>OU426979.1:144509802-144884802 GCA_911387785.2 Aelia acuminata | reverse complement strand
ATGAACCTTCCCCGTGTATCTCATCGAGAATCGTGGTGTGGTTTTCCAGGATGTCAGTAACAAAGGTCTCATTAGGCCTAATGCGCCAACCGAAAAAAAAAAATAAAAAAGCAGACTTTAAGACTTCTTCAAATTCCTGAGGATTGTTTAAATTTAAAATCGTGGACATTATTGATTTGAATTAGATTTTGATTTCCGACTTTCAACCGCTATGGACATTTAAAGGAATACAATAATTCCTGGAAAAGTTTATTTTCATTTGATTTAGGGGCCCTAACTAAGGATTCAGGCACCGCTGTCTTCTTTCGGATACACTCGGTCACTGTTGGATATTAGTAAACTGAAATCTTTTGCCGATTCTTCATGGAGTGACACTTCTAACATGTTATCTGGATTACTATATTTTTTATTTTGTTCCTGAAACTACTGAACAACTAGAAAACAAAAAACTGTTATTTAAGCTCGAATTTGGTTCGAAAAAAATTTGTGGACATGTCCAGTTATGAAATCATTTAAGTTCTGCTGAATAATTTCAATATTAGTTTGTTCCATCTCCATAAATGAATGCATTTTATTTAAACAGGCAGTGGAAATGGACTTGGTTGTGTTTATGGGTTTTTACTTTCACTTACCTATATATGAAATATATAGTAAGTGGAAGTATTGCGATCGTGAAAAATTTCGACTTCCGGTTTTCAACGGAAATACACGTTTTGGGACCCCCTGAGTCGAAATAACCAAGTCCCGCGAAATGGTCTGTGTGTGTGTGTGTGTGTGTGTGTGTCTGTGTGTTTGTGTGTGAACAGACTAGCTCAAAAACTATAAACCGTGGGAACCTGAAATTGCGTATTTAGTGTAGGTATATGCCCGCGATGTGACAGCAAAAATTTCATCAAAATTGCTCAAAGGGATGGGGTACTTTATTTAATAACTTTTTACGTTTTTTTCGATTTTCTCAAAAACGGCTCTAACGATTTTGATTAAACTGAGTATTTGATCTATTTATATGCCCGAGATATGACTGTAAAAATTTCATCAAAATTGATCAACCGGAGGGGGGACTTTACTTTGTAAATTTTGTATCATTTTCACATGTTTTTTTTATTTACTCAAAAACGGTTTAAACGATTTTGATCAAACTTGGTATTTGATGTATTTATATGCCAAAGATGTGATAACCAACATTTCATCACAATTGATCAACCGGAGGGGGGACTTTACTTAATAAATTTTGTATCATTTTCACGTGTTTTTTTTATTTACTCAAAAACGGTTTTAACGATTTTGATCAAACTTGGTATTTTATGTATTTATATGCCCGAGATATGGCTGTAAAAATTTCATTAAAATTGATCTACGGGAGGGGGGACTTTACTTAATAAATTTTGTATCATTTTCACGGTTTTTTTTTTATTTACTCAAAAACGGCTTTAAGGATTAACAAAAATAAGATATGAATGTAGAAAAATGTGTGACTTTGGGAAATGATATTTATCAAAACACGTCAATTTCTAATCTAATTAAGTTGGTAAGTGAAAGTTGTGTGTTGCGCGCACGCACCAGATTTTTTACATTCGAAGTAGTCGTCTCTTATAACTCTAATAACTAACATAAATTGTGTATTGCATTTCCCAATTAATGAAAATTTTCCTAGGACACTTTATCCATACAGGCATTACGTTATTTCAAAAATAAATTAAAATTTCAATGTTTGCTGAAGTTCATCCATCAATAAAAACTGCAAAAAAAAAAAAAAAAAAAAAAAAAAAATTGATATCACCCAGAAAACTTGTCATTGTATGAAAGTCCCCTTAACAAAAATTTGGCAGCCATAAAAATGATTGATCCATAAAGGCTACCCCACTGGAATTGAAGAAACAGTGTTTAGCAATTTATTTTCTGAATATTTTTTTTTTACGAAAGATACTATTCTTAGTACTTCGCTATTAAGTTTAGTCAAAAAATCATCGAAAGGAATTACGAACATAATCGACTCGACCAAGAAATAATTTTAAATTAAGCCAGTGGTGAAGTATCGAGAATAATAATATCCTTCGTAATAATAAATTAACCATAAAATAAGTCTGGAATCCTGTTGTTTTTATCCTAGCGGGGTATTCTTTTTGACACCGATCATTTTTATGGCTGCCCCTTTTTGCTGCGGGGACTTCTATCAAATGATTTTGTTTAATCACTATTTTTCCAACGATAGATTAAAATAAAGAAATATTAACGATTCTACATTAATGATATCTTGTCGAAAAATGGCCAAAATATCGACTGTTCAGTGACATACCTACTTCATCTTGGAATAGCCGTATTTATGTAACAGCGGTGCAAACTCAACACCTTCCGGAACACAGATGATGTATGTAAATGGATCGTACTGAAGACAATATTTAGCAAAGGAAAAATATTGTCATTGTGGAAAAACATTTAATGTGTTCCCTTCCCAATGCAACATTGATCTTTACAAAAAATAACTCCGTTTATAATCATAGAAGGTAGGGTGTTGAAAGTTGTATAATACACGCACCGCACAAGATTTTCCACTTTTCTTTGTGTATTCATAAAATTGAAAAGGGTGGCTGTTTATATAAATATAATAAGAAGGCCAGGGATAGACGAACGTGGTAAAGCGCGAAAAAGTTTCGAAATATTTTTTTAAAACAACGTACGGTACGGTTTTCTACAAATTATCTTCTTCAACTAAAAAGTATGAAATAAAAAACATTTTATAAAAAAAAAAAAAATTAAACCGACCTCGGAACCTAGGAACCAGTAAAAATAAATGGACTGAAAAGTATGAAATAATTACTTCTGATCTTTATGAATTCTCAGCAAAATTGAAAATGGTATAAAAAGCGGAAAAATGCAATACGACGAAAAATATTATTTTGATTTGTACAAATACATACTAATTGTTAATAAAAATTATAAAATTAAAATATAAAATGCTATGCTCAATACAACACAATCTTTTCGAAGGCGGCGCTTAACACTAGACCGTATAAAAATCTTCTAATTGATTCTTCTCTTCTCATCTCTTGATATCAATGTCTGCTAATGAAATTGCATCAGTAGCATGTCATTTCTATTTTGCGCCGCCTCCTGGTAAAGAACATCCTCCTGGAATGTCCAAGATTTACCAGGATTCGACGTGAATTGAAAATGGGAAATAATCTCAAGGAGTTGTTGGGAGACGTGGAGGACTCGGTGAAGGTAGTGATGTCTTTTTTGAAGAAGATAAAACTGTACAATCAAGTTTGAATCGAAAGCGGTTTTGCCAATGACCCTACCGGGTAGAGGTAATAATAAATAAATTAGTGTGTATTTGTACAAATCAAAATAATATTTTTCGCCGTATTGCATTTTTCCGTTTTTAATACCATTTTCAATTTTGCTGAGAATTCATAAAAATCAGAAGTAATTATTTCGTACTTTTCAGTCCATTTATTTTTACTGGTTCCTAGGTTTCGAGGTCGGTTTAATTTTTTTTTTTTTTTATGTTTATGTTTTTTATTTTTATCCTATCTGTCAGTAGCCCTAATCGTTAGCCTTATAACAGTACAAATAGGACCCTAGCCCCGGGGATTTTGTCGCCACCCCTAAGCAGTAGCGAGTCTAGAAATCTCTATCGATTATGAGGGGGGTGCACTTTTTTTTTTTTTTTATATTCTACGAGTCATGAAGGCCCTAATTTAAAATATTTGTGCATAGCAACGTCGTAGATCACAATCAAACCTTGAAATACGATTCATTTTCCATTATGAAGGATATGAAGTATAAAGGGCTGTATAAAAGCGCTTTTGATACAGGGATGGCAATATTATATGTGTCCTCACCTCTCAGGGGGGCACCCCTCCCCTGGATCCGCACTGCCCCTGAGGTCGGTCCTGAATGTAATTATACGCAGTATATCCATGGGTAAATGCAACGAAGGCACAGTTGATATTTTTATTTTATCACACCAGAAATATTTTAGAAATAATGAAAATGCCTTATTATAGATTAAAAAATATTATTGATTAAATATTAAATAAAAATGCTTCAGCAATAAAATTTTCCGTGTTAAATATCGACATCTAAAAGGGAAAAGGCTATAACCCTCCAAATAATTGAATTTAACTTTCTGTAAGAAATCTGGTTTCTTCGGGATTCTGTTAATATTGTGTCTCTAAGTGATCCTGAAACCATTTGCCATTTCGAGGCAACAATTAAGGAAGAACATGTACCCTAATAGTTTCTTTTACATTTATTATACTGCATCCATACTTACCAGCAATCCATACTTTCTGTTAAAAGATATCCAGGGACCAATACGCCTGACGTGGGATATGGTGCCCTTGTGGACACTGACGCATACCATGGCGAACCTCCAAGACACCTTTACGTACCTCCGACACAGCAACTTGTAAAAGGAAGCTTTGAGCCTCTGTCATTCCAGTTTGGAACTATCATTAATTCTGCCGCTCGTACATTTTTTTTTTTTTTTTTTCGTTTTTATTATCTTTTAATTAATTTTAATTTTTTGTTTTTAATTTTTCTTTATATTCCATTGCTGACGGTTCTACTACAAAAATAAACGTGCTAATAGTATGAAATTAGGAATGGTGCACATATGTTAGTCAGAATAATTATTATTTAGTCCATTTTATTAATATTTTACTCATAAAAAAGAGTATAAGATAAAAAAAAAAAAAAATAAGTTAAAAGATTCCAAATACTAACCTTGAGTCCTTAAATATATATAGGACGCCGCACAGTGGTTGAAAGGCGGAAAAAACCCATTTTTTGAAGGTATTGGAATATTCTTTTTCTTTTCAATATTAATTAATAGAATAGTTACCTGACACATTCCATTAATTTATTCGGATATATTCAGATTTTTAAACTTGTTAGGACCCTTTGAAAATCGATCATTGAAAAGGTTTATTTTTCAACGGAAAATTTTTAGCACTATAATCATTTTTACAACTCGCATTTTTGTTTCTTAGAGCGATTTTCCTTCTTAATCATGAAAAACGATCTCACATATTACACTTGCATAAAAATAATGCTATTTGGTCTATGTTTTAACCCAGAAATAAAATCCCGAATAAATCCAATAAAATTAAGACAAAAAATTTTTTTGGTAATCCATACTTTTCAAGCGCAGCCGAGCGCAGTTTTAAAATCCATTTTTTTAAGAAGAAGATACATTCAAGGAAATATTAAAACATATTCTAGCTGCGTCCACCTGCGTCTGTACATGTGGGATTTTTTTTTATTGAAATTCCAAAGCTATTTCGTGCCGTTTATTCGCTATGGAGCTTGTGCTTCGAATTAGGATATTACTAATCGTTTAGTAAAACATCATGCCTTACTTACCAGGTCTGTAGCATCATTTATAAAGTCAGTCTGAATCGTTGTTAGGTCGATAATAAATCAACTTTTTCACCTACCGTGATTTTAGAATGAATTTGGAAATTATTAATAATAAGTTTATTAACATAACCTCCGATAACTTAAAGGCTTCGGCACTTTTAATTTTTAAGCATCCATTTGTTTTTAGAAGATTGGTATTAAAAAAAAAGGTTCAGCTATTATTTAGCGTGAATAAGGGAACTAAATTTTCACAGATAGAGTTGCAGTTATTAAACCTACATTGAACAGTCAATCCCACCATCTCCTATCAAAATTATATTAAAGTCGGATGATCCCAATCTTATATTTTAATATGATATACATTTAATAGTTAAGAATTAAAACCTATCGACAAAAACAATTGATAGTTCCTATGTATGATTTTTTTTTTTTTTTTACCTAAGTTGAGTGTTTTCATGAAATAAAATTATATTGCAAGAACTATCAATGATGTTACTAACATCAATGATGTTAAAACATAAAAGTGTTTAAACTAGCCGATTTCGAATCGAAAATTGATGTATAATTTTTTTTCTAATTTCCTTACACTGCCGGTTAATCCGAATAGCCGGTTAAGCGGGGCTCGAACCTATACATTTTATAGGAAATTCAATCGTGGTTATGATAATATCAACTTTATTTTTTTGCGGCTCACAGATCGGGTTTGACAAGGTTTTTTCCGAAAATAGTGGATTTTCAACCACTGTGCGCCGTGGCCGAACTGGTTGGGCATGAGTTCTTAATCTTGGAACTGCTCGGTTCTTAATTTTGTGGCTTGGCTATAAAATATTTTATTATATCATTACACCTTTGTTGCCATATCTAATATACGGGGGTCTATTCTAGAACAGAGTTTGTCAGGATTGACTCTTAGGGCAAAGGGAGGGTACGGATGTATGTAACTTATTGAAAAAAAAAAAAAAAAACCTAACCAATTGTAACTCAAAATCGTTTGAGCCGTTTTTGGGAAAATCGTAAAAAACCTAAAAATGCGGTGACATTTTCGAAATAAAGTGCCCCCTCCATTAACTCCATTTTGATATATTTTTCGCTTCCACATCACGGGCATCTGCAAACATCAAATGCCTAATTTTAGGTTCTTTCGGTTTTTTGCGAGTCTGTTCCCACATCGTTTTTGAGCGAGTCCGTTCACACACCGACCATTCCGATTCTGGTCGTGTATCAATCGGAAGTCATCCAACCCCAAAACGTGTATTTCCGTTGAAAACCGGAAGTTGAAATTTTTCACGATCGCAATACTTTCCCTTACTTTATATGACATTTATAGGTAAGTGAAAGTAACAAATTTGACGTGACTGAATTTTTTTTACCGTTTTTGAGAATACTTTGTAGATGAGAGTTTAGTTGAGTAGATTAGCTTTGATTATTTTCACATGCTTTAGCGGACTAAAATAACATCTGTTAGCTGACAACAAGCCTTATGCTCAATGCTCGATTCACTTCTTTGCCAATATTCACTACCATGGCTCTTAATTATTTAAATCTATTAACTTTTTAAAAGTTGTATTTAACCACTACGGTTTGTTTCAATGGATTGGCAGATGTCGTCTACTTAAGAAGAATAAGTTAAAACTGCAGTATTGTTCCAAAGAGCATGCAAAGCGTTAATCTTGGAAACCAATCCATGCTGAACTTCTTTGCTTTTTTAATGGTTCAGCATCTTATTAGTGTTTAATATTTTCTCTATCTGTTGGGGTGTAATTCAGCTGGAATTGTTTGATCTAGCTTTCTTTGGAGCTAAGCGCTTGTGCTGTTGGCCTATTTACGTTAAGAAGACGATTTATTTTAATGCTTTATCAACAGGTTTATCTTTGTTTTTATAACAACTTAAATTTGACCACCCGATGGAAAATAATTAATTCATTTTGTGATAAAAATGGGCTGTCCACTTTTCTTCATCCCTGCTGGCTGTAGAGAGAAGCCATATGTCATAGACATCAAGACTCAATTATTTCAGTCACAAACAATTTATGATATCTTTTTTTCAGGTCTTTTAAACAGTCCGAGCAAAACGGCGAAACTTCATAATGAGCAAATCGATACGGGCATATTAAATTGGAGTGATGTTACAAACACAGCTGCAACTGTTGAAACCTCTAATGGATCAGCAAAAGGTAATTTAATTTAATTTAAATACTTTTCTTGGCATCAATTTATCAGTATTAGATATTAGTTTTTAATGTTGTAAAATTTACTTCATTATGATTTATTATAAATTCAATTAACACTAAGGCTCTAAGCTCACTAACTACCTCTGAAAATATTTTTCCTGTACCATATTTAAAATTTATTATTATTTTTTGTTTAACATTAAAAAAAAAATTGTTTGCCTTAGAAATGAGATTTATCTAATAAAACCTTTAAAGTAATTATTTTTTAATGCTATAGATAATTAAAATAAATCCTCACAGTAATTGCTCTGTTCAAAACTCAGTATACATTAATTTTCTATTTCATTGATTTAATAAGAAAGTTCCTTAAAAAAAATGATAATTGTAATTAAAAGGTTGTCAGTGTATTAAAAACCTATATTTGTGTTATTTCTCTGAGAGAGGTAGGAACTCCACCTCACTCACTTGAGCTTCCCACTAGTTTTAACCTCTTCTTTAATTTTCCTCTATATTTATTTTAATTTAATTCCTCTTTAATTTATTTTTTCAAATCGCTTACCCCCCCCCCCATTTGATGTAAATAATAATTTATAATTATAATTTTATAATTTCATTTCAGCTGAAAGCCTGTTCGACAGCGGTGGTGTTGATTGGTCTGCTCCAGTTTCGCGCCAAGATGATGACAAGCTAGAGCTTGATTGGGGAGAAGACGAGGATGACGGGATCGGTAGCGGGGACGATGATGGAGGTATACAGATGAAGTCGAAGGAACCCGAACCACCTCCAGGTCAAGAGACCTCCAATCACAACGATGGTATTATTATTTTAATAGAGCTAATTAATTTTATATGTAAGTAAGTAATATGTAAGTAATTTTTTTTCTATAGTGGCATTGTTTTAGGAGTCCTCTGTCCTCCCCTACAGTTCTTCCTCTGTCATATGATAGGCCTATTCGCTCCGATCTTAAATAGACCACATCCAACATCTCTGATTTAAGCATTTCCTAGACATGTTCTATCCCTCTTTCTTTTCCCTGTGAAATATTCTGTCATACTAATTTCTTATAGCCTAAATGCTTGTCCTGGCTAACTAATTCTCATGGATTCTAAGTAATAGAATAGTTTTATGTTTTACATTAAGTATTCTAAAAATAGAATAGTTAATGTAATTCAGTGTAAATCTTCAATGAATATTTAGTATGATTTAAGGATTTGTCTGGCAAGGTAGAAAACGTCCTTTTGTGAAACCGGAAGCAGGGCTGGGAGGGTGGGGAGCTAGGGAAGGGTTTCCTCAACCCAAGGCCCATGTTTTTTTTGTTTTTTTAGAGTGGTTTCCCCAAGATCAATATTCTACTTTATTTATAAACATGAGTGTATAATCTCTATATATATAAGAGGCTTTGTCCTGACTGACAGAATCAACGCAGAGCAAAAACTACTAATGATAGAAACTTGAAGTTCGGAATTTAGATTTTAAACGCGATGTAGGTAACCGCTAAGAAAGGAATTTCAAAAATGTAACCCCTAAGGGGCTTAAATGGCGAAATTGTCGTTTAACTCTAACGGAAATCTATTGTTGAGATTTTAAACCATATGTTTTTTATTTGAATATAGATTTAACGTTACAATAGTATTAAAATAGACATTCACATAAAATATGGCTACTGATTATTTAAATATTAGTGGTAATCAAATTATACACACTGTGATTCCCATTAGTGGGGATGGTGCGTGTTTATTTCGATCTCTTCTCCATATATATAAGAGGCTTTGTCCTGACTTTGTCAGAATCAACGCAGAGCAAAAACTACTTATGATAGAACCTTGAAGTTCGGAATTTGGATTTTAAAAGCAATGT
Organism: Aelia acuminata; assembly: GCA_911387785.2. Taxonomy (NCBI): domain Eukaryota; kingdom Metazoa; phylum Arthropoda; class Insecta; order Hemiptera; family Pentatomidae; genus Aelia; species Aelia acuminata. The sequence goes on along the minus strand of OU426979.1, from coordinate 144,875,407 downwards.
AGGTAACCACTAAGAAAGGAATATCAAAAATGTAACCCCTAATGGGTTTAAATGGCGAAATTGTCGTCTAACGGACATCTATTTTCGAACTTCGAGAAAATACATCTAATTAGTACTCATTTTAAAGAATTTGATACGACGAGTTCAACTCGAAAGGCCATATTGGGCGTCGAAAACCATGCTTTACAGCCGAAAAATGAAGCGTTCACGATGAGTAAGTCATTTTTTGTTCCGGCGGTTTTAGTGAACTCTCTCAATTGCGCGTCTCCCTCTCTTCTACCGAGCCGGCAGCTTCCCCCTCCAACATTCCACCTACCGGAAGCTCAGATTCTACTAAATCTCCTTAACATCAGTTAACATATTATATTAGATCAATACCAAGATAATGGTCACAGAATTGATTTTAAAGGCTCGCGGGCGAAGCCGCGATGGGGAATGCTAGTTATTCTATAATATGATATAATATTGTATTATAAAATATGATTCTATAATATAATAATAATATAAAATATAAAAATAAAAATAAAAATATAATATAATATAAGCCCAGATTGAAATCCAAAAGGATGGGCCAAAAAACATTTTAGGTAACAACAAGACAAAAGAATTATGGTTAAAAAAAAACAATAAAAATAAAAAATGTAAAAAGGAATTTCAAGCTTTAATTTTAAGGAATTAGCTGGTTTGACACAAATTAGTAATAGTAACTCCAGCAGAAAGAATTTATATCATAACATGATCACCCAAGTCCAAGTGAGGGAGAGCTAGTGTAGATGAAGGATTTGCATTTCCCTCCATGGATGGCTGGCCTGACGCAACTTCTCCACTGGTCGTTTTTTAAGTTGCCAGCTTAATTTATTTATTTCTGAAATGTAAAATAAATTTGTAGAGAAAGTTGGTTGGGAGACATGTGCTCTTAGATATGAAATTACTGAACTAAACTTTTTTCATTGTGTGCTGATTTTTCTGTCTAAATATCAGACCTTCTTCTGGGCTAATTACAAACCAAGATAACATAACCAAGGGGAAAAAATTAGTAAAATAAAAATAATAAAATATAATAAGTAATTTTAAGATACGAACCAAACTTGCCTGATAAATTATAAAACTGCCGAAAAGTACTGTCAAGAAATTTATAATATGAATAGGAAGTTGCTGCATCTTTGCCCAACATTGGTTAATCAGAAGGGGTCATTTCTTCTCCATGATAAAGTTTTTCGTTTTTTCATTGCATTCAGGGATCCAGATTTTTTTTTTTTTTTTTTTTTTCTGGATAAATAAATAAGTCTTCTTACTAGAGGGTTATTATTACATCTCTGATCTTACATTATATGCTATATTTTACAGTAAACAAATCCATTCTAACCGTTAAAAATCATTTTTTTCGGAATCAAAGTGTTTTCCAATGTGAATTGTATTTACGTTCACAAGGAAAAAAACTATTTGTCTATAGCACATCTAGTTGTTTTATTTTGAATAATAAATAATAATAAAAAAAAAAACATACGGTTTAGAATAGTTCTTGACCTTTTGTTGGAAAGAACTAACAGTTAGAGCAAACTGTAATACCACATTATTGTGACTACGATGTTAGAGTACCATCTATGCCGGCCGAGGAGGTTCTAGACTTTTCTCATTACAACTATTAATAAGAAGCGATGGAGTGGAGAGCTAGTCTTGTTCTGAAGCTCAAGTCATATGATCGTTTCTGTGTTAACGAAGTGATAATTTTTGTTACCTGGCCAATTATTTGTGCTATCAAAGTTTGTGTGGCTTTGAAAATTTTGTTTTATGAATGAAAAACAATCAAGTCTATACTGATTGGATGTGTGTATAAATTACAAAAATAATTTTTAATATTTGTTTTAGAAGAAAAGGAATCAAAGAAACCTGCTCAACTGGACATCATGGCACAACAGCTTAAGTTCGTTGCTTGTTTGAAAATATTAATGGAAGAATTATCAACGCTTGCAACTGGTTATGAAGTAGATGGAGGGCAGCTTAGATACCAACTCTATTTGTGGCTAGAAAGAGAAGTTGAGGCTTTAAGGCAGCTGTGTAACTACAGTCCTGCTTCAGACTTCCCCGAGTCGCAATGTAAACAATATTTCATTTCAATTTATAGAAAACTAATTTTTATTACTACTAATCTATGATGTATTTAGACGACATAGTCGAAGCAATTCAGGATGTCAGGGGCTGTGACACACCTACCCTAAGCAAGGAAAAGCCAACATTGCATGAAATCCTAATGGCTGAAAAGTGTGATTTTGAAGCCAAAGTTCAAAGGGCTGCAAGGAGGAAGAGGTGGCTAAAAGGTAAATTTGCATATTGAAAAACTTTATGTCTCACATTGTCTGTTAAGTTACCTTCAAAGCTTTGCTTACAAAATTTTGATGTATGTAAGGTGTCGAGTTGAAAAGGAAATAAATATAATTTTGAGTATTTTTCTGAAAATAAAAATATGCATAATTCAAGTGATTGTTTTTTTAAACTGCTATTGTTGGTTCCAAGGCTATTAAACAACATCAGAAATATTTTTTTTAAATATGATTTAGGAACACCATACACTAAATTTAAAAAAAAAGATTATATAAATTGGATTTATCCCATTTTGCTAGGGTAAGTGAAAAAAAAAATTATTAAGAGAGGAATAAAGCCAACAAACTAGGAAGGACCTCATGAAAATAAACACAGTTTAATTATTTCGTGATTTAACATTAGCATTAAACCTTTATTTGAAATATAAATAAAAACAAATGTGGCGTATCTTTTCGAGATGTGTATTCTTAAGATGATGTTTATACTTCAGGATTTTTCTTATTATTTATGATTTGTGATTGCAACGCAGTATTATGTATTATAGCAAAAAATTCAAAGTTTATTATTCACAGGCTTAAAATAAATTACCGACTTGTTGATAGTTTTTAACTGGTAATGCTGACATGCTAGGCAGTAACCTTCGTTTCCATTCATCGTTACTTCCTTATGATATCTATCATTACTATACAAATTGTAAACATGAGATGATATGAGGAGTTGAACATACTCGTACATCACCTCGAAGAGGACACTTAAACAGTATATGAAAAACTAGAAATATTAAAAATGAATAAAATAGATTTTCCCCCTTTTGCCTCGTGTCTTCATGCAATATATAATATATATATGTCGTATATATCAAACAAATTTATCAAACATTTACGTTTTAATGATCCTCACATTTATTTTTGATTCCATTCTTCAGAAAGTGACTTAAATCAATTCCTAGTTGATATTAATATTTTTACCTCAAAGGTGGATTTACAGAGAGTCGAACGAAGTGCCCAAACAGCCTGTTTTAGGTATCTTTGGCAAATGTATATGTTTGCAATGTATAAGAATAATAGAAAGATCAGGCAACATTGGCTGTTTGTTGTCTGGCATGGTTCAACACAGTGAGCAGGCACTTTAACAAATATTATAAACAGATTTCTATGGATTCATGTATTAAAAATATATCTTTTTCCACAATATCATTCTTTTTTCATTTAAATTAATTGTTTTACCATGGAAAGATGAATTTTTCTCAGGCAATATAAGTTTGAATTTGTTTTGATGCTAAAAGCGAGAACATCTTTTTTATTGAATATTCACTTTTTAAAGAAAAGCAACTTTACCTCAAATTTAATTGAAGTAATACTCTATATCGAGCTTTTCTTAGTTTAGTCATATAAATACTTTTTTTTTTCTTAAAACCAATGTTAATTATCTCTATTTAACTCTATTATTTCAATCATAATAATTAATTTTTTTCTCCATTTCAGCCAATGAAACCCTGTTGAGAACCCTGCTGTCGTACTGTTCTCTCCATGGGGCATCTGGTGGTGGGCTGGCCTCCGTGAGGATGGAACTAGTGCTCCTCCTTCAGGAACTGCAGCAGGAGAAGACCCAGCAGCAGCTCCTTTCTCCCCTGCCTTTCCCGACTACTCTTCCGTTGTTATCTGCTAGTGTAGCATGCAACAAAACTGTTATAGCCGACCCAGTCAGGCATTTACAGGTATATTTTACAACTATTGAAAAGGTTATATTTATAATTGATATTAAAAATTTTTTATCATCATGATTATAATACTTCTTTATGACTTTTTTCTGTTTTAGTCATTAGCACACGACATGCTTCAAACGATAATTGAACAGAGAAATGCTCCTACCTTGAATTCAGTAAATTTCAGTGAAGTTTTCGTTCTCAGAGATTTAGCAGTCGCATTATCTGCATGTATTTATCAGTCGCTCTGTGATTCAGATACCTGCTCGGTTAAAGTAGCAGCTGACAGGTTATACATTTTTTATTTATTTGTTAGTATTATATTAAACAACATTGTTCTGTCGGAAGTCACAACTTATCTCTTACAAAGTAAATGTGCCAAATATTCTTGTTGGATAATTTTCTGTATATTTTTATATTATTGGTTATAATGATCATGGAACCAGGTAGTTCGTTCAGTGTTCAAGGCACTGTGCTCCTGTCCTAATAGCAATAAATAAAATGATGCAACACCAAAATCTCCAAATAATTATCAAATAAGTTTTTGAGCAAAATAAACTCTAAATTGTTTATTGCATTTTCTTCAGTAATGTATTTAATACTAATTTTTAATACAGGCAGTCCCCATAGTTTCAGTAAAAATAATATTCTTACAGTCTCCATGGATCTGCACTCGATACATTATCTTATGTCAACTCAAGCAGTCATCTTATCGCCACTCAGCAACGCAAAAGAAGATATTCCACCGACGAACCTCTGCAAGTTACTACTCAACCATCAAAATGGCCTGGTATGTAATATGATCAATGAATTACTATTTTACATACTTTAAATATTATAATTATGATATATTTCCAAACCTATCGTTATTTTTGAAATTATTATTTTTTTTCCTCAGGGGTCACGAATTTAAGAGCACTTTTAGCAAGAGAAAAAGATGAAGATACACCACGTCTGAACATTCTTCTGACCGAAGCATTTGTTGCAACTTTCATGTCCTTAACAGTTTATGCCTTAGCTACTTGTGATTGTCATATTCTTTATCGACTTGTTGGTCAAAAGTTCTGTGATAGAACTTGGGGTACATTATATGGAGGTGGTGTTAAAAAGCTACTAAGAGTAGCACAGACATCAGTAAGATTTTTATTTTATGTATATATTTTTTCTTAAAGGCTATTGTGTTGAAACACCATACTTTCCGTATAACTTCTTTGTTTCTATGATTGAGGCCTTATTTTAAAGATTTCTTTCTTCTGCAGTGATATAAAACTCAAAAACTGTATTTTGTTTGAATATAGTTTTCAATACTTGTAAATTTAATTATTTTAAAAAAAATTATCCTTTTATCAGGGTGGAGGAGTTAATTCTATTAACCGTGGTAGTGACGAAGGAAGCACAGAATCAGTTTGGAATACAATGACCTCGTTGACAAAACAAAGGATTCGTATGAACATGAAGCTTCTTGGTCAGTTCGGATCACAACCCGGAACGCAGAACATCAAGGAAGATAAACCCACTTATAGAGAGCAGTTCCTTCCACCAGAAATGTCCATGATTTCATATTTTCTATCAAAGGTAAATATTTTGTCTTAATTTTTATTAGATTTTTATCAAGAAGTTTCGGATTTGCTTAGGAAGTTTATTAAAATGTGAGCATATAATATCCCACATATATTACTCCACAAAGCGTAAATATCGGTTTTTCATGAATTATAAGGTCCTGTCGTGCCCAAATGCCACGAATGTGGTATCGTTGAATTCAGAATTTCACGGAGCATTCTCAGTGTTCATTTTTTGGTCCAAAATAAAATATCGACCTAAACGTACTGATTCAACGGATCGAAACGAATCAAATTGGGTTTTATAAATTGCGATATGAGTTAAGATCCAGTTTAGTTCTAATGAACTAAACTGGGGTTGGTGTTTTAAAGCCCTAAAACCTACCATTTTTGAGATAACACCTGGGTTAGGGCCCTCCGCCGCACGTGGTCAACTACTTATTGTATTACGTTACAGCAAGTGTTAGGTCCTGTCGTGCTTAGGTTCTATAAATGTTGTTTCGTCTGATTTAGACTTAAGTGTAGCATTGGAAAATTGCACTCTCACAATTAGCAGTTACAGCATACTCCCACTTAACCGGTTCCTGATTAATCGATTCTTCGGATAAACTGACGGACGCTGTAAAAGATAAAAAAATTCTTTTTAAAATCAATAAAAGCATTTATAACTTTGTCATATTCTCAATCACTGGTCAAAAATGTTGTTAAAATTTGTATTCGGTTATGGTTCGATAGATCTTAAATAAATTAAAATGTAGGCAAAAAGGCTTTTGTCTTCTATTTTTTGACCGAACTCCAGTAAAACGAATCTCTTCGAAGTTAAATTGATTTTGAAACGAAATCCCTATCCTCCATTCATTTCATTAAAAAAGAAATTAAGAAGAAATTGCTTCCTATATTTCGACAAGACCGACGAAATGAAATTAAGGTGCGTTTAAACGAAAAAATAAATAAAAGATTTGATGAAAACTGAATAGATTGATAGTGTAAATTTTCGTAAATTGCTAAATAAAATTGGCCCAAAAAAGTTGTCTTTAAATAATATCTTTATAGCCTTTGTAAAATAGGTATTGAGTTGTATTTGGGTTTTATCGCAATATAGAAGTTATAATAATATATTTTGTTGTTTTTTGTTTTTTTTACGCTTTTCCGGATTGACCGGCTCTCTCGCTTAAACGGCAATGTATCCGTTCCGACGAGGACGGATAAGAGGGAGTCTCCTGTAGTCATTGGCGGATCAGGCTGGGGGGGGGGTGATGTGGGGGCTGGAGCCCCTCCCATTGGAAAATTTTTTGTCATTTAAAGATAGAATTTGACTTTCCTTAAAGTAAGGAAACAAATTAAAGAATGAAAATGTGCAGAACAGATAGAATTTTAGTTGTGGGACGGTGAAAAAGCTGATCGGCAGATTCAAATGAAGGGCTGTGGGCCTGCAGCCTCCCCTTTACAATCGGCTGGATCCGCCCATGACTGTAGTCCAAAATATTTATAAAATAAATAAAATCTATTAATGGTGATTCATTAGATCACGGTGGAACAACTTTGGGTTTATCAATTTATCTTTTTTATAGCGGGAATTTCGGAAAACTAAATTATCGAAATAAGAAAAATGATCTCTAAAACCTATTGTTTTTATGAAATGGCATGGATTAGGCCCCTCAGCTTCACGGGGCTACATATTGTTTTGTTGCCTCTCCGTGGTTAGAAACCTATTTGATGTCGTTCTTATCACTTAAAAGACTACCTCTCCTCTCCATTGTCAGAAAGATAACCGTAAAAAACATCTTATGAACTGATTTTGAAAAAAAAACAAAATAAGAAGGGTAGTTAAAATCAGAATGTAGAAAGATTAATTTCCAAGACTATGCAAGATTCTTAGTGATTTCATATATTCCAGGAAGATTACAGGAAACTGTTTTGTAGAGAAAAACTTCAGAAAATGAAGTTCTTCCTTAACTATTAAAAGAAAAATAATTTCTTAAAAATAATTTATTCTTCCTTGCTGTAGAAAAATAATTTCACCTTAAGGCCCGGGGGGTTGGGGAGGGGGATGAACAGGCAAAAAAAAAAGTTCATTTCATAGTTATGTTAAACTAGAAGTAAAATCTGATACAAATCTTCGTGCGAAGTGCTTCGCACGGGTCCACCTAGTATTATAAATCATATTGAAATAATTGAAACTTGTGCTGCCGTATTTGCAAAGTGAAAAACATTATTAAACATGGTACAATTGATCTTCTAATTGTCAACCCTTTTATATTTGACTAGCATTCCCCGTCGCGGCTTTGCCCGCGAGCCTTTAGAATCAATTCTGTGATCATTATCTTGGTATAGATTTAATATAATATGTTAAATGATGTTAAGGAGATTTAATAGAATCGGAGCTTCCGGCAGGTGGAATGTTGGAGGGGGAAGCTGCAGGCTCGGTAGAAGAGAGGGAGACGCGCTGTGGAGAGAGTTCACTAAAACTGCCGAAACAAAAAATTGCTTACTCGTCGTGAACGCTTCATTTTTCGGCTTTAAAACATGGTTTTCAACGATCCGTAGGGGCTTTCGAGTTAAACTCGTCGTATCAAGATCTTTAAAATGAGTCCAAATTAGATATGAAGAAAATTTAGAACTTAGAAGAAAACTAGAAATTAGATCTAGATATATTTTTCTCAAAGTGCAAAAATAGGTGTCCGTTAGAGTTAAACGACAATTTCGCCATTTAAACCCCTTAGGGGTTACATTGTCGGAATTCCTTTCTTAGTGGTTACCTACATCGCGTTTAAAATCTAAATTCCGAACTTCAAGTATTTATCATTAGTAATTTTTGATCTGTGTTGATTCTGTCAGTCAGGACAAAGCCACTTATATATATATATATATATATATATATATATATATATATATATATATATATATATATATATATATATATATAGATAGGCTAATCTATATTGGATTAGCCTATTGATTGGATTGGATTTTTCACTTACCAAAAATGCCTTAAAACAAACATTTTATGTTAACATGACTGTCAGATATTTAATTACAATAAATTATTAGTCTTCGAGAAACAGTTTTTAAAAAATAAAATTTAAAAAAGGAAGGCTAGTTGAGATATTTTGCCAGAAAAATAATATTGGGACAAAAAACAAAACAAATTAATACAGCATACTCAACGATTAGAACCTCCAAAAGTAAAAAAAAAAATAAAAAAATTGTTTGCTCTAACAAACCTATATGATCTTAACCCCTTCCTGCCGAGATTATTTCTGAGATTGCACTCTACCTATAAAATAAACATTCTGAAATGTAATGCAATTTAAGAAGAATGTTATAAAAATTATGTTTTTTTTTTATTTTCAAATTTAATAATTTTGATTTTCTTTTATTTTTTGCTAGCCAATATTATCAGATGATGCTCAAGTATTAGATTATGATTCTGGTGGTTCTGAAAGATCTGATACTGAAAGTGAAGGGGAAGATGTGTTCGATAGTGACAAATGCGACACACACAGCATGACAGACCCTAGGAAAGAGAACACTGAACATTCTAATCCAAACAGTTACTCTTGGGCAGTCATGAGATTAGCGATAATCCGTGTCATCCGTGGACAGTTGCAGGATTTCATCGCTGTCGCTGGAATTGAAGTGCAAGGTAACATCAAATCCTCAGGGCTATTTAATTCTGTATAATCATTCATTCTTATTTTTTTTTTTTTTAAGGTGTCTGATGATAGTATAAACTAATCATAAATTATATAATTGTTTTTCCCTTTTTGGAAGAAGGCAATGTTAATTTGTGTTGAAAATGCTTTCTTAGAAATAAAAGGGTGAATAATTTATATTTTGTAGAACAACGACCTAGTGGAAGGAGAAGAAGGAGTTCCGTTCCTCCTTCTGAGGGTGTGTGCAGCAGACAGCTGTGGATGGGCAATGAGTGACGACTAACCTGTGATATCTCATTGCTTTTCAAAACAACACTCCTTATGACCAATATGAGACAAGGCACTTTTTTTTAGGGTGGAGTCCATGTGAGGAATATGCCACCTTCTTTATAAATATTAATGTATTATCAATGAATAAATTACACTTTGCAATAACAATAAAAATCTAGAATAATGTACAAGGGAATAACGGCAAAAAACCTATAGCAAAAAACATAGACAGAATGAAGTTGGGTTGAACAGAAAATAACAATATCAGCTCCAGCAGAAAGAAGGTAAATTATAAGAGCTTCCTATCCACGACAATCAGGACTAATGGTGGAAAGTAGAGAGTAGGAAAGAAAATCGTCCTCGGTTTTCGGCTAGGCAAAAGTATATGGTCTGCTACGGAACCACCCAGAAGGGCCTGGAACTATCCAAACATCTGATCATGTACTAATAACTTTAACTGTTCCTGGAATTCTAGAACTTATTATAATGTAAGAGAAATAACCATCTATTTTTTTTTTCCCCCCATCATAATAGGAAATGGAATGTAATCTGTAGATTGAGACGATAAAAATTATGATGGTACAAGATAGTAGACCGTAGCTATGATGAAGAGGAAATGGTTTGTGGTGCAGTCAAAATAAATAACACTGATATGCAAGTATCTCATATTTAATTGTGCCGACGTTTCAACCCTATTTCAGGTCCTCATCAGGGCTCAATGATGTAAACCAGACAACAGCCAATAAGTGAAAATATAAAGAATCGCTTTGGCGGTACATATACTAAAATTGGAAATATCAATCATATGTGTAACATAAAATAAAAATTCTATAAAAAATTATAGAACTTTAAAAATTGTTAGATTATATTGTCGAGGTGAGACCTTAATAAAAATAATTATTAAGTTGAATTATTTGTATTGTAAATATAGTATTGTGTGAAGCCATCAAGATGGAGTTTGGTGTTAATTAATTCCTGATTCATGTTTTATGTTGCTTAAAGAGCTCCTTTTGGATCCTTTTTTCAGAGGCAGTTAGACTGCCTGTATCATTTCTTCTGAAGTATTAAAATTATATGGTAGCAAATTGAATTTGAATTCTTGTTTAATTTTTGAAAGAACTTTTATTGAAATAACAATAGTATTATTAGTTATTTCTTTGGTTAGCTGTATTTTATATGAAATTAAAAATATATATTTTGTTTTATGTCATTAGAGTTACCAGTTTGTAGCCCACTTGTACACGGAGTGTTGAGAGTTGTTGGCCGTTGGGAAGAAGCTCTGAAGAAAGATCTGGAGTCACGAGGGCCGCCACCACCAAACTATATCCCCGGCTGCTATGTGGATAACATTACCTTCCCTGGGCCAAATATCCATAAATATAGATCGATATTTGAGAAAGATAACACGCCTTTCCAGTAAGTTTTTTATTATTATTTATTTTTTCTTCTCGGATTTTCACCGGTAATGGCACATTACCCGTACCTAGGCTAAGGATAAGGCTTGAAAAATCTTTAATGTTCATGAATTTTCTAACAATGCTCGCAGTTCCGAACAACACTGGCTTCTGCGTCTGTTCCAGGTTTTTAGGGGGAAGTTCGAATGTGGTTATGGTTTTCACAGTCGTCTCCGGGATCAATCCATTTGTAGAAATTATCAGAGGCGAAACCGTCACTTTGTCAAGTTTGTATAAGTGCCTCAATTCTTCGCTTAGGTCCTGATATTTTCTTATTTTTTCGGCTACCACCTTGTGTAGATTATCGTTTGACGGTACCCCTATTTCTATAGTTTTTGCTTGTTTTTTATCTTTTAGTATTAATAAGATATCAGGCTTGTTGTGCTGTACGGTGTGGTCCGTTATGATTATTATTATTATTTTGATTATTATTATTATTGACCGGACCTAGGTCAAGGGTACCGATGGTACCCCTATTTTGATAATCTTCGCTTGGTTTTTCTCTTTTAATATCAGTAAAATATCAGGCTTGTTGTGAGGGATACTGTGGTCCGTTATGATAGCCTGGTCCCATTATTTATTATTATTATAATTATTATTATTATAAATATAGAAGTGCTTTATTAGACTTCCTTGATAATGAAATGTTGTTTTTACAAATAATCATGTTTCCATGATGTTGCTTGTGGTTCAGATGTTGCTTATATAATATGATAACAAAACAGCATCATTTCATTGGTTATAGTTCAAATGTTTAAGGAAGAGAATGAATAGATATCTAAGTAAGTGGGAGTTATGGCAAAGGTTTGCTTCAATGAGGAAAATTTTTTTTAATGAAATTCATCTAGCTGAATAATTCTCACCACTAATATTTATTGTATTGATTACAGTACATGTCATATTAATATTAGTATCATTCATTCTTGTGATATTTTTTCTAATTATTAGCCCTCGCCACTGGTCTGCTGCACCTGCTCGGAGGCTGTGGAGCTACCTCGTCAGGCAAGAACCTGTTACTGAACTGTTTGTAAAGTGTGTGTTCGGAAAGAGACCACACAGCAGGAGCGGGGAGAGTAGGAGTGATGATGGGACACCGCACCATCCACCTCCCAACACAGTCTCTGAACCAATCCGCTTGATACACAAGGATCAAGATCAGATATCTGCGTTCTGTTTGAACCAGGTCAGTTAGATTTAACTATATTAATTATTATTAGTCTGTTGAACATAATAATATCATATTATATTATCTATTATATAGGTTATTATGTTATCATATTATGTTATCTATTATATCTATTATATAGGTCAATGGTGGTCTTATCGCTTTGGCAACACCAAGAGAAGTTCAAGAAATGGACATCTCCCTGCTCCTTAACATGCCGTCATGGCTTGAAGATGAATGTGAATTTGATCTCATCGACTTTCCAAAGTAATTAATTCTGTTCGATAAATTATATTCCTAAAGGTTTCTACTGATGTTAATTTCGAATGATAGAGTGGCTGGAGTGTATGGTGTAAAGATGATCTGTTTAGTCCACATTATATTCATAATATTGTAAACATTAGATTATTACAAAACAAAAATATCCCTGTGTATAACAAAAAATATCCCTCTGTATGTTTCTTATCTGCTGTCGGTTTTAGTAGCTTTATAGAGCTTAACAGATGATTATTGGTTTTTCTCCATACTTCAAAAGATATTTGTGTTTCTTTTTTTTCCCAGGTTGTGTGTGTGTGTGTGAGTGCGTGCACGTGTTGGTGTGCGTGTGGGTGTGCGTGTGTGTTATCTGATATGTTTTCTTGACAGTTGATATTAAATGTTATAATAGGGTTCTTGAGGTTCAGTCAAATATAACTATATTATGGGGACTTTTCGAGACTATATTGTTCTCATTATCATGCTCTATAATGAACAAACAGGTTACAATAAAATTATATGAGTTACATAGGTAAAATTACACTTAAGTTAACAGTAATATAAGTATATAAAATACATAGGTTGTATGATTGTATATAATTCAAATGATAAATGTGTATGAATATATTTAAAATGTTGCTGATGGATATTGCTATTTAAACCACATAAATTTATAAGAGACTAACAAACTATGCATAACGGCAAGTTCAGGCAATTCAAAAGAAAATTTTTTTTAATGTATCCAAATAGCTAAGAGTTCAAAAGAAAAAAAAAATATTTAATCACAAATAATAAATTAATTAATTGTGGCATTACTGCCCTCAAAAGATATACCCCTTCTCAGAGGTCTATTGGATTCAAGCATCTCTTCTAGGATTCAGGTACTTTCTGGCTTTTCATTTTTTATTTTTTCATTTTTTTTTTTAGTATTCCTTCCTATTAAAAATCCTCCTACTTTCTGTGATTAGGGAAACATAATTCTTTTTTTTTTTCCAGGGGAGGGATTGAAAATGCCCATTCTGCGAGTGGCTTCTTGGTAATTCAGACACCTCTCGATAAGATGCAAGCATCACCAAATCCGTCAAGTTCAAGTCCTCAACCGGGAATAGCTGTACAATCCGGAAGAGGAGCCTCCATGGTAAAATAACTGAGCCTTTCTTTAGTTTTTTCAATCACTACATTAATAATTTTTTATATGAGTATTTATCTTTTTCTCTATCTACGCATAGCTAAAGTTTGAATCTGATTAAGAATATTAATCATTAAATTTTCTGAGTCATTAAAAATTTGAATATTCTTTATTTTTATCATATAAATGTTTTTAAACACTATATGTTCAAATTTTGAATGATCAGTCTCAATTAAAATAACTTATTAATGTTGTGATCTTTAAGTTGAATTTGAATAATTAACCTTTACGTCGTTTTGTTTCCTAATGACTAACAAACAGATTTTTTTTTTCCCCCTTTCAAGTAACCCAACTTATTAAGTTTTTTTGTTTATTAATAACATAAAATAAGTTGATATTTATGTATTTTTTTTTAAAAAGAAACCATAATGTCTTTTTTTTTTTATATATATATTTGGTTGTTAATGGGGAAAAAATGTGGAAAATTAGATGAATAGAATGTTCCCTTTTATTTTTACCTCATTTGTTAAAGATGAATTTATTAATGCCTTTTTGGAATATAGAATTTCGGAAAATAATCATTTTTGAATTAAAGATTGAAATTCATTCAATGGAATTCCGATATTGTCTAATTCAATGTATCAATTCACCCATGTAAAATTTGTATTGAAAAAAAAAAAATAAATACAGTAGTACTCCCTTTATCCGGGGTAATGATGGGTATGGGGGTCCAAGAATACTCGAAAACCCTGGATAATCGAATTACAACATTTTATTGGTTTAATATGATAGATAAGAATGTTAATTAAAAAACAACAAAAAAGCTGTGCAGAAAATCACTTTTATTAACAAACTAACGTTTTAACAAACCACAAACTCCTTCAGCACATTTTTGAATGCACCACTGACACTACACCCGGCCATAGACAGCTTCATCTACGTCTTTCAATGTAGAGTTCCTTATTGTTTTCCGAGGCCGACGACGATACAAAGTCGGAAATGTCTTTTTTCTTCTTCAAAATATCATGAACAGATGGCTCCCCGATTCAGCAAACAATGTTTTAACACTTTCACCTCTTTCTACTCGGTTTATAATGGTTAATTTCTGTTCAAGCGTTAAAAATATATGTTTTCTATTTTTTGGCATTTTGTTAGTTCGTATTTAAATGGTGACTAAATCACAACTGAGAATATTTTATTTTGTAGTCAAACAGGCCAGAGTAGGAGTTTCCTAGAAAGACTTGAAAACAATATCGTTCCTATTTATTTTATAAATACTATTATTTTATAGGATTTATAGAATATGAATTGGAGTAATAGGTAATAGTAAACATCTCATCATACGATACCAGTTTGCCTTGTTTTTCCATTTGTTATTTTATTTCATAATTTCTAAGAACAATAGATAATTATCCATTGTGTAATCGTTAAAATATTTATGTATTCATTTTTTAAAATTAATATTATATATACAAAATGAATGGCATAAAAATTAAAAACAGGTTAAAAAAAACAAAAAAAGTTGGCTCCTCGGAACCCCGGATAATGGGGGTCCTATTGTAAATTGTATCACTGCAATTTATAGAGCAAAACGGGCACAATACATTGTTAGGAAATACTGTTTATTGGTCAGTAGTCATACAAGGAGGTGATTTATCTGCTAGGTTTTTTCCCTCATACGTGATGCAACAAAAAAATTTCTAATCGGACTAATTATTCTTTTACATGATTGACTGAATATCATATATTGTTGTTGTTCACTTTGGCAAACTTGTTTACTCACCGCTTTGTTATTTTCATACAGTAATCCACTTATTACTACTTTCTGCCGCAGCCCTACCTTTCTCCATGATTCATTGAACTAATTCAGATATCGATACTTAATTTTAATCTTTATATTACTTATGTCGGGGGGAGGGGGACTTTATGATCCTGCCATTAATTATAATTGGTTTATTATTGCAACTAAAGTATTTCTCTTTCTCCCATCTCACAAATTTACAAAAATGTGATTAATATGCCGCTAAGCATTTTTAGTTTTGTAAATTTTGGGTATAATTAAAATGAAATGAAGAAAACAAAATTGAAAAATGAACATTAATCTTTTTGAAAATATACCCTAGATTTGACGATTTTTGTGAAATCATCCATATACCTATACATGTAATTATTAAAAATATATAATTTGACATATTTAATCACCAAGAATCTTCTATTAAACTATTTCCTCATGGTCATATGACCGATAATACTATAAAGTAATTATTAACACGTTGAGCGCCAGGGAAAAGATGATGTATTTTTGCATGGGGCCAAAGCATTTTTTCCTAATTTATAATTTTAATATGATTAGAATGATACACAAATTGCAAAAGAAATAAATAAAAAGTTTAATTTTGGCAATTAAACAATAATTTTGTGAGCGGTACGTAGGTACCGCCCGGCCCCAGGGTAAAGCCCGCTACCTGAAGTAGTACGGGGGCTGCCCTGTTATGACCGCAACGTCAATCCTTGTCAACCCCTTCATATCTCTCCCTGTCCCTTGCAACTCTATCCTTCAGTTTAGCTATTGGCTTCTTAGCGTTCAGACCTATTCTTACCAGTGCTCGTTTGAAAATGTTTCCAACAGCTTCTTCCAGAACCAGGAAAATCATGGATTTGGTTAGAGAAAATTATCCGTCGTCATCTGGTGAGTCGTGTTTTACAATTCTTAGTTGTTGTTTTGTTGAACGGGGAATTTATTAGTTTGTTGCTTTTTTGTTTTTTTAGAATCTGAAAGAGATATCTTCTCTACCGGAGACAATTTTTCGGAGGATCCTGACTTCTCCTCTGGCAGTGTAACAACAGATTCTGAGGAATATTTGCCAGAAAAAAGAACTAGATTTGAGTTTTTTGATCCCACTAATCCTACTCCAGGCCCATCAACTTCCTCAGATCCACAACCCGTTTACCCACTGCTTCCTTATGATGACTCACCATTGATATCTGAACCATTTGATGTTATTTGGTCCGACCCGGTTGGAAGAAATCAAGTTTTCACGTATACCCTTCAACCTACTCTACAACCTGATATAATCTCGAGTATGACAGGGGCTTCACCTCAAGATTTCTACGATTTATTTGTTGGGGTGGACTTACTCGATCTTATGGTGCGTGAAACCAACCGATACGCTGAACAAGTAATAATTTCTGGTATAGTAGAAGAAAAAATTGGACCTTCCAGCAGACTAAATAATTGGTTTCCAACCGACAAAGAGGAAATGGTAAAATTTTTGGGAATATTAGGATTTATGGGTCTTGTTACTTTACCAAATATTCGCGATTATTGGAGCAATAGTTACCTATACAAAAGCCATGCATATTCGCGATTATTGGAGCAATAGTTACCTATTCAAAAGCGATTTGAAATACTGCTAAAAATGTGGCACTTTTCAAACAATGAAGTAGTTTCAGAAAGCAGAGTTGCAAAATTGAAACCGCTTATTAACTATTTGACACGAAAATTCAGCGAGATATGCAAGCCGGGGGAGAATATCTGCATTGACGAATCAATCATTCCTTTCCGTGGGCGGCTGAATATTAGGCAGTACTTGCCAAATAAAGCTCATAAATACGGCATGAAAATTTTTAAGTTGTGCTGCAATAAAGGGTTCACATGGAACTTCAAAGTATATGAGGGGAAAGAAAAATCAAATAAAGGTGGAGCAGTACCCACAAATGTTGTTTTGGAATTGGCAGATCGATTGTTGGGGGAAGGCAGGACAATTGTCACTGACAATTATTATACGAGTGTAGATTTAGCCCTAAAGCTCCTGAAAAATAAAACACACTTATTGGGCACCCTAAGAAAAAATAGAAAATTTCTGCCTCAGGAAGTTGTGAATGCGAAGTTGAAGAAAGGGGAAATGTGAGCGATGGAAAGTCAAGAAGGGATTCTTGTACTAAAGTGGAAGGACAAGAGAGATGTCCTGGCACTTTCAACAAAACATGGACCAGGAATTGTTCCGGTGATGACTAAACGAGGAATTGTTCATAAATCGAAAGTAATCGTCGATTATAATGAAGGGAAGACTCCAATAGACTTATGAGACCAAATGAGTTCCTATAATACCTCCCTTGGTGAATGCACATATAGTATACCAAACTGTAACGGCCAAGAGTATAACTATTACTAGATTCAAAGAGATTCTTGTGGAAGACATGTTGAGAAAATATGAAATTTCGGCATCTGTAGAGCAATTACAAGCACCACGACCCCACCACAGCATTTGCATAAAAGAAGGCGACAATAGAAAGACACGCAGAGGATGCAATAACTGCAAGCAAAAATGCAAAGACAGCCTCTTGCATAAGAACAAAATCAAAAAAGTGACAACGTACTGTCCTCAGTGCCCGGGAGAACCATTTTATTGCCGCCCGTGCTTCATGGAAGCCCACAAGTAAATTGAAATAATTATGAATATTTTAGTGCCTTTATTCCTTATTTTGTATAAATTTGTTGTGATATTATTTTAATAAATAAGATATTTTGTTTTGTAAAAAAATAAATAAAACTAAAGCAAATACCACACACACAAAAAAAAAATATCTAAAAGAAGTAAAAATAAAAACATTCTAAAGGAGGTGGCTGAGATCATGGTTGGCCATCACTGCTTGGAGCGAGGTTGGGGCTCCATGCACCTCCCAAATTAAAAAAAAAAAAAAAAAAAAAAATTTTGGCCAATTGCATTGGTGAATTGTTCAGAGCTGGAGCGGTCCCATATGCCTTGAAATCACGCTCGGCAGGCGGTCCCCTGGCCCAGAACAACCTTTTAGCTGGCGGTACCTGGGGACCGCCTCGGCCCCAGCCAATAGTCCAACAGCGGTACGATCGTACCGCTTGGCGCTCAACGTGTTAAACACAGTATGATAAGTTATTTATATAATGTGGTTTTAATTAAAAAATGATCTTTTTATCTTACTTAAATGTTTTTTCTCATATTGCAACCAATATACCAAGCAAGCATCTCAATATTTTTCACTTTTTTTGGATTTTTTTCTGAATGTCATTTGAGAGAGATGTCATTTGTGTGGTGTTTTATTTGACAACTTGAGTGATTTTTTTTTTTTTTTTTTTGTAGTAGTTTAGAGTTTTTGTGTGTAGTTTTCTGAATTTTTTTATATAACTGGTGATGGTAGAAAAGTTGTTGGTGATTTGTCTTATGTTGTGCTTAGGGCCATCGTGATACTAGTGGAAACGTAGGGCGTCACAAGCCCCCCTCGGTCAAACATGTAAGACAAATTTAAGTTTATAATTTTTCACGTTTGATATTCTGAAAGCTTTTGTACTGTTATCACTCTCTCTTTCATGTCCTGTTATGCATCATCCTTGTGGTTCGGGGAAGCTGTAATTATATAAGAATTTGTTTTGTTTCATACTTCCTTCCAATGCTATATTAAAATTAGGTATGTATTTGTATTTTATACTTTCACATAATCTGATTCAAAAAGAAAAAATATTTTTTATTTATTTTGACTATATGCTCATATAGAAAATCAAAATTAATGAAATGAACTGCCTGTTGATTGTCTTCACTTTCTGCCCTTAAGTCAATTTCAATCACAACTTCTCATGAAGTGCGAATTTTGTAACTTCATCAGTGCTTAAGGCTCAGACAACAACTCACATCAGACAGAATTAAGAAAACTGAACAACTGGTTTGGAATATCTTTAACCAGCAGACTTTAAATGTTAATTAGACCTTTATAGATGTGTCTTTAAGAAGTATGGGGCTCTGTAAATGCCTCTCACATCCAAACATTCCAATTCTTGCAATCTAAAGTGTTGAGGAAAATAGTTAGTGTTACTAATAACTTAATACACAAGGCACTGCACATCCTAACAGTCATAGATATGGCCACAAAATAATAAAAGAAAGACTGACTTTCTACGGTACCCTTAAGCACTAAAACTTAAATCCACTGCAAACCCACACATCCCTCCCTGATGACTTTTTAGGTTGCATCCAAGAGATTTATTTACTTAACTGGATGGTTAATCTAGATGAGAACCTGTTTTCAAGATTCTTGGATCGAAAAAAATGATTTGATTCGTCATCATTTCCAGATCACTTTGAAATTATTAGGATTTTGAGAAAAAAACAAAAAAAAACAAAAAAAAAACCTGTACCACTAAAACCTATGAAGGGTCTTGGGTGCAGTACTATCTATTTAAGGGAGTACTGTTTCTTGTCATCTTGACTGGTCAGCAGTCGTGCAAGGAGGTGATTTGACCATTTAATTTTTTCCCGCCAGGTTTTTTCCCCTTAATGTTTCAATTGATGGTACCCACTTTATGGAGACTTTGTTTGTCCCAGGAGGGTCTCTTGGCCACTAAGACGATCTGTGACAGAATATCAAAGATATCCTGCCAAGCGAGATTCAAACACGCTTAGTTCGACCTTCAGCACAGCAGCTCAATGGTTTACCAATGAGCTACCCGCTCCCTAAGTCTACTGTCATGAAACTACTCTTTCTCAAATTGGATTATAAATTTATAAAATAGAATTCCTTAATTCATTTTTAGGTTAAAGTTATCAGATTATGTGAAAACTATAATTATATTATAAGCTGTATATTTTGGCTTTTTATATCACTTTTCTGCACTATGTTTAATAGCTTTGGAAGAGAATTATTTGTCTTTTATTTTTCATTTTTGAATAATCATCCTATCCCATCCATATTTGTCTTTTGTTTAACATACCAGACTAATTCATCTTTTGGTTTTGGTTTGGATTTCCTACTTAAAACTAATAATAAAATGGATACCCTTAT
The DNA here is from genome assembly GCA_911387785.2 of Aelia acuminata. Classification (NCBI taxonomy): domain Eukaryota; kingdom Metazoa; phylum Arthropoda; class Insecta; order Hemiptera; family Pentatomidae; genus Aelia; species Aelia acuminata. The sequence continues at coordinate 144,855,079 of OU426979.1, read as the reverse complement.
TATTAACTGCTCTTTATTGACATTAAAAAATATAGCTTGGTTATTTGCTTATATATTAAGATATTAATTTTCTTGGAATAAAATCAGGTGATGTACTTTAAAAAAATAGATATAAATTTTCATGAATAGTCGTCTAATAGAACATATTCACTATTATTTCAAAACTAATTTTTATTGAATGGAGAAAAGTGAAATAAAACTTCAAACAACCTTTGTTTATTTCATTTTAATATACATTTTTAAACTATTGGCGAATTATGATTGGCTAAATGAAAAAATGTTGTATTCTTAATAAGAAATAAATTGAACTATTTTATTATTTTATATAGAAATGGATAAATTTCAACAGATGGAAATGAGTTTTTTTATGAGCATCATATTTAAAAGTAATTAATATTCCTTTCCTAAGTCAACATGTTAAGAAAAACATAGGCCTGAGATTTCTTCATTGTTGAAAATAACTTCTGTTTTTTACTTTTTGTCGTCCACCTCAAAAAGTGGACCTTATTAGGCTTTTATTTTTTAAAACTTAATATAATTGTTTAGCGAATAATGTACCAGAGCTGTACAATCAACTGCCAGTAGAGAATTAGGTTCAATACCCCATGTCACAAGTCTTCCCTAATGTGCCCGGGCATCGCTTGTTACTGCTCAGCCGTGGAAGACCAACTTTCCTTTGTATTGTTATACTAGAACAATAATCGTCGGTTTCTGTTGAAGCATCAGAGAGATAAATTCAAAAATTAGGTTTCAAATTATTATGAGACTTAAAACCTTTTATATATTGCCGACTGGTTAAAGAATTTGAACAGTATCAAATAATGATTTATTTTTGAAATTTCTTGAAAGAAGTGATAAACAATAATATAGTTGTTACATGATGTTTACAAATTCAACAAAGCTCGTTGAGCTCTACTCTGAATAGGTTTTTAAGTGAAAGTTGTGTGTTGCTCCTACCGTACCAGAGGTTTTTTTTTTTTTTTTACTTATAGTGGCAGCTTGATAAACGTTTTTCATGTTTGTATTGACATTCAGAAGCAAGTGGATAGAGTTAAATATTGTAACCTTAAATCTTTAAATAAAAAAAGAAAAAACCCATATGATTTGAAATCCCAGACCGTTTGTTGGAACAAACTAAGCGGTTGGAGCGAACTGTTTGGGTTTAGGTTTTTCGAGCCCTATCTACGGCATTCCACAAAATTCGACAAAGTTCTAGACCCTCCTTACAACTATATATAAGGAGCGATTGACTGAACAGTCTTAGTCTCTGTCTTGACTGTGAAGCTCAAGTCCTATGATTAGTGTGTTATAACATTATCATTTTTGTAACCTGCTCGAATATTTATGTTGTGATAATTCGTTTGGCATTGTTATTGTTATATTTTTGTCAAATAAATATTTGTTAACCCAGAGAAATGTTACAATATAATTCAATAAAAAAAAAATAATAATAATAAAATAAATGGACAGGGTATTGTTTTCCTCTGGGGCACAGATAAATACATATATTATATATATATATATATATATATATATATATATATATATATATAAGTTAACTGTATATAAGACGTATTTAATAAAATTCAAATTTGTTTTAGGATAAGTTAATTATTATTAATAAACATATGTTGCTGTTTTTATATGTACCAGGTGGAAAGCAAAATAAAGTTAGTTGATTTCTGGATTTCTTGAAGTTCTGTTGTCACTTTGCTCTAGCCCCACATTTTTTTAGTGTAACATTCAGTCTAATCATAACTGGTGCCGAAACCCGGGTACGCTCTAAGATAAATTCACGTGAGTAAATCAGTTAATATTCTTAGAACGCTTTAGTTAAAGTGTCGGCGTATCACTCTTTAACTACGAATCTAGTGTTAATACTGTGAAAATATGGGGGAAGAGGAACAGTTGGTGAAGTTAGAGTCGCAATTGACCGAGACTACGACAATGACGCACATCGAACTATTGAAGATTAGAACACAGAATTCCACCTTCATTCATGAAGTGATCAGCCAACTAGAACCTTTTACTGGAATAATAGGGGATCTTGAGCACTTTATTAAGGGAGGCGACCAGATTAAGGAACTAATAGTATCGCGGAAGGAATCTGGAATGCTATTGGAATCTGACGTCCGACTTCTCGAGGCCTCTCTCATTGGTCGTATCTCAAGGCGAGTCTTAAACGCAATCCAGGGCGACCTAACGCACTCTTGGGAAACGCTAAAGGTACGATTAAAGAAACTTTATGGCGGTGGAAGATGGACACCAGAAGAAGATGTATTCTATTTACTTAAGGAGAGGCGAGCGCAAGGACAATCGGAAGGCGAATTCGCCGAGAAACTTCTTGTCCTATACAACCGGTTAACGGAGAAAATGGTGGAGGCTTGTGGACAAGCGGAGGGGGCCCAGAAACTGGATTTCCTTAAAAGTGTGATGAAAGTACAATTAAATCATTACATGGATCGACCGGGCTCACTACCGAAGGATCGAGACTTTATAGAGTGCGCACATGATCTCATAGACGCTAAAGAACGAAATGAGGCTCGCTTCGAAAAGCCAGAAACAGAGTGGACGGAGGTACGAAGTACACCTAGGAGGCGGCTGTCTACGAACAATCGAGGTTTCGAAAAACGGCCAAGCCGGGTTCCTGACGTAAGGAGGCGAAAATCGGAGCGACGCTGCTACGAATGTAACCGACCCGGTCATATAGCGGCGCAATGCAACCTCATAAGATGCTTCGAATGTGGTAGGAGAGGGCACATAGCGAGGGAATGCCCGCGACGTAACCCAGGATCAAATAGGAGGGAGCAGAAACAACAGCCGATTGAGGTAAACAATCAGGACTGGATCAGCAGGCGAGCTGGCAAGAGGAGCGGTGGCCATTACTCTGGAGATGAATCTTCGGGAGAGGAAAGTACCCAATCGGAGCGCAGCAGCCCGGCTAAGAGGAGAGACGAGGTAAGTGGTGGGAATACCTGGAGGGGAGGATATTCCGGGACGTCAGGGGAAGTCGTGGCGGGGCGTCCTCGCGCGGATTGAGGATGCGGTAACTGGGGGGGCAACCAATGGGGCGAATTAATAATTAACAATAGTTTGAGGACGGGGCGATTGACTAGGTTGCCCGTGGCGAGGTTAGTTGAGTCAAAAATAAAATTTTTAGTCGATACGGGAAGTACTAACTCGTTAATTAGTAAGAGAGCAGCGGAGAAATTTGGTGTATGGTTAAGGCGTAAACGATGCAAATGTGTAGTCTCTACGGTTAGCGGTAGATGCCAGACCTTGGGAGAGGTGATCTTGAATCTAACCGAATTAACGGGGTGCGATGCGTATCCGATTAAAATCCATATAATTAAAGAATTGATGCCGGGATATGACTTTATTATTGGTTGCGACATTCTACAGCGGGCAGGTCTAAGCATGAGGGTTACCGGGAACAATTGGCGCCTTATGATCGGTAAGCGGAGATACGAAATCGTAACGAAGGAAAATAACGCGGACATCGAAATTGGAGCAGTAGAATGTAGAAAGGAAGCGTTGTCGCGGATATTAGAACTTAATAAGGATTTATTTTACAGGGACGGAGAATTTATTCCAACTACTGGAAGAACTGTCCATAAAATCAATTTGAAAACAGATACACCGGTATATGTTAAAGATAGACGATATCCACAAGCCATGAGGAACATAATCAGACAACAGTTGGGTGAACTACTGAAACAGGGTATAATCCGGCATAGTAACTCCCCGTTTAATAGTCCGCTATGGGTAGTTGAAAAAAGACAAGGAGAGAATAGCGGAAAAGAGAAACAGTATCGCGTTGTAGTCGATTATCGGAAATTAAACGAGGCTACTAAGGATGAGCGGTACCCTCTTCCTCGGGTAGAGGACATACTTGATCGCCTGTCGGGTGCGACGGTTTTTAGTACGTTGGATCTCAAAAGCGGATATCACCAGGTTAGGATGGCCGAAGAAGATATTGGTAAAACTGCGTTTTCGTGGGAACGTGGACACTTTGAATTCGTTAGGATGCCCTTCGGGTTGAAGGGGGCCCCTTTAACCTTCCAACGTCTCATGGACGAGCTACAACGAGGATTAGGCGAAGACTTCTCGCAAGTGTACATGGACGATCTCATTGTCTTTAGTAAGACCGAGGACGAACACGTTGATCATTTGAGGAAAGTATTCAGCAGAATACGCGAGTTCGGATTGAAATTATCCCGTGAATAATCTAAATTCGGCCTAAGGGAAATAAGGTTCTTGGGTCACGTTGTTTCCCAGAATGGAGTCCAACCAGATCAGGAGCGAGTGAAAGCTATACAGGAAGCCCCTTTGCCCAAGAATGTCCGCGGCGTCAGACGGTTTCTAGGCATGATTAATTATTATAGGAGGTTTATTCCAGGTATTGCGGAATTGACTCGCCCATTAACCGAAATATTGAAAAAAGGAAAACGGTTTCAACTCGGGCCGGAGCAGATAACGAGTATTCGGAAATGCCGCGACATTTTAACCACTCGACCGCTACTTGCCTTTCCTGACTTCAACCGTATGTTTAGGGTCACTACAGATGCAAGCGAGGTCGCCGTCGGGGCCGTATTATCTCAGAATTTCGAGGAAGGCGAAAAACCGATAGCATACGCGAGTCGGAAGTTAAACGATGCCGAAAGACGGTATAGTGCGATCGAACGGGAACTTTTAGCGGTTGTATGGGCCGTAGAACACTTTCGCCCCTACATATACGGTAGGAAGTTCGAATTGTTAACAGATCACAAACCGCTCGTATATCTGAGTACGCTTAAAGAGACTTCAGCCCGAATATCGCGATGGAAGGAAAGGCTCGCGGCGTACAATTTTCATACTGTACATAAGAAGGGAGTAGAAAACGCCGTCGCCGATTGGTTATCCAGAGATTTGGTTGTAAACGCAATCGAGGAGGAAAATACACCCACAGAGCTATTTTCCTGGCCCGAGTGCGGACAGGAATCTCCGTTAACCCTGAGCGATCAAGAGGAAAACACAACACCGACGGAAAGACCCCACGAGCTACCCGAAATTAATGAAATAATAAACGATAAAAAGCACCAAATCATAATAAAATCAAAACTGGACGCGGGAACGGAAACTAGAACAAGCGTGTACGAGGGGCTATCAACCATATTAATTCGAACGCCAGCATCGGTTGACGAGAATGAGCTGGAAAGAATATTTGCAGAATTCAACAACGCAGGCCGAAACTGTTACGTTTATGTCGGCAATCGTGTTATAGCGAATAAAATTAAAAGATTATGGAGACAGGAGAGGATAGGAGTAGGGTATACTTTAATCCGGTGCTTACGGGAAGTAGAAACGATCACGGACCCAACGGTGCAAAAGAGACTGCTTACAGATCACCACACCGGGAAAACTAATCACAGGGGAGTAGAGGAGACACTACGAGCTTTGAAATTATTATATTTTTGGAAAAATATGGTAAGTATGGTACGCGATTTTATATCACGGTGCGAGGTATGCCAGCGAGCAAAGTATGATCGCCAACCCCCGGTAGCCGTGCAAATAACGACACCCACCGCGATGGAACCCTTGCGGTCCGTGCAAATTGACATTTACTCGTGCGAGGGTCAATCATGGCTGACTGCGATAGATACGTTCAGCAAGATTTCGATGGCCTATCCAATCGAAGCGAAAACGCCTAAGGCGGTATGGGAGGGAATCTTGCAGTGGTGTGCGACATATGGCGTACCTGACGAAGTAGTATCAGACAGCGGAAGAGAGTTCGATAACACTTTAATTCGGAACGAAAGCAGGAAATTAGGCATAGTATGGAGGTTAAATACCCCCCATCATATCAAGGGGAGGGGCGCCGTGGAAAGGCTACACAATACGTTAGGGGAGCACCTACGGTTATTAAAATTGGGACGGAACCTCGACCCATATGACGCTATGCCTTGCGCGGTGATAGCATACAATAATACAATACACGCTGCGACAGGGTTATCCCCTGTAGAAATTGTTTTTGGTCAAAGGCGGCGCGATCGAGGAGATCTTATCACAGCTAATAATAGCGATTTAAGGGAAATACTGTCAAAGGCGAGAATGGAGCGACATGAAACATGGGGAAAGATCCGAGAAAAATTAATCCGGGAGAAACAAACCAGGGTAGATAAGGCTAATAACCGGCCTGTTGTTAATAAGAAAGAGCCATTAGCGCTTGGGGCAATCGTATATAGGCGTTTGAGGACCGCGAGAAATAAAACAGCCGCGCGCTACGAGGGCCCTTACAAAGTCACAGCTATACGGGAAAATAATTTGTTTACCATTAAGGATGTTAACCATCCGTTTAGGTCGCGTACGGTTCATCTCGAAGAACTTCGGGTACCTCACAGTAGGTCAGAACCCGAGCCTGGCGGCTGCGCTCAGCAGAGGAAATCCCGACAAGAAGAACTCTAATTTACTTTAGTATCTAAGGTTATTAAATGTTTTTAATTGTTAGTTTAAAAATTTAGAACATAATCTTATTTATTCTTTATTAAAGCTAGAAAAAATTGTTCGTAGTTACTTATAGAAGTTTAAGTCAAATTTATTGTTACTAGTGTAAGCATTTTTGTTATTTTGTTTAAGTAAAAGTAATGTTTATTTTTGTTATCTTAAAAGTTCCTCCTTACGAAGGAACTGGAGGGAGGGAGTTAACTGTATATAAGACGTATTTAATAAAATTCAAATTTGTTTTAGGATAAGTTAATTATTATTAATAAACATATGTTGCTGTTTTTATATGTACCAGGTGGAAAGCAAAATAAAGTTAGTTGATTTCTGGATTTCTTGAAGTTCTGTTGTCACTTTGCTCTAGCCCCACATTTTTTTAGTGTAACATTCAGTCTAATCATAACTTATATATATTTTAATATATTTTATATCTGTCATGAGAAAATTTTGATTTGAGATTTAATATTTTCATTGAGAAAATTCACTGCCATATTTCATAAGTCTTTTATAAAAGTAGCAATTTATTAACTTCAAACATTAGTGTATCTGTAATAATTTTGGACTAGGAGATTTCAATTACAATTATTAATGAAATGATCAATAGAATAAACTAACAACTTCCGTGGTGCTACATCTCAGAAGGGGTCTTTGCCTCCTCAGTGAACCATTCGACTCTGTCCATTAGAACCGCCTTCCAGTTCGTGGGAGGACCCCAAGCAGGCTTTTGGTGGCTCGCTATGAGGTCTGGGTCTTCCAGCAGATGCAGGATCCCCTGCTCTCTTATCTTGGCTGCATTGCCTGCCTCACCATAACCGAGCCTTCCTGACTTCGGAAGCTTAAATAAATCTGATCCCCCTTTAAAGTTGTATAGCTCCCTGTTCTTCCTTATCCTGCATCCTTAAACATCACAGACTGGTCCAATGAATACAACTTAAAATTTTATGCTCGAAGATCAGCAGTAACCTTTTTTCATTTTTGAATGTGGCCCAGGTCTGCCAGATGAAATTTAGTAAAGGCACAAAAATATGTGTATTATAGTTTTAAATGTTCTAATTCATTTTTTTGAAGATTTTTTGATATTTTGAAAATCTATTTATATTCAAAAATATTTTAAAGTCTCGAGACTACTCTACTTGCCCTCTGAGCTACACCTCTGTCTGTAATTGTCAAGTACCGACAACATTACTTCCATATTAAATTAAAATTAAAAAAGGGTTTATAATTGTAGAAAAATGGTTTTCCTATGGTCCTCTGCTAATCTTTTATATGGCACTTAAGCTTTTTCTTTTTTTTTAATAAACTATTTCTACTTATAGATTAAGTAAGTTGGTAATTGAAATATGTATGATACTCTCACCTCACCAGATTATTTACACATGTTTTGGTTTATTATTTACCATGATGGACTAAATATTTTTATATATATATATATATATATATTTATTTTTTATTTATTTATAGTTATAATTTTTTACATATATAAGGGCCTTGAATAAGTTCTCATTATTTCCTTGTAGATGTCATAACCAGTTCAATGAGCTTTTCATTTCATGCTAACGTAATTTTCTGAGAAATTTTGTCTGTAAGCTTGGATTTCAGTGTTAGATGTTTCATAATTTTAAAAATGTTGAGTATTGTACAAAGTAAATACTGTATTTATGGGGAATTTTATTGCACTGCTTTATTTTGAGATATTTTAGTGGACAATCTTGAATTTTTTATGTTTCATAATATGTAGAGACAGGTTTTGATGCTTCAAATATAATCTTAGATACAAAGAGCGCTTTGGCAAACTAAAAATGTTTGAAAACGAACAATCAGAGGTAATAATCAATGAAGGGGCTTGTCAGATGCTAGCTGAACTTGGAAAACTAAAACTATTAGTAGATGACACAATGGTTTCAAAACGTTCGAAGACATGACTCAGAATCAATGATATGAGGTGCTAATAATCAAAGCTAAGAGACACAGAAAGATGTTTTCTCACGTGTGCATTCCACCTCTCCAACAGAAAAACAAAAAAAATTCTGTATGCATATCTTGGCTGGAAATGAAAAATGGATACTCTATGATGATGCTAAGCTAAAAAAAAATTGAAGTGTATACCCAGCAAGTATCCATGTTTCAAAGCTTATGTTTAATTTATCATGAGCTGTTGAATTTAAATGATACTTATCATGGAAAATCACTATTAACAATCAATGGTTTTGAGCCAAGTTCAAAAAAAAATAATAAAAAATAAAGCTGTTATACAAGCAGAGACTTGAAAGCATGATTTTAGTGCTCAACCACTTGGAAACACTTCAATGAGCAGTAATGCCCTATCTGCCATATTCACCAGATCTCGCTCCTTCCAGTTACAATAAATTTCATTTGATGGCTCATGATCTGGCTGGCAGAGTGGTATTTTCATTCTTTTGAAGATACCAAAAAATGCATTTAGAGACTGTTTAATAGCTCTAAAAGACTAGTTGTTTATCATAAGTGGAATTCATATCCAGCAGGTATAAGTAGTACACTTTAAATAAAGCTTAATTTTCAAAGAAAAAAAAAAAAAAAAAAAACTTATTCAAGGTCTTGATTTATAAATTTTTTTCTTATTATGTTGCTACTAAATATATTCTGATTGAACTATTCACACAAGCCAATTAGTTATTTCATATCGCTTAGTAAGACACTAATTTTCTTATATTGTTTTTTATTTTCACAATAAATCTGCTTTTTACATACATATAAACTTACATATTTATATATGTTACTGGGTTTTTTTAAAAGGGCATGATCACACATTTTTTGAGATTTCCATTTTTTATTGCTCTTGGTGATTATTGAACAAAGACCTATCCATATCTGTTGAAAGGCTATAATTGTTACATTATCTTTATTTTTGTTATGTTTTAAACTGTTTAAACATAAAGTGTAACAAGCTCAAGTGTAACCACTCATATGTATATTTTTAGCTTTCAGATTTTTGTCCATTCTTAAGGGATGAATACAAAAATAGGTACTACTATAGAAGTGCGGCTTCTCCGTGTTGAATTGGCCATGAAATCATCATCATCCGCTAGAAAGAATTCCAGAAATGACCGATTGGTTCTAAAGTAGACAGAGATGAACAAGTAGTTCAGTGCGGCCTCAATGACAACTGAAAAGGACTCTTGAAGAAGCGAAAGTCAAAAGCTATGATATAATATAGCTAACCTAGGACCTGATTTTAACTGATAAGGACGTGATTGGAGTTGATAACGTAAATTCATAAATCATGAACAAAATGAAAGGAGGTTACATGCATAAACATGTTAATATTTGACATTCTAGTAATGCCATCTAAGTGATGAAAATGGAATCGTGGCCCTCTATCAAAGAGAGAATATCCGCACTTGGATATTGCTACCCAGAAATATTAAGATATCAAATCAGAAGAAAACTCTTCTATCATTTATCAGTTTCACCTTTTCTTCAAACAGAGATTTCTTGTTTTCGAAGTAGGTTTCATTATCATGGTTATGTTCGAACAGAAACTGACTAAATATAATTACTGAATTTGAAAAAGATTATATCTTAGGTTGGAGGAGGGAGATTTTCTGTAAAAATCAAATTAAAAAATATAAATAATACACTCAATAGGTTTTTTGTTTTGGTGATAAAATTTTTGAATGGATGATTTTACTCATTTTCATTTTGAGAGTAAGAATTCTGTTCGCTTTCTTGCTCTTTTTACACAAAATATAATCTTATAACTGATATGTTTGTCAATATGAATAAAAGCATAAAATACGTGCATACACTATAAATACCTATATATCTTTTATTTATCATACATTTAAATTAATTATGTTGGGGAAAATATGAAATTTTTGTTATGAAGATTTTAAAAATTAATTATATAAATTATCTAGCTCAGGATATATAAAAAATTATATAATCTATAACTTTTATCCATTCTAGAGATAAGTTTTGTTGGGGAAAAAAATTCGTGTTATTGTCAGGATTGGAAGAGTTCCATCATAGAATGGTCGAAAAGCATTATATGTTACCTCATTGGGCGGGACTTTGAAAAAATAGTCTGTTAAGAGAGGTGTCCGGTGACCGAAATTTTATTGTATATTTAAGGTCAACCATTATACATATTCATTATAATAATTATCTGCTTCATGTCTGTTTGGATGCAGAAAGATAAATAACATAATTACGATCAAAGGAAAAGTTTTAATATTTTTCTCTAGTTGTATAACATACTTTTCTCTTTTGTTTTTCCTGCTGCTTGTGTTAACCAGATGAAAGGACTCAACTTCCCTGGGTCACACGATCCACACTTCTGTCAATTTGTCATTGACCGAAGTCGCCATTTATTGAAACCGGTGAGGAATTGTTATATCAGTCGGCAGCATTATTATTTTTCTTTCTTTTTTTTTTATATGGTTTATAATGCATTTTTACTATTTATTTATATTCAGGAATTCACCTTAATTTTGTTAATTAATATTTATTATTAAGTTTATTTGTAGATGTGAAGCATATGGGTGATTCTCAAAATATGGGCAAATTTCGGTTGTCAAAATGTCCAGTTATTAACAAAGTTGTTAAATTAAAAAAAAAAAAAAAAAAAATTGTACTGATTTTTTCTATTTAATGATTTAAAAAATGCTTTGTTTCTCAAATCAATCACCAATTTTAATGAAAAACTCCATTTAAAATTAAGGTTTTCTTTTATTTTTAGGTCATTCTAATTGTTCACTTATGAATAACACAACTCTTTGAACCATGAGATGGGTGTTGATTGTAATACGATACTTTTGAAATGCTAAAAAAGTGAATTGGACAGCCATGGTAGTTAGAAAATTCATCTTCAGTAGCAAAAATATGGCATACTTATTGGATTTAGAGTACATTCAAAAGTTGGATTTTGTAGATAAGCTCTACATTTTACCATCAGGATGAAAACTTGGAAGGTGTGATGAATGGTTGCTCAAGAATTTCATCGGGACTCAATAATTACCCAGAGTTTGAGAATCACCCTTACATACACAATTTGTTTGTCTTTTATGACACTATTATTTCAACTGTGAACCTTAATTCATGGCTGTAAAATCTGAAAAAAATAAAATAAAAGGTTTCTTCACGCCAAGTTATGTCGTTACCTTTAAAGTTTTAAAATTATTATGATCTTAGCATATTTCATTAATTATTATCTTTGATTGGCCACTTGATTTAGTTATTCTGCATGGAAATTTCTCAACACAGACACCAGTTTTGAAATACACCACTTCTAATACTGGGTTCGGTATCCTGTATTTGATGAATGCTAAAAATTTTTTATGATAGCAGTTGATTTTTAATCACAGCACGATTGTTTATGATAGCAGTTGATTTTTTATTACTGGACAAATTACTTGTATTAAGAGGAAAGGTGTGGGAATTGGTTTTAGAAAATAGAAAACTCATATCCACACATTGTCATCCGATAATTTACTGATTTGTTTTTTGTTTTTTCTAAACTATTGTGAAAATATTACATATTCTTCTTTGCATGATTTTTAAATAAGACTTAAAAAGTTATATTTTTCGATTTGGTTTTGTTTTCTCTTGTTAATAAAATTGAGCTTGCTCTGTGTTTTTTTTTTCTTCTTCTCTTTTTGCAAAGCTTATTTTAATGTCTCCTTTTTTTTCGTTTTCTTCCTATTTTATCTTGGTTTTTAGTAGTTTATTGCTGAAACCAATGCTGTTTTTGTGGTGATGCTTACAATACAAATTTTGATTACTAATTTTGTTTTTTATTGTGTGTATATATATATATATATATTGTTTAATAATTCACAGAGCACATATAATTGTAATTTTTTATTTACCCACTGTTATATTTTATATTAGTTCAAAATATTAGTATGTAATGGTTGTTTGTTCAAATAGATTTTGAAACATCGTGTTGACGGCATTAGAAAAATGAGTGCACACCCTCTTCTTCCATTGTGTAAGTAACATTTTTTATTAGAAATAAAAAATTAATAAATTTTCCAACTACATGAATTGAGCTGTTTTTTTTAAAGGGGCTAAAGTAAATTTATACTAAAAATGAAAGATCTAATCGTTTAGATCCTTAAATTGATCCAGTGTTTCAATGTAATTAAATAGCAGTCATGCTGCTTCAGTGTATTTAAAGGAGTTAAATTTATATTTACTATTAAAATAATGGAAATTATTAAATGAATAAATGCGTTTTCTTACCAGCAATGGAGTTAGCCACTTCCAAAATTAACTACCAGATTCATAACACAATTTCAAGGAGCTCAAGTCTTTTCAAAATTATTTAAGATGCTTCATATAGAAACAAACAAAAGAAATTATTTTATACATGTTGTTTTGTATATGAGGTTTCAAAACCAGGTACATCCATCTTCAACAATTTTTCAAGATTAATCAAAAAAGGATCAATTGGAACCACTTTTGATAAGAAATGGAATTTTTTAGTATTGATTTTCGATGGATCTAGACGTTTTTGAAACATTTTTTTTAAAATGAAAAACTTGAGAACAATGAAGAAAAAATTGTTTAAAAAAAATGGATGTAACCGGTTTTGAAACCGAACGCTTCATATAAAACAATTTATGCAATTCAAAACATTTTTTAACTACATAAATTACAAAACAAGCTACTGTTGATATACATTTTATTTGTGTCAAACGGATTTGAAGGAATAACAATGTTGGGTGATATGTATCACAGTATATCCTTGAACTTTGCCGTTGTTGTTTGTCTGATATTTTTATACAGTGGTGTCGATACAATATTATTGAATTTTCTTGGACTATCTTAATGTGCTAATAAATCCAGGTCTTTTTTTACTTTCACTTACCTATATATGAAATATATAGTAAGTGGAAGAATTGCGATCGTGAAAAATTTTGACTTCCGGTTTTCAACGGAAATACACGTTTTGGGGTCCCCTGAGTCCAAATGACTAAGTCCCGCGAAATGGTCTGTGTGTGTGTGTGTGTGTGTGTTTGTGTGTGTGTGTGTGTGTGTGTGTGTGTGTTTGTGTGTGTGTTTGTGTGTGTGTGTTTGTGTGTGTGTGTGTGTTTGTGTGTGTGTGTGTGTGTGTGTGTGTGTGTGTGTGTGTGTGCGTGCGTGCGTGCGTGCGTGCGTGCGTGCGTGCGTGCGTGTGTCTGTGTGTACAGACTAGCTCAAAAACTATAAACCGTGCGAACCTGAAATTTGGTATTTAGTTTAGGTATGTGCCCGTGATGTGACAGAAAAAATGTCATCAAAATTGGTCTAAGGGAGGGGGTACTTTATTTAATAACTTTTTAGGTTTTTTTCGATTTTCTCAAAAACGGCTCTAACGATTTTGATCAAACTAGGTATTTGATGTATTTATATGCCCGAGATATGACTGTAGAAATTTCATCAAAATTGATTAACCGGAAGGGGGGCTTTACTTAATAAATTTCGTATCATTTTCACGTGTTTTTTTTATTTACTCAAAAACGGCTTTAACGATTTTGATCAAACTGGGTATTTGATGTATTTATATGCCCGAGATATGACTGTAAAAATTTCATCAAAATTGAATTACCGGAGGGGGGACTTTACTTAATAAATTTTGTATCATTTGCATGTGTTTTTTTAATTACTCAAAAACGGCTTTAACGATTTTGATCAAACTGGGTATTTGACGTATGTATATGTTAAAGATGTGATAGCCCGCATTTCATCAAAATTGCTCAAACGGTGGGGGCACTTTATTTCTTAACTATTTTTGCAATCTTTACCTTTTTTTCCGATTTTCTCTGAAACGGCTTTAACGATTTTCATTAAATTCGTCATGTTTAATGAAAATTAGGTGTTATTTAATATCAGACAAGCTTTATCATTATTAAAATGTTCTGTGGGGGGGCTTAAATGGGGTAGGGGCCTTTTTTGTTTTCCTATAAAATACCTTTTTTTTAGTTTATATTGAGAAATTAACTGTCTCTCATTACGCCTAAAAATAAAAAATGGCTAAATATGAGATATGATAAAAACCAAGTAAACATATAGAGGAGAAAAGAAGAAAAATATTCACTCAACTCATAAAATACGTTGAGCCCACGCAGGACGCTTTTAATTACAGACCATTGTTCATATAATTAATGCCCTTCTGTTCATTTAATGGAAATGATTTGTTTCATGGGAAATAAATGAAATATTCAACAAGTACATAGAGAATTATAAAATCAGTCGACTTGGAGTATTATGCTTGCCTTGCCGAATTATCTCAAGTAAAAACTTTTATTTAATAATAAAAGAAATTAGTGTTTGTTATAGAGCAAATGAAAACAAAAATAAGAAATGAATGTGGAAAAATGTGTAACTGAGTGAGAAGTGGCATTAACACAACGCATTAATTTCTAATCTAAGTTGGTAAGTGAAAGTTGTGTGTTGCGCGCACGCACCAGATTTTTGTATTTATCAATGAGTCATTCCATGTCACATCAACACACTTTTTTCCCGCACCATCTCAGATTTTAATGAAATTTGGTACATAGGACACTTTCCTGTAGACTAAGAAAAATACCAAATTTCAGCTCAACATCTCAACCTGTTTTCAAAATATAGCTATGTAAACCCAAGGAAAAATGCACAATTTTGACCTGTCGCATCATCTGGAAATTGAAATTGCAGCTCTTCTAGACGAGATAGAGAGTTGAAATTGGTGTCATTTTAAAACTGAATCTTTGACCTTTCTTATGATATGCAACTCAATAGGGTTTAAGAGAAATTTGTTTTTCAAAATTTGAATCAAAATTTCAAATTTGAATTTCTCAAAAAGCCCATTTTTTAAAATTCTGAAAAAATTCAGTGGAGTTTAACACATTGAGTGCGGGTCTGAATGAGGGAAAATTTCCCCAGCGACGGAAGTACAAATTTTATCACAAACCATCCAAAAATATATGGTTTTCGTTATACACTAGTTTTTTTTTTTTTTAAATTGTTTTGCAAATAGTTATTAATAATTTTAGGAACAACTGCCCTGGGCAGTGGTCCGTCGCTCACGAAAGATTGGATAGGCAAACCTGCATAACATACGTGTTTTTACTCCTCATGCCTTATTAATACTGTGGGACATATTTAAACTCTCTCTCTCTCTCTCTCTATATATATATATATATATATATAGTGTATTGTGTGTATATATATATATATATGTATATATTTAATATTTTATTTGTTATAAATAAATTCAATTAATGAAATGAGATTTGTAAGTATACTTGCAATGGGAAAATAAGCTAGGATTAATAACATACCAAACAACACTGTACATAATACAGGAACAATTTTATTAAATAATACACTTTTGATATACATATACAGCCATTTTGATTACAAAAAAACAAATACATGTTTTACTTTAAGAGGTTCAGTAGCCAGCAATCTTATTTCTTCCTCCGTCATAAGAGACACAGGTATCTGTTTTCTATCTCCGAAAACTGTCTACCGTACGTGAAGTTGAAGGACCTAAAATTAAATTTTTATAAATATAAATTTTCAATATTTTTTATTAAATTTTAAAACTTACTGATAATTTTTTTCATACCCTCTATTACTTTTTCTTTATCTTCTTTCGATTCTAATGCACTACTTTTACTTCTCGTTCTGGGAGGTCCTAAAAATATATTCATATGAATATAAAATTCACAAAGTTTTTATCAAGTTTTATGGATACTAATATATGTTTACTCACCATGTAATGCTTCAACTTTATCCTCAGCAGAGTCCAATGCAATTTGTTTTTTCTTTTTGGAAGGGCCTAAAAATATAATAGCAAAAATATAGAAATCTCAACATTTAATTTAATATAAAATGTAGTTTAACATATAAAATACATACCATCGTTTTTCGAACCCTGACGCTCACTTGAGGCTGAATCTAGTTCCCTCTTTTTATCCATTTCTAAAATTTTCTGTAATTATTTTTAAAATTGACATTTTAAAACAATAATATGTTAAAATATGAATATTAATGATATACTGTGGAGAATTAACTTACCTTAGTAAAAAAAACGTAAGATCGTTGATAGATTCTACAAAAATCCACTTATTTAGAGACGGAAAACACACTTATAAAGCTCACACCTTCCTCGAAAGACTGACGTGAACTAATTCACTTTTCTCTGGAAGCTGAACCCCTTGCTACCTGCTTAAAACCTTACGGTATAGGCCCTGCCCAGGGCAGTGGTCCGTCGCTTGGGCATTACCCGGACCACTGCCCTGGGCAGTACTCCGCACTCAATGTGTTAAAAGGCTGTCATTAATAAGTGCTATAAAAATTATGATGGGACAGCAATGGGTTCATGTTTAAAATAATTATTGAAAAATTTGATGTCCAGAAACAGAAAAATCATGAATAAAAATAGCTGTAGATTTTTTCCAAATTTGACTAAGACTATAATATTGGTGTCGTTTAACAGCGAATTCCATGCCATTTTACATGATATACAACAATGTACAGGTGTAGGCAGTATAGCCTACTTAAAAAAAAAATAGATATATTTTAAAAGATGCCCTTTTCGAGAAAATTGAAATTAAAATTTTAAACTAGGTTTTAAGAAAATTTGCTTGGTACCAACCTATACATTTTTGTATATCATATGAAATGGCATGGAATTCGCTGTTAAACGACACTAATCTCATATTCCTAGTCAAATTTGGAAAACAATTACAGCTAATTTTAATCATGAATGGTAGATTTATGGACTTTTATCACTAGTTTTCAATTTTTTTAGTAATGAAGAAATTTTCATCCCACTATTACATTTTCCTCTATGAATAGATATAATACTACCTATTTTTCAAAAAAATTTAAAAATGCTCTTTTTGAGAAAATTGAAATTAAAATTTTACATTTAGTTTCAAGAAAATTTCTTTAGTACCAACCTATACATTGTCTTATATCATATGAAACGGCACTAATAACTTAAATACTAATTTATTTAAATTACCTTCATTACTGACTGCATTATCAAAATAAATATCTCAATTTTAGTATAAATGGATTTAGGTCACTTTCAAAATAAACTGATCAATTATAGAAGAAAAATTGCCCTGTTCAATCCTAATATTTAATTTATATTTTGTTTTGGATTTCCATTACAAAAGTGTCTAAGTGGATAAGCAAGGTTCCCAGTAAGTCTGGAAAAATAAAGAAAAAAATTTAAATCTGAAAGTCATGAAATTTTGGAAATCTAGAGAACCGATCATGACTTTTTTATTTTATAATTTAAAATTTAGTTAGTTGTTATATATACTTAATTACATATCTTGTAAGTCAGATACTTTCTGTTTTCACAGAATTATTAGTTAATATATTTGTTGTTGTTAGATTTGACCGGATCGCAGGATGGATCGGTGCAGATGTGGGAGTGGGGCCATAGCCAGGCAGTGACCATCCCACGGCCCGGCGGCACGTTTGCAAAAGTTACTCGAGTCAGGTTCTCTCAACACGGCAATAAGTTTGGCGTAGCAGATGGGGATGGAAACCTCAGCCTCTTCCAAGTTGGAATAGCGTCATCCACGGCCAGGCCATTTTTTGTATGTATTCAATTTCAAACTGAGTAAGAAAGCCATTTTAATACATTTAATTTTATTTCTTTTTTTTTTTTTTTTTTTTTTTTTTTTTAGTGAAACATCATTTATGGGGATCAGATTTTGTAGACATTTTATTTTATTGAATTTTCACAATTCTTTACGCTGATTGATTGAATGTGATTAGAATTTCACCATAAATTGGTGAAATTCATTTTAATATTTTTAGAACAGTACAAGTATTGACATTAGAGTGGTGTCCACTGATTCATTTCACTGAATAACACTGGACCCAAGTTTTTGGGCTTGTGATATGATGTGAAAGTTTTTTAAAAATATAGTTAATATATTATTTAAAACAATATAATATAATTTTGATATAGACATGTTTGTTTTTACTTTCACTTACCTATATATGAAATATATAGTAAGGGAAAGTATTGCGATCGTGAAAAATTTAATGGAAATGATTTGTTTCATGGTAACTATATATAGTTTTCAACAACTACATAGAGAGTTATAAAATCAGACGACTTAAAGTATAGCCGAATTATCACAAGTAAAAACTTTTTAATAATAAACAGAATTAGTGTACTATAGAGAACAAATACAAACTAAAACGATTAAATGAATGTAGAAAAATGTCTGACTTTGAGAAATGGCATTTAACAAAACACGTAAATTTCTAATCAAAGTAAGTTAGTGAGTGAAAGTTGTGTGTTGCGCGCATCGCACCAGATTTTTTTTTTTTTATGTATTAAATTCAAATTCGTTTGTAGAATTATTAGATTTTATCACCCATATTTCTAAGTATTCCAGGTAAATGGTGTACTCTAAATGTTTCTTTAAATACAGAAATTTAGGTTCCATGATGACCAAAAAAAATAAAATTAAAGAGAAAATTAATACTATGAGAAATATCTACTATTTTTCATTTGCTGAATTAGCTTAGCTCGCGGCTTTTATAGCACTATTGAAAAATTAGAATTAAAAAACTAGTATATTTCACATTATTAACAGAAGATAAAAAATTGTCACTTAGATTGAATGACGTGCTTTGTTAAACAGTCTTAAAATTATATGATTGTTAAGAATATTTGGACTTAAGAATGATCAATCAAATTGCGAATTCAGAAGGTTAGACAAAGCAGTTATATTTAACGGTATTGTGGCGAATAAAATGAGAGTTTAAAACTCGTTGGGCTGATTAACTTAAAACACTTAAAAGGTTAATTAATGGTTTCCCGACTGGTAACGATTCATCTGTGGGCCAAGATAAAGGTGGCAGGATTTTGTTAAGGAATTGTATTTAGGCTCATCTGCCTGCCTGAATCTGGTTTGGGCAGCATGGATGGAAGTGTGTAAGCAGCAAGGCATGTTATGGAAAATGGACTCGGAAAACAAAATTTTAATGCTGAAATCAACAGATCAGTAAATTAATTGTTATGATTTGGAAATAACAGTATCAAATCATTCATTGTAACTTATCTTCTTTTAGTAATAAACACAAGCTCTTAAATGCTTTCAATTAGTAACTTCTTATGCTTAAATATTCTGATTATTCTATTGAAGTTTAATTTAGTAAACAGAAACTTATTGCTGATATTATTAGTATTACATTATTATTTTTTTTTTTTTTTTTTTTGCAGACCTGTCAATGCCACAACAAAGTCACTAGTGATTTCGTCTTTCTCGGATCGTGCAGTATGGTAGCGACCGCGGGCCATAGTTCAGAAAGTAAAAATGTAGCTCTTTGGGACACTTTACTTCCACAGAAAAAATCTCTTATTGTTGGTAAGCTATCTTTGCAGAAAAGTAAAAACATTTATTTTATTTTTATTATTATTATTATCATCATTATTATCAAGATTAAGCCTTTTGATTCGGTTTAATTAAAAATTTTTGCATTAAAGAGTTTTAGGACTTACTTTTCAATTACTTAAATCAGTTTGACAAAGCCGAATCAAGGAAATAACTACATAATTTGTTTTTTATGGGTAACGCTTCTCTAGTGGTACTTCTGGGTGTGGCCTATTTCAATAGTTTATGTGACCAGAATATAAGTGAGCTCATCGCTTACTTTTCAGTTAAAAAGGCCTTGATTAGCTCTGTCAGATCCCAACTTTCGACTCCTGTTCTCCTTACTTGCCCTAAAAGAATATATAAACCTCCAAATAGGTCCTTTTCTGTTGAGATCAGGGCCTACACTTAGCAATGTCACAATGGCCTCGTCCAGAAGTAACTTAGCAGAATAGTACTTCCAGTAAATAGTACCCTTTTTTGAGTGACTAATAGAAATACAATGTTACAATAAATATATTAAGTTATAACTCAGTATTAAACTTAAGAATGGAATAATGTTTTAAAAGATTGATGTTTTAGTGTTTCTTTTATTTATTTTAAATTTCTTATAAATTTAAGTGTCTTATGACCTTACATAATTAAAATAAAAAACTTGTATGCTATAAACTTGCTCTTATCTCTTGCTAATATCTTTTGTTCCGTTTCGTTGATACATCTAGCTTTCACGTGTCATGATCAAGGGGCATCATCGCTTGTATTTGCGCCTCAGCATCAGTTGCTCATTTCCGCTGGTAAGAAAGGAGATGTCTGTATTATAGATGTGCGAAGTCGAGCAATGAGGCAAAGATTTGCAGCTCATGATTCAGCAGTTAAGTGCCTTGCTGTTGATCCTGCTGAAGAATTTTTCGCAACAGGGGCTTCAGATGGAGATATTAAGGTAATCATACTCAATTATGGTGAAATTTCAATTTTCTATATTTTTCACATCATAAGTTAGTTTTTATATGGTTGAAATAAACTCTTATCAACCATCTTGTTATAATCTGACGCATACTGGTTATCAAACTTGAAATATCATACTATAATTTGTGAATAAACTTAGTGCGTTTTATAACTTTTGTCTCAAAAAGATGTAATATGACTTTGTATCTTACTGTAACTTCATAAGGTACATGTTTTGAAATTATACTTTGATTCGCTGTACATTTCTTAAGTATCTTTTTTAATATTTTTCTCTGAATAACTTACACCTTGAATTAAACACTCTCTTCCATTTTTTGGGTTCTACAGTACTAAAACTTAACAGAAAATGAAGGATAAACTAAAGGGTAGAAGGAGGAAGCATGCATGCTACAAATCTCCTGAACATATTTAAATTTTTTCTATTTTTTTTTTTTAGGTTTGGAGTCTAACTCTTCATCAAGTTCTGTACAACTTTCCCGGAGAACATGCCAAATCCAGCTTCTTCAAACCTATTGGTCAAGGAGTCACACAGTTATATCTAGACGGGTCTGCGAGATTGTTTTCCTGTGGTGCTGATGGGAGTATGAAGTTCCGTCAGTTACCAGAAGAAAGAGATTATCATTCTTAAGCTTTTCATGTTTCACTAGTCATCCGTTGCATGGAGGTATCGTTTCTTTCTTTAGAATAATTTGTTCTGATAAAATTAAAAAATTACAGAAAGAAAGAAAAAAAAAGTTAACCAAAGAAATGCTTATCAAAAATTAGGAGGCTTATAATTAAATGAAACCTTTACAGGTGAACAGTGATAACATCCCAAATATTTGAAATATTGCCATATATTGGAATTTCAACTGTCTTCAAAAAGCAATGGAAAGTACAATAAATTATCCATTTGTAAATATTATTTATTGTAAATAAAGGTTAAAGTGAAAGGTGGTGATTGAGTGATTAGAAAATGGTCTATTTTAATTGAACAGAAACGAAGGGGGTATAATTTCTTCAATTAGTTACCTTATACCATTTAGATTATTATTTTTTGTTTTGTTTTTATATCTTTAAAAAAAATGATATTATATAATTGTTATCTCTATTCACTTGTATCTTAAATTATGTCAGTCAATGTTAGTCAAACTTATTAATAATGCCTTTTAAGTTGTGTATTAAATTATTTGAAATTTTAAAATTGATCCACTCTCCTAGTCTTTATAAAAAAAAAATTATAAAAAAATACGATTAAAGGTAATGCTATCTGTAAGACATTAGTGATTATAAAAATCAATATCTTTCGATTGTCAAAGAATTATTGTTGATTATTAATGCTTCAAAGGGTCTGTAAATGTATATTTGAATTGTTAAAACTATTTGTGTATACAATGTATGTACATATTATATATCCTAGTTTACATGTGTCTGTTTGTGTATATGCATAGACATATTTAAGTGTTTGTTCATAATACATCAACCAAAATCTTATGTATTATGAAATGTAAATTTTTTTGTTGGTATAATTTATTTATTCATAGTAATTTTGAGTTTATTAGACACATATATCCGCCTGTGTGGAAGGGTTAGCTGTTTGTTATTAGTTATGAACTAATAAATACTTATCGCTAATAAGTAATTCATAAATTAAAAAAAATATGTTGATATTGAATATATCAAAAAATTGTTATCATAAAATATGCTGTGCCTCTATTTCCTAAATATGATAATGGGACATATGGTAAAACTATAGATATATATATATATATTTACTATTTAAGAATAATATTTAATCATCAAATATTTAAATTCTATCTCTTTCTCACTAATCTTCCAATTGTATCAACAATTTACTCCCTTTTTGTATCCAAATTTGAGATATTAAAAGGAAAAAAGGAAAAAATGTTCGCTTTTAAATGTATCTTACGACAATACTGTTTATGCTACCAATATTTTTAAGAATGTATCTATTTTATGGTGAGGTAAATAGATAGATAACACTTGATTCTATAGTCTATAAGCACTTTAAACTTTTCTTCTATTTTTTTTTTTTTTTTTTTTTTTTATTCATCTTTCAATGCACTTGTTATATCTATGCACTTCATCCTATTTCGGTTTTTCAAGTTTTGTATCCTAAAAGATTCTAATGGGCAACAGACTCTCTCTTCCCTGGTTTCAGCTTGTTCAAAATTTTTGATATCATTGGTTAACCCGTGAAAATAATGGAACTGGTTGTTGTAACGCCATAATGAACAAAGCGCCAAACTCCATATTTTCAGAAAACTGGAGTTAAAGTTTAATTCTGTGAAATATTAGACTTTATTGGTATGTGTTTACTTCTATCCCATTGAAGTACAACAGATTTCACTTTGTCTTTTATATGATTAAAAAATATTACTATAGATAAATAAAAATAAGAAAATAATTTATTAGATTAGTTTGGGGCTTAGTTGACTATGATTTTATACCGACCTATAAATTCTAAAATCAATGTAATTAATATAATACTTAAAATTAATATAATACTAAAATTAAATTAATAAAGAAAAAAAAATTGTGGGACTTGTTTTATGTGGCTAAGCCATGATAGCTTGGATAGATAGATAGCTGATCTCTTTAAGTTCATGCACTGGCAAATGTTTTTCTTGTCTTCCTTCCTATGAAACAAATGTCAACACAAACATTTTTTTTTCATAGCCCTTTTATCAACTGGAACACACCAGATCTTTCAGATTACATACTTATCGCAATCTATTGTTATGATGCTAGGAATTAGACATAAACCCTGCTACAATGAAAATCAAATTTATATTTTGACAGATTTGATTTTATTTTGATGCCTTATTGTCAATATTTAAGAATTATTTATTATGAAAGGTAAATAAGAAAAGTGGTATATATTATTTTCTTCTATTTTTATTTTTTATTTCATACCTGCTGAAATGTGAAAACTTTCAGTTTGAAAAATCTATAATATTAAATATATAATGCAAAAAATTATAAAAATAACTATCAACTAACTCCTCTCACCTGACTTCAGTGGAACTTCAGTTGATAAAAGCCCTGATGAAGACCTGACATTAGGGTCGTAACGGCACAAATATTTAGTTTTCATTTATAAGTGTTGTTTTTCTAACCTCACCCCCAACCACTTTCATTTCATTGATTTCTATTATCAAATATTTTCCGTCATAACCATAGTTTTCAGTAGTATAATACAACCCATCAGTCTTAACTAAACTGGCCATATCATATTAAACTTCTTTATTAAATGTGTTGGTTTTAATGTATAACAGTTAATTATGCAGGATTAAGAATTTAAAGCAAACAATTAATTTCCATAATTTGTATGGAAAATACTTATTAAAGCTAATCATAACATTAAACAGTGCAGTTATAATATTCCGCAAAACTTCTATACAACTATATATTATTAATTTTTTTTTTTTTTTTGATTTAATCACTAGGGATTTCATTTGTTTCCTTTTAATTTTGCCACATTTTAATTTTTATCCCACTTTAGTTGATGTGTTTATTTATTGTTTTTATTTATTTAGTTTTATTTGTTAAGGGATTTTCATACATATGTTGATCGATGGTTATAGTATGTTAATGTTACCATTCTAAATAGAATGAATGTTTAGTGAATGAACCCTCTCAGCTACCCTGGTACAATATTGTTAGTTATAGATAGCTAACATCGCATACTGTAAACAAAATTGTTCTAATGTATTTTTATTAAGATTTATCTGATAACATTTTTTTTTTTTTTTTTTTTTTTTTTTTTTTTTTTTTTTTTCCAAAGCTAAATAAAAAGGCAGAGTCGCTTAGAAGATAAAGACTGCAAAGTACTTAATAAAAACATCAATAAAGTCTTAGTCATTCAGGCAATGAGGTGTAGTGTAAATTGTCTCTTTTTGTCCAGCATTTACCAGTGTCTTAAATGGTATAAAAGAGAACCCAACACAATATTAAAATATCTTCTTAATCTTATCCATGCATTTATAAAATTATCTTTAATTTTATAAAACTCTATTATCATAAATTTTATGAGGAACAACTAGCAGAGGAGTAAGAAAAAGGTTGTAAAGAAAGTAACAAAGAGAAAAATAAAACTAAATTAAAATATAGCGTGTACCATGCAAACATAAAAGATGGAAGCAGAAACTTGGAACAGTAGACCAGCAATCGTTAGGACATGGCTAGAATAGGAAAGAAACCGATTCGTTTCCTTTTCTTTCAATGAAAAACTATTTTAAGAGTTCTTGTCCTTTTCTATTTAAGAAAATGTGAGAAAACAATACCGGGTAAGAGAGAGTTGTTTATTTTAGAAATTGGATAACATTCAAATATTTAACGAAAACCCTTCTGTTCAATTACTCACATCACGTGTCTTGTTAAAACATTCCATAATGTAGACTAAGATGTTTCTTGTTTTTTTCCTTTGTGAATATTAAAAAAAAAAGATCCAGTTAAGACTCAGGAGTTGTCATGTGTATATGCCCATTCAGTTCCAGTTCCGATCTTAATTCAAAAATTATTATTGTGATATTTATTTATTTATTTTATCATTATCATTATTATTATTATTTTTAGACAATAAGCGGTTAGATAAATAAAGTTATCTATATTGTTTATTTTAACTTTACTAACAATGTCTAAAATCATTTGGTTTTATTTTAGTTCAAAGTTTAATTTTATCGTTGAATTAGAATGGTTAAATTTTCAACTTTATTTCATTCCATTGTGAATAAATGAAGTTGAAACGGTTGTTAGTTTTGAATATTGTTGCTTAACCGATCAAAATTTTTTATAAATATTCAATTGAATTGTTTAGTATTATTCGATACGTATTTTACATAGGTTGTTTATTTTATTTAAATTTAATTATTGAGAAAGATGTGAGAGGTTGCTTAAGCTGTATTTTACTGAATATTCTAGCCGGTTTAACCCGAATTTATTAAATTATCGTTTTATTAGATTAGAGATAATATTCATTTATTCACATACACTTGAAGACAAGATTAATTGCGTATTTAGTTAATAAATCTATGAGTAAATATGTATTACCGACTAAGTGATTTAATCAAATATTTAAAATTCTTTTTGTTCTTATAATTATCATTAGTCTTGTTATTATCAAGAAATAAAAAGAACATGATTTATTAAACAGAAAAATATTCGATCATAGAATAAATCCATAATTTCTTCTTATTCTGTTGACGAAATTTTACTGAAGAGATTTTCGATTTTTTACTTGATCAGTTTTCAAGTTCATCCATATTTGAATGGATTATGGAACTTTTTTTAATCATCACAGTTTATGTTTAGTATTTATTTCATTTTTATTTTTTTGTCAGTAACATTCACTGAGAGTTAGTTCTTAGACACAATTAAATAATGTAGTTTGCACAAATCTTTATTCTTAATAAAAGTTTTTAATTTATATTAATAATTATTGTTAAAGAAGGTTTAGATTTATTATTAATTAGGGAAATAAAATAATTTTCTATTTTAGTTAATTGAAAAAAAAAAAATGTCTTTTAGAAAATAAGGTTTAGTGTCTATTTAATTATTCTAAATTACCTCTCATATCTTTCTATCAATGATTTTGTCAAATAAAAAAAAATATTGTAATTTAATTTTAAGATGTTAAATAAAGTATAGCATTGCCTGCAGAACTTTCCTATATGTTAGTCCTCAAAGTGTGTTATTTGTTCAGTCTTAAAATAAAATATTGTATTAATTTTTATTTACTTAATTGAAATCTCCTTAAAGTTTATTTATTTAATTTTTTTTTTTTTTTTGATTTTGAAACACTGTTTGTAAATATTAAATTTCATTATAGCAGTTTATATATGTGTAAACAATAAATGAAAAAAAAAAAAAAAAGTGAAATCTGTTGTATTCTAAATTCCCTGAAAGAAAATTATATTTACTTCTGTGTATTTTTACTTTTACTTACCTATATATGAAATATATAAGGAAAAGTATTGCGATCATGAAAAATTTAAAAATCTAAGTAAGTTCATAAGTGAAAGTTGTTGTATGTTGCGCGCATCGCAACAGATTTTTGTTTGTTTTAGGAATGACATTTTTGTTCCACAGTATTGAATTAACCATAGATATAGTCCTTTTCCTATCAGGGATTCTCCTCTTGATCTCTTTATCACACGAGCCATCCAATTCAATTATGTACTTTCTAAGTCTTTTGTTACTTTCACTTACCTATATATGAAATATATAGTATGGGAAAGTACTGTGATCATGAAAAATTTCGACTTCCAGTTTTTGGTGGAAATACACATTTTGGGGTCCCCTGAGTCCAAATAACCGTGTGTGTAAGAGTCAACAGACTAGCTCAAAAACTATAAACTGTACGAACCTGAAATTAGGTATTTGGTACATGTATATGCCCGCGATGTGACAGCAAAAATTTCATCAAAATTGGTCAAACGGAAGGGGTACTTTATTTAATAAATTTTTACGTTTTTTTTCGATTTTTTCAAAAACGGCTCTAACGATTTTGATAAAACTGGGTAATAGATCTATCTATATTCCCATGATGTGACAGCAGAAATTTCATTAAAATTGATCAACCGGAGGGGGCACTTTATTTCATAACTTTTTTTCCCATTTTTACGTTATTTCAATGTTCTCAAAAATAGCTTTAACTATTTTAATTAAACTCGTCATGTTTTAATGAGAATCAAGTATTCTTGAATATCAGGTAAGCTTTATCATTATTAAAATGTCCTGAGGGGGCTTAAATGGGGAAGGGGCCTTTTTTGTTTTCCTATAAAGTACCTTTCTTTTTGTTTATATGGATAAATTATCTGTCTCCCGTTTCGCCTAAAAATAAGAAATGGCTAAATATGAAATATGATTAAAATCAATTAAACGTATACAGGAGAAAAAAAAGAAAAATATTCCGTCAACTCATAATATACAGGGTGTTTCGGAATTGCACGGCACTATTTTAGGTACGTGTTCTCTAACACAAAATAAACAAAAAAGTTCATATTAACATATATCTCAAACTCATTTATTAAACAGATATCAAAGGTTAAAGATTTATTATTTATTTACTGCATTAAAACTGACTGTACAACGTTTAACGTGTTTAATACTAAATAAAAGGTTTTAATCACCTGATAAACAAATGAACGATAAGCAATGACAGTAGTTGCTCATCAATTTGTCTAGTTCTGTGTGTTTTAGTGTGAGTGAATCTTGTGACACAGTTCAATTTATGATTATCATGGGAGATAGCACAAATTTATTCACTTTTGATGAACAAACAGACATGCTTTTAACTTATGGCGAGGTACATACAAACGGTGCTGCTGCTGTTCGAAGATATCGTGAAAAATTTCCTAACCGAAGAATACCAAATCATAAAACGTTTGAGGCCATTGAAAGACGTCTTAGGGATAATGGCACGCTAAAACTTATACGAGTGAACGCCGGTCGACAACGATTTCGACGAACTGCAAACGTAGAAGAAGAAATACTCGATGCTGTTCAGTTATCTCCTACTACTAGTACCAGAAGATTGTCACGTCGTTTCGATGTTTCCTCTACCAGCGTATGGCGAACTTTACGCGAACAACAATTATATCCATTTCACGTATCAAGTAGGCAAGATTTGTTACCACAAGATTATAACAAGCGCAGAAATTTCTCCCAGTGGTTAATTCGACAATGCACACGAGATCCTAACTTCCTGAACTGCATTTTGGTTACTGATGAATCTTGCTTTACAAGAAACGGGATTCTTAATTTTCGAAATACCCATACTTGGGCCGAAGAAAACCCTCATACGACTGCTGTTGGACATTACCAACATACATTCTCTTTAAATGTCTGGTGTGGTCTTCTAAGCGACAAAATCATCGGCCCCTTCTTTTTGCCACCTAGGCTGTCAGGTATATCTTACTTGCATTTTTTGCAAAATAATCTGCATGATATTCTAGAAGATATTCCGCTAGGCATTAGGCAAAGGCTGTGGTTTATGCATGACGGTGCTCCAGCTCACTTTTCTCATAGTGTCACTGATTATTTAAATGCAACTTATGGAGACCGATGGGTTGGTCGAAACGGACCTGTTAAATGGCCACCACGATCTCCGGATTTAACGCCATTAGATTATTTTGTGTGGGGCTGGATGAAGTCTATGGTTTATTCTGCGGCAGTTGACACGCAAGAAGAGCTAAGAAATCGGATCGTGGAAGCCGCAGTAACTATCAACCACCATCCTGATGCTATACGAAGAGCCAGAGAAGCATGGATTCGTCGTGCTGAATGTTGCATTCAACAAAACGGAGGCGCCTTTGAACATTTACTCTAAATGTTGTAATAATAATAAATAAATAGTAATAATAAATCTTTAACCTTTGATATCTGTTTAATAAATGAGTTTGAGATACATGTTAATATGAACTTTTTTGTTTATTTTGTGTTAGAGAACACGTACCTAAAATAGTGCCGTGCAATTCCGAAACACCCTGTATAAGTAAGTTCGTAAGTGAAAGTTGTGTGTTGCGCGCATCGCTCCAGACTTTTTACTCCTTATTTATTCATTAGGCTTACTATAGTGGGTGGCCACTTTGATTCATTCCTTGAAAGAATGAAATTTATTTAAGATGTTTATCATTAACAGTCATTAATATAAAAAATAAAGTTTCCCTGAGCAACAGAACTCCATCAAGTCACTGAGGTCATATCTTCCCTCAGTTTCAATGGAAAATGTTAGAAATTCCAGATGAATAAAATGTTTCATCAACCATTTATCGTGCGCAGCTGGCCTAAAAGGCCAGTAAAATGTTTATTGCCAAGTCCCTATTCTACCAGGTTAGTTAGATAGATAGGATAGATTCCAGCGGCCCTCAGTGTCGCTCCTAATAATTTCTACATTTTTTCATTACAACAAGAGTTTATGTTTGACCTTCCTACAACTCTACTGTACTGTTGTTTATTTTAATCAAAATCAGACTTGTTCTATGTGGAAATTAGCCCATATCTTTACAAATAAGTGCTACTGACCCTGGTCATTCATAGTCCTTTTTACGTACTTTGAGTCAATTTGGTATATTTACTTCGTTAGATCCCAAAAGAGTAATTAAATACTAAGCAGACAATTAGGAAGAAATTGGAGGCAAAAATAAATAAGTGGCCTCTCATGCCTGCTGTATCAGATTATGTTTCTTCCAAAAGTGCACCTGAAGGAGGATTAGTGAGGAAAGGAAATAAAATCTCAAGAACTGACCATACCAAACTTTCTTATCAATCATCAATGGGAAAATCTGGTGAGGTGTGCGCATCAGAAACTATTGCTTATCCATATACCCACCCAAATTACTTTCTTTTTTTGATTTTTTTATGGGATCATAGAAATAACAATCCAGTTTTAGACGAAACAGTCAAGTTTTGATAGAAGGTGTTCGTAATTACGGCTGATTGTTAATTGGAACTTTCATAATTTTGCTTAAGTATTTTTTAGGAAAAAAATGGTTATATTGTATTCTTTTCATTTATTGGTAGCTAATATTTCTTTAATTAAAATAATAGAGATTAAAGCAAATTTTATTCATTAAAGTTCACGAATATGTTTTTTCCCGATCAATAAACATTTTGAGCAGCACACGCTTGGCCTTCTCTTATAATTTTACAGCAAATCAATATTGCCTTAAAATTTTCTGGTTGCTGGGAATTTATGTACCATAAAGACAAGCTTTAGCTAATTACCACTTCTGAATAGTGGCTCATACTTTAGAAAACTTCTTGGGATGTTGTTCATGATAAATCTCCATTATCTTGGTTAAGTGGCCTCCCTGCTCAGTCCACCTAATATAAAAATTCTCCTTAAGTCAAGTCTGGCATTCTTCAGATACATAGTTCCTTTAACTGGTTTTTCCAGCATCTTCACAATGCTTAAAACTACAAATAACTATACTATATCAACTTTTTGAGGTCTATGTTCTCCCAGGATCAATTAGGGATGGTAGATAGTTTGGGATCAGATAATTTATATAATATCCAGATAATCTACATGATACCTGAATACTTCCTGATTGTTACTTGTGACATGTTAAGAATATATGATTCATTTGCAAGGCCTGTCTTGGAATACACCTATATTCTGCCTCATCCCCCCCCCATTACTGGGGAGAAAAGGATGGCCAAGCTTAAACCGTCAACTTCTTATTATAACTATGAAGATCATCTGTCTACACTTAATTTATCGTCCTTAGAACAACAAAGGATGAGGGGTGATCTCATCGAAACCTACAAAATACTACAAGGTACTACCCTGGTCAGTTAGATCACTTTTTTGTAAGTGCTTCATCTCATCAGCTTCGTGGGCATTGTCTAAAAGTTTTTGTGCCCCATGAGAGAGTGGAGCTATGTAAGAACTTTTCTCCTTGCATTGGGTTTCCTTTCAGCTGAAGTTGTTGAAGCTCCCTCCAGGAGTTCATCTAAGTCTAGATATGACAACTATATCAAGGAAAAAATTTAGCATCTTTGAAATTCAATTCATAATTAGCTTCATTTTCATGTATATATCTTACCTGTTTATATTTTACTCTTATTTATATTTCTATTGTTATATTGATTGTATTTTCCTATTGTTGATTTCTATTTTCTCATATCGAGAATTAATTTATTTTTATTTCTGTTTTTACATGATTACATTGTTATCAATGGTATTAATGCATTAAATTATTATATTATATCATGTTATCCTAGTCTCAATATGTGCAATTTTAAAATGGTAATCGGCTTTTGCCGTTTAATGTTTTTTAAATTATATTATTGGTTTCTGTGAATAGAATTTTTCAGCTTTGAATATCAATTATTAATAGTTGGTACAGCTACAAAAGTTTTATATAAAGATTTGGAACTTAATGTTAAACCTTACATATGTGTAAGGTGAGGAGTTACTTAGAATTATTTACCAAATATTTTCATTAATAATAAGTTCACGTCTGCTAGGAATTTTACTCTATCATTAATTGAGTGCTCTATCAGTACTCTATCAGTGACTGATTCTGCAAAAAAGCGACCAGAGATTTCTACTACTTAAACTATTTTAATCCAAAAAATAATTATACTGAAATTTTTTTGTTTTTGTTTTTTTGGGTATGAAAAATTAGTTCTTATTACCAGACTATTTATTCTGTTACAAGGTCATCATAACAAAAGAAAACTTAATTGATTTCTAACTTATCTCTTCTTTTTTTTAAATTATTCGAACAGCTCTGAACTTTAAATAGAAAAAAAGTCTATTATATTAACATTATAATATAAAACATACTATAATTGTACAAAACAAGTATAAAATAATAAATTTCAGTCATCTCCATGTTTCACCACCTACCATGTTGTGCCTTATCATGGCCTCTGCTGAGTTGTTTGAGGGACTTAGTATTAATTAGCTTTATTAAATCACAGCTTTTGACTTCCACTTGCTATGCATAATCAGAATGGATTACTACTTAATGTTCGAATTTCATGGTTAAAATCTCACTTGAGCTCAAATATTGAGGGGGATTGTATTTTATTCATCACATGGGTTTATTATGAATTATAGTGCACATTCCATAAAATATTTTTTTATTGCAACAAAAATATACAGTGGCTCACAGTCAAAATGATGCAAACGAATATTTTTATTTCAAATGCTGTTTACTTCCTCTTTGTTAAAATTTTAAAACCAATGCACATGAGGCCATAATGATTCATTGTCATACATTAAATTTACATGATCAAATCAACTCAACAGCAATTATAGAAAGAGAAAAAAAATTCTTCATTAAAACTCGTAGGAATTGAAGGTCACAGTGAAAAAGATGCAACGTTTACTTCCGTCTAGAAAAAAGTGAAAGTGACAAGTATTCTTCAATTATCGGGTAAATGAGTTTATTACCCTTTTAATTTCATTTCATTCTTTCAATGAAAACAAAACTAAAAAATATGAATACAAGTAATCAGTCTAGTTCGAGCTTTTGCTTAAAATGGGTGCGAATACAACTATTCGTGAACGATAAATAGTGATTAGCAATTTAAAAATGGACAAAACACAATGAAAAATCGCCTCTATTATCAATAGGAGTTATGCCATCGTTCAAAATATTATTGAAAGTTTTAAAAACAAAAATAGAATAATCAGAAAAGTGCAAAACATTTTTTTACTGGTAATGATGAATGTTGGATTTTGCGCCAAATAACAAATAATCCAAAACTAGGTGCTCCAAAGTTGACCAAATTAGTTAAAAATCATTTAAATTAAATGGTATGTGCTGAAACCATTCGAAGAGTCTTAAGAAAAAACCAATGCAACGGTAGAGTTGCCTGGCAAAAACCTTATATCAGTGACAAAAATAAAAAGGTTCGAATCAATTTTGCTAAGGATTATTTAACAAAAGACATGGACTTCCGGAAGTGTTCAGTATTCGAATGAGCCAAAATTTAATTTGTTTGGCTCTTATGGAAGAGGTTTCTTCTAGAGAAAGTCAATTGAAGAGCGCTATAAAAAAAATCTTCGCCCGTTCATCAAACCTGGAGGTGGTCATGTCATGGTTTGGGGGTGTATTGCTGCCTCAGGAGTAGGAAATCTTCATTTTTTTGAGGGAACAATGGATAGACATTTATATTGTCACATCCTGAAAGAAAAATTTTAAAGTAAATGCAACCGAGCTTGGAATAATAAATAATTTTGCTTTTTATAGTGATAACGATCCAAAGCATTCTTCTTATCTTGCAAAAGAATGGTGTTTATATAATTGCCCCAAACCTATAAAAACACCTCAAGAATCACCAGAACTAAACGTCATAGAGAATTCATGGAGAAATTAGAAACAGAAGTGAGGAAACATGAGATATCAAATAGAGAAGATCTCAAAAAGATGCTTCAAGAAGAATGGGACAAGATAAGCCCGTCTTAAACAGAAAAGCCTGTCCAATCCACGCCCAATTGTTCGAAAGAGATAATAAAAAATAAAGGCTTACCTAAAAAGAACTCAAATTCAAAATATTTTTGATTTTGTGTATGTTTTTAATCTTGCATCATTTTCACTGTGACCTTAGAAGTGAATATTTATTCATGAAGTTTTAGTTTAATTTTAGGATTTGATCTCAAATAAACTTTTAAGTGTTGTCAATTCTAGCCTAATGTTTGAACTTTATATTTGTAAACAAAGATTGTTGAAAATAAATTTTGGCTTGGTATAAAATAGTTTTTTTTCAAAGTTAATTCCTTGCATCATTTTGACTGTGAGCCACTGTACACTTTAATCAATGATTGGATATCCTTACAGCATTTTTAGGAAATTTCACTGAACATACATACTACATACAAATTACCAAGAGCTATTACCAGCTCCTTTCAGGGGTGGTTTCATAAAAAAATGTCGGAGGAGATTGGTAGGTATAGAAAAAAAAAAGAACATATAAAACGAACGAACACACAGCACACTAATTAATTTACATAAATAAGTTGAACTTTAATAAATTCTTATGCATATTTTTTTTTTTTTTTTTTATTTGTCCTCCCCTTCCTCGCCTTGTAGGCTATATGGGGTTTCCCGGGCCAGGGGAGAGGGTGGGGAATTGATGCCGAGTATTATTAAATTTCCCCTGGCTCTGGGTTTTGATCTTGCTATCTTTCGGTTCTCAATCATATGTTGCCATGGGCAACGCTTATTTTTTAATGCGTTTGCCCACTCGGCCATCCCGCCACCCAAGATGCATATTTACTTTACTAGAAGCTTCATAAGAATTAGATAAATAAATTTATTCCATCAATAATTTTATGGTGAAATAAATTATCGCAGCCCCTCCTCATTACAACTGGCTGGATTTAAGAGGGATAATATAATACAGAATTAATTTATTCAGTTTTCTGGATTAACAGTTTAATAGAAAAAACAAATGAAGGTCTTGAACACTACTAATTGAATACTACTAACAATACTTTATTCTCAAACAGTATATTAACGGAACAGGCCGATTAGCTATATTTCGTTCATTTCAATCACACTACTGCATATTATGTTTTTTTACTTCATATTTTGACACTTTATACTGCATAAAAATCCGGGATCTGGTTATAAAAAACAATAATATTCGTTCATGAGATACATTACAGATAAATATTACAAGAAATAATACCATTGAATAATTGAAAATTTACAAAAGCAATTGCGAAGTAAGAAAAGGATTTATACAGATTTGAAATCAGTTAATATTAAATAGAAATTTTTATCGTCCAACAGGGTTTTTTTAAATTATAGGTATATTACGTGACAATTTAAAACTGAAAAAGATAGTTTTGAATCTCATCACTTTATATTTGTTGAAGTTATATTAAGGTTTTTGAATATTCATAGGTTTTGATCTTTTGCTTCAGAAGCTTTACTTATTTAGTTAAAAGTATGGGAAGAGTGGTCATTTTATAGTATTTTTTATATCATATTGCATGGTAAATAAGATTGTACAGGTTAAAATTAATAAATAAGAAGAAGATTTATTGAATATTTGATCATATTTATATAAATAAATCATTTAGTTTTGAAAGGGCACACATCCTATGGTGATTTTTACACCATTTGGTTCTACTGCTGTAGAGCTTTCTAATGTTGAAACAGCACATCTTCTATTTGATGCCTTGCAAAGTTAAATGTAAATGTATGTATGATACGATGAATGTAATCAATGTCTTAAAAATATATGATTTAAAGAAAGTTCTTCAATACATTCCTGAAGAAGAAAAATGTTTTTACAACGTCTTGATAATATACCCGACAAAAAAACAGGAAATGCATATCTTAAAAGAAAACAGGTAACTTCATATACATTTAGAAACATTAACTATTAGGATGTGAAACAGTTTTTTTTTTCTCTCTTATAGAATTAGGAAAAGTGGATATATGCCCTTTCAAAGCTAAACGATTCAATTAGGAAAGACATAATGGTGACAACAAAAATCCATAAACAGAGCTTAATTATCTAACAGTAGCCAACACTTGGACTCAATAATGCTAATTTCTTCACCATTGACTTTGTTACACAATTATTAATTTTTATTTTTTACAATGTTTCCACACAATTTTGTTCCTGGCTCATTAGCCCTCAATGAAGCCCTGAATGTCAATTCAAAACATCGGCTATGATACACTAGTTACACACTGTTAGTGAATTATTTTTAAGCAATTCTGGACCATTTAGTACCACACACTTTTTTCCCCATGTGTAATAGCTTTAACAGGTGAAACTTTTAAATTACTATTAAATAAAAATACAAATGCTCTTACTGAATTTGTCTTCTTCTTCTTCTTCTTTCTCTTCCACCCACTTGCCTCTCAGTTTGGGGGTGTCTCTAGCCAACGGCACCAGGTATCTCTGTCCCTTGCCATGATCTTCATTTCGGCAGCCGTCTTCTGTCTCCGTCTCCCAATGTCTTCAATATGGCCCAAGTAGGACTTCCTGGGTCTACCTCTGGGCCTCTTGCCCAATGGTCTCACCTCCATTGTTTTAATTGGGTCTCTTTGGTGTTTCATGCGGCAGACATGTCCAAACGGGCCGGGATAGCCGAGCGTGTAGGAGCGCGACCCATTGTTGCACGCTCGAGCCGAACGGCGGCGGTTCGAATCCGCCCTGGGAGGGTTGACTTTTATTTCGTGGAGGCCCCACGGAATAAATCTCGACCCTCCCACCATGGTTAGAATAGGTTGGTTACAACTGTAGAGTAACCCCCCGTATGCCACACATGGCCAGGTAGGGGTGCCATGTCCAAACCACTTGAGCTGGTGGGTCTCAATTGTTTTCTGGAGTGGGCATATCTTTAGATCCTCCCTAATCCTCTCGTTTCTGATGCGGTCTCTTCTTTCCCAAGTATCTTTCTTAGAAACCTCATCTCCGCCGCTTTAACTCGGCTTTGCAGTCTCTCAGTTATGACCCAGCTTTCCGCTCCATAAAGGACGGGAAGGTATACGGACTTATAAAGGTGTAGCTTCATTTCCTGATTTACTTCTCTGTTTCCAATGACTGACTTGCAGATCTGGTAGTAGACCGAGTTAGCTCTTTAGAGATCCTGTTCGTTATTTCTGAGTCCACCTTCCCTAATCTGTTTATCACCGTATCCAAATATGTGAAGTCTGACACCTAATAGGAGTTCCTGATCGTTACAAAGGATCCTGATATTCTCTTCGGATTTCCTAACTTGCAGAATCTTACTTTTGGCGGAGTTTATGGTCATACCCTTCCATTTTAGCTCGTAACACCACTCAATCACTGCTTGTTGGAGTCTCTCAGGGGTGTCTGCAATAAGCACTATGTCATCAGCAAAAAGGAGAAACTGGCCCACGACAGGGAGTAAATTCCATTGCCCAATATGGGTTCGGGCTGTGCGTCTTTTGCAGCAAGAGGCGATTTTATCCATGTAGATGATGAAAAGAAGAGGGCTTAGTGAATCTCCCTGCTTGACTCTAATTTCCATCTTAAACTCTTTGAATAGTCTATTCCCTTCGGTTCCTGATACATAGATTTAATAGCCTCTATCAATCGGGGAGGCACATTCTTTGCTCGCAGGGCTCTCCAGATTTCTTCTCGAGGAACCGAATCGAAAGCTGCTTTCAGGTCCAAAAACGCAAGATATATATTCCTATCACGGTCCCATGCCCTTTCTATAACGTTCCTGAGGGTGAAGATATGATCTTGCTTCTGTCTTCCTGGCCTAAATGCTCTTTGCTCCTCTTGCAGGTTGGGCTCAACAATGGGCTTAATCTTTTCTCCAGTATGCTGGTATATATCTTGTACACCACAGGGGAGAGGAGCATTCACTTGGACTCCCTTTTTTGTGAATTGGAACAATTAGATTGAATTCCCAATCCTTCGGTATCCTTCTCTCATTCCATATAATTTGGAAGAGATTTTGTAGCGCTTTTACAAGTTCAGTCCCTCCATACTTTATGAATTCAGGAGCGCCCTGCTGCTTTACCGATTTTTATTTTAGAGATGGCCATCTCTACTTCTTCTTCCTCAATTGGGTCAG
Organism: Aelia acuminata; assembly: GCA_911387785.2. Classification (NCBI taxonomy): domain Eukaryota; kingdom Metazoa; phylum Arthropoda; class Insecta; order Hemiptera; family Pentatomidae; genus Aelia; species Aelia acuminata. Next base: position 144,817,234 of record OU426979.1, on the reverse strand, counting down.
GTCAGTTCCTCCTGTCTTACATTTCCTTCATCTACAACAAGTTATTCCTTCATCAAACAAGTTACATTCCTGTTCTTTAAACTTTTTCATAAAGTATTGACGCCATACTTCCCGAATCTCTTTGTCTTTCGAGACAATCCCTCCTTTTGCGTTCCGTATGTTCCTCGCACTTTTCGGCTTCTGGCCTCTGAGAGATTTGAACTTTCTCCAGAACATTTTCACATTTCCCTTTCGATCACAATTTAATGTCCGGCTGGATTCTACCCATGACTTGTTTTTAGCTTCTTTGACGGCCATTTTCGCTCTGTTTCGGGTCGCTTGGTATAGTTCGTAATTTTCTCGGCTTCTTTCCTTGCAGACATTTTTCCAGGTCGTCTTTTTCTCTTTTATAATTGCTCGAAGATCTTCTGTCCACCAGTCAGAGCGTTTTCTTGAAGTTGAGACCTTCTTCAATCCGCAAATCGTGGATGCCGATTCCAACAGAGCTGTTTTGAGATCAAGCCATACATCATCCATTTCCTTTTCGAAATCTAGTTCCTGGGGTCTGGCCTTCAGATCATCTTCGTGGCGTGTTCTTATTTCAGGATCGTTAAACTGTTTTACCTCAATGCGTTCATATGCTTTCGAGGGAGTCTTTCTCTCCAGAAGGATTCTAGTGTCGGCAACTAGAAGCATGTGATCACTGCCGATTTCAGCTCCGCGAATGACTTTTACATTTGTGAAATATATCTCCTTAACTCCCTAGTGTACAGGAAGTAATCGATTACGCTATTAGCATTCCTTTCAATTGCTGAGAATGTGATCTTATGGGCTGGTTTATGCGGGTAGAGCGAGTTACCGATCACGAGGCCATAGTCTACGCAGAACTCTATCAATATTTTGCCGTTATTATTTAGGGTTTTTTCACCTCCATGCGGACCCATACATCCAAAGGCCTTTTGATGGTTTCTACCTGTACTTGCATTGAGGTCTCCCATTAAAATAATGTTTCTACTCTCATTCTTGTCTACTGCTCTGGCCAGGTCACTGTAAAACTGTTCAACCTCAATCACACTCGAATCCTCAGTTGGTGCATAAACCTGAATGATAGTAACATTCCCAACTGTAAGTCAAATATTAACAGATATCAGTTTAAAGCTAATCGGTTCCCATTCATAGACCTTTTTCACAAGCTCCTCCTTCAAAATCACACCAACTCCTTCTTTGGCCCTAATACCTTGTGGCATCCCAGAGTATATATAGTAGAGTGTATCCCCTATCAAGCCTGACCTCTCCGCTGCCTTTCCTCCTGATTTCTCCAATTCCCATAATATCAACCATATATGCCATCATTTCCTCAACTATCTCAACCTCCTTGCCATTGAGAGATCGTATATTCCAAGTACCTAAACGAATATCCTTCAACTTGCCAGGTCGTTTACCATAAGATCGTCCATATCCGAGGTTATCAACAATGGTTCTTTGAATCAGCTGTACTGCTTGGTGGGTGATTAGTCCAACTAAACAGGCCCCGTATCCTCGGGACAACTGGCCTCCTGAATACTTATGTCCCCTCAGGAGGAAGGGTGGCCGGGCTATACCCCCCCCCCCCCCCGGCACTAGGTTTCCCCCAACCTGGAGGACCAGTGGCTGATTGCAGTCAAAAAGACTGGGCGATGGGGTCGCCTACGCCGATACTGAATTTGTTGATCTGTTATCTAAACATTTGCAATAACCTAATGTATGGTTTTTCAGAATTATCTAGATATCTTAATAATTCGTTCAGCCATTGTCTCAATATTCACCGTGGTGGCATGGAAGAAGCAAGCAAGCAGAAGTTAGGTGTTAATTTTTGTATTGAGTAATTAAAGTATTTTATAATTTTTAAACTATTTTATTAGAAGATAAATTATAATTATAATTATTATAAAGTATTTTACAATAATTATAATTATATCTCCTATAGAATAATTATATTAATCTAATCTTAATTTGTGGGTGACCCATCTTTTTTAAATTATTTTTAAATAATTTATTTTTTTAAGAGAAAAGATTTGGCTCCTTCGGGAGTCGAACCCGAGTCTCCCGCGTGACATGCGGGGATGCTAACCACTGCACCACAGAGCTCAGCTCCAAGCAGAGCCAATCCTTCCTCTTTACAAACGGGGGAGTAGGTATCAGTGAAGAGGAAGGATTGGCTATGCTTGGAGCCGAGCTCTGTGGTGCAGTGGTTAGCATCCGCGCAGGTCACGCGGGAGACTCGGGTTCGACTCCCGAAGGAGCCAAATCTTTTCTCTTAAAAAAATAAATTATTATAATTATAGTATTTTATAATATTACAATAAAATAATATAATATATTATATATTAATTTATATATACAGGGTGTTTCGGAATTGCACGGCACTATTTTAGGTACGTGTTCTCTAACACAAAATAAGCAAAAAAGTTCATATTAACATATATCTCAAACTCATTTATTAAACAGATATCAAAGGTTAAAGATTTATTATTACTATTTATTTATTATTATTACAACATTTAGAGTAAATGTTCAAAGGCGCCTCCGTTTTGTTGAATGCAACATTCAGCACGACGAATCCATGCTTCTCTGGCTCTTCGTATAGCATCAGGATGGTGGTTGATAGTTACTGCGGCTTCCACGATCCGATTTCTTAGCTCTTCTTGCGTGTCAACTGCCGCAGAATAAACCATAGACTTCATCCAGCCCCACACAAAATAATCTAATGGCGTTAAATCCGGAGATCGTGGTGGCCATTTAACAGGTCCGTTTCGACCAACCCATCGGTCTCCATAAGTTGCATTTAAATAATCAGTGACACTATGAGAAAAGTGAGCTGGAGCACCGTCATGCATAAACCACAGCCTTTGCCTAATGCCTAGCGGAATATCTTCTAGAATATCATGCAGATTATTTTGCAAAAAATGCAAGTAAGATATACCTGACAGCCTAGGTGGCAAAAAGAAGGGACCGATGATTTTGTCGCTTAGAAGACCACACCAGACATTTAAAGGGAATGTATGTTGGTAATGTCCAACAGCAGTCGTATGAGGGTTTTCTTCGGCCCAAGTATGGGTATTTCGAAAATTAAGAATCCCGTTTCTTGTAAAGCAAGATTCATCAGTAACCAAAATGCAGTTCAGGAAGTTAGGATCTCGTGTGCATTGTCGAATTAACCACTGGGAGAAATTTCTGCGCTTGTTATAATCTTGTGGTAACAAATCTTGCCTACTTGATACGTGAAATGGATATAATTGTTGTTCGCGTAAAGTTCGCCATACGCTGGTAGAGGAAACATCGAAACGACGTGACAATCTTCTGGTACTAGTAGTAGGAGATAACTGAACAGCATCGAGTATTTCTTCTTCTACGTTTGCAGTTCGTCGAAATCGTTGTCGACCGGCGTTCACTCGTATAGGTTTTAGCGTACCATTATCCCTAAGACGTCTTTCAATGGCCTCAAACGTTTTACGATTTGGTATTCTTCGGTTAGGAAATTTTTCACGATATCTTCGAACAGCAGCAGCACCGTTTGTATGTACCTCGCCATAAGTTAAAAGCATGTCTGTTTGTTCATCAAAAGTGAATAAATTTGTGGTATCTCCCATGATAATCATAAATTGAACTGTGTCACAAGATTCACTCACACTAAAACATACAGAACTAGACAAACAGATGAGCAACTACTGTCATTGCTTATCGTTCATTTGTTTATCAGGTGATTAAAACCTTTTATTTCGTATTAAACACGTTAAACGTTGTACAGTCAGTCCTAATGCAGTAAATAAATAATAAATCTTTAACCTTTGATATCTGTTTAATAAATGAGTTTGAGATATATGTTAATATGAACTTTTTTGCTTATTTTGTGTTAGAGAACACGTACCTAAAATAGTGCCGTGCAATTCCGAAACACCCTGTATATTTTTTTTTTTTTTTTTTTTTTTTTTTTTTTTTTTTTTTTTTTTTTTTTTTTTTTTTTTTTCGGTTGGCGCATTAGGCCTAATGAGACCTTTGGCCGCGCAGTGTGGTCTTCTTACAGACATTTGTTTTGCTTGCGGGAGTACAGACAGCCTGGAGGGGGTAGCCCAAAGCTCACGTTGCTGAAAGCCATGGTCACCATGGTACAGCGGCAGACTGCCCATAGCTCCATAACCAATCCCATTGGGGCCAATTTGGCAGTGTCCTTCCCACCGATGGCGTCAGCTCTCTCGGGTTCAAGGACAGTGACAAACTGGTCTAGGTCCAAGGATAATTTATATATATATTTTTTTTTTTTTCGGTTGGCTCACAGACCTTGAAGATCTTTAGCCGCCTCAACATATATATAATTTATATAATATATAGAGAATATTTTTATTATTTAAAGATTTACAAAATAAATGATGATTTTGTACATGATTTCCTGTAGAATTATTATATTATCTAATTATTAGATACTAATAAATTTCAAATAATTAATCTGAATGCATTTATTTAATTTTTCATAAATAAATTTAAACTTCTCACCGGTTTAAGTGATTATGATATCTTGAACGATTTTCATTTTTTAAAATTTATTTCTTTTAGATTAAATAACTATGAATTATTTATTTCATTAAATGTAAATATCATTAAATGTTGGTATTGGACCTAGCAATTGAATTCCAAAAACAAAAATTTTATTTAAAAAAAAAAAAAAAAGAAGGTAGAAATAATCACTTACATACAGTTTCACTCAGCTTCTTGAAGAATAGTGTTTAAAGAAGAGTTTTTCTCCAGGAATTTTGATGTTCAAACGTTACTCTATTCTAAACTTTTTGTTTATAGGCTACACCAACCAACAAAGTATTTGAAGTTGCAAACAAGTAGTTTTTTCCTTTTTTTTAAAGTCCGCTTTATCCCACAAGACTAATCGGGGCGGGTTATCTACGGGTAACCAACTTCTTCTAATCCATAGCAAGCCACTGAGTCTGTTCAGTGAGGCCGTCACCGAAATAGAATCGAGCGTGCTTGGGCGGGATTCGATTTCGGGTAATCTTTGTGCATGTTATTTTGATGGACAAAGTCATTTTAAACGGTTAGATTTATTTCATTAAACATTAATCTTACCGTATTCATAGTCAACAAGGTGTGCGGAACACAGACGGTTAGTTATTGAGTAATTTACAGTAAGATTAAAATCTTGTTCGAAAAGCATGTTTAGAAGAATCAATGTCACACCTCAGCCAACATTTTATCATACCTTAACCATTCATTTGCCACACAAATGCTTTATTTGGATCTAAAGTTTAAAAACCAATTTGGAGTCATGAACTTCTTTGGAATAATTTTAGAAATTGAATAGGTTATTCTATTATATATTTAAATTCAATTTCCTTCTTTATTATTAGAGCTTTTTTTTTTATTTATTATTATTTTAAAACTAGTTAGCCTTCAAATAGCATTACATGGGAAGTGAGAGACCTGAAGAACCTAGTGAAGAGGATTGTTGCCACAGTGGCTGTACAAACTGTGTATTTGATATTTATGAGAAATACCTTAAAAAATTTAAATCAGGCCAGCACTCAGATGAGCAGTTCAGATATGACCTATTGTCGCAGACTCGTTTCAAGCCATTTACATTAGTTGAAATTAAAAATCTGACAGATAATACTAATCTTTACCTTTTCAAACCACTAACTGCCAACCATGAAACCATTATGGGCCTTCTGCCCTATAGGGCAGGGCAACATTTATCATTACGCATCGACAAAGGAAGCACAATGGACAGCTCTTTAGAAAATCCAGGATACCCTTATATAATGAGAGATTACTCCATAACTTCATTGTCTCATTTACAAAAGGATTGTGTGTTCAAAGTTTTAGTTAAGTTGTATGAAGGCAGTTTTTCATCAAATTTCATTAAGAATATAAAAGTTGGAGATGTGACATACTGGAGGGGACCTTATGGTGATTTTAAACATGATCCTAATAAATATTCCAATCTGATAATGATGTGTATGGGGACTGGCATAGCACCTTTATATCCAATAATTAAAAGTATATTGTTGGACGAAAATGATGAGACTACAATTAATTTATTATACGGTTGTAATAATAGCTCAGAGATTATTCTTAGAAATAAACTAAAGAAAATGAGTTCATATTGGAATTTCAAGTGTCGTTATTATTTAAGCGAAGAGCCTGATCTGAAGAATAAATTATATAATGAAGATTTTTTTTTGGGCAGGATCTCCATTTCATGTATAACAGACCTTATCAAAGATAAAGGGAACTGTTTTATTTTAATCTGTGGTAGTAAAAGTTTTGAAACTGATATGATCCAATTTTTAAACAAATTAAGTATAGCAAGCAACAAAATTTTTGTATTCTAACTGGTTTCATCATAACTGGTTCAGTTTTCATAAAACTGAAATAATGGTTAGTTTTTTAATGAAAGCAGAAATAATCTGCTGTCATTGAAAAACTAATAATTGTCTTATTGAGGCCATATTTTTTTAGAAAGATTTAAGACATCTAAGATTTATCATGTGACTTCATGATTACTAACTTCAAATAGTGAAGTTTGACATCAAAATAATTAAAATATTAAGAATTCATAATCAAAATTTTACTGTATTAAATCATAATTTATTAATTTAATTACATTTTCGGTGCCATGTATTACATCAAAGGCTATTGGCACTAGATCATAATTTAACAAGTGCAGTTTTTTTGGAATATTTCAGTTCTCTGCTGTATGTTGACATTTTCAAACTACTTTGTTAAAAGAATGTTTTCTACCGATGATGGATTTTTTGAAAAGATGAAAATGTATCAATTTTTTTTTTTTTGTGAAACAATTTGCCAAGTCTTGCAGTGGCATGTGTTAAAAATTACAAAAAATGAAAATGTATTCTTATTGAGGTGGAACAGGCGTTGAATTATAGAACAAAATATATGCTTAAATTCTATTTACAACTATGATATTAATGGTTCGATTTTGTATTTTTATTTGTTATGGCTTGAAAGAACCTTTCAATTTATTTTTTCATAATCAAAAACCAACTGGATATTTTTTAAGTTCTGCCCAATTTCCTTTATAACTTATTTTCCGTAGGTATACTTTTGTTTTTTTGGTTTTAGAGGAGAAATTAATCTTCAAAATTATACCTCAATCATTGGATTTGATAAAGTATTTAGAAAGGCAAGGCATGCAGGCCAAAAAACTTTTGAGACAGAATATGAAAAGATTAATTACCACTAAGCATTAATAGTTGACTATGATTACTTATTTAAATTCTAATTTTATGCATCAGTTGGTAAATATTAATTTATACACAATCAAAATAAAAGTTGATTTAGGACAATTTGCATAACATAGTAATCAGTGACATATATAATCAATATATATTATAAAGCAAAGTGTACAATTTTCCGATAAGGCTCAAAAACGACTCCACCCAGGATCAAGAAATTTATGTTGTCGTGTACTCATATAGCCCCTAACGGTGAAGAAGGTTTCCGTTTTTATATTTAGGGTGCAAAATTGAAGAGAAAAGGGCGAGAATTTTAAGCCTCTCGCACTATGTAAGTAGCCTATCTTTTCGGGTTAGGGAATTAAAAATTTAGTTTGAGCTGCAGACTACCAGGAAGCGCTAGGGTGCGAAACCATCAAAAACGATGCATAACTCGACAAAGTTGCAGCCAAATTAATTTTTCATTAACCATTTTCAGCCCCCATAAAGTATATAGGGTTCCGTATTTGGGCGGACTCTGCAGGTCTCGAATCTTAATATTAATACCAAGTTAAAACCGAAGTTTCACGAAGGTGCTAATTTTGTTCTATATTTCCTTCAATTTTAAAGTTTTTCTTATTAAAACTACCACTCAACTACCGAAGCGAAGCCGGGCATCTAGCTAGTAAAATATAATATCCAGAATATGAGTAATTATGATACAGAAGAAAACAAATTTTGCCATGTTAACTAATACACAAATTCAAAGGCTGAAACTTTGTGACTAATGATCTGGTTACCATTATTTTTATTTTCATTTTGTAGTGAATAAAGAGACTTCATTTACTTATATTTATTTAATTTCCTCATTTTCCTTTTTGTGCTTTTCCTGAGTTTTTTGGGGGGGGTGTGTCTATTTTTCAAGTCTGGTGAGGAAGTTAATTTTTAAAAGATGCCTCAATAATCCAATATCATGAAGTATTAACAAAGTTATGGCCTAAGGACTAGGGCCGATCCAGGAGGTCACAGGATCATGACCCCACCAAATATTTTGGGTTTACAACTTTTTTGTATTAGTAAACAACTAATGCAATTAGGTAGTTACTATGCCCTAAACATAACACTTTTTTAGATCACTGCATAATGGGACGAATCAACAATCTAGGTGGAAATAGTTAATATCAACTAAATGAAAAAATTGTCGGTCTCAGGAAGACAACGGTCTAAGGGGTTTACAAATTATTAATCGCTTGAAGCAAATATTGATAGAATTATGGGGGGTTTCAACACAGTAGGAACCTCATAATGCTGAGGCAGTTTATTTAAAATTATATTGCAAAATAAAAATAATATTGGTGGATTTTTTTTAAAGAATGATAATAGGTAATGGAAAAATATTCAGAAAGTATGTTTATATAAGTTCTTGGTACTTTGAATGTTGATATAGTAGAGTACCCTCCTTTATTTTCAATAATTGGTAAGCAATTTTTCTTTTATTATAAAAAATTGGATACCTAAAAATCTACACCAATATTTTCACAGAATATTAGACTTCTATAGTCCACACCATATATAGCATTTCCAAGTCTATTCGAACCTTCACCAAGTCAGCTTTAACTCTTTCCAAGCCACAATAAACCCTTTCTAAAGCAAATGTAACACCTTACAATTCATTCTTCACTCTTTCTATTTCAATTGTCACGTGTGAAAAAAAATAAAAATAAAATGATGAAAATAATTCCTCATAAGTGTCTATCTTAAATATTTTTGTATCCAGACAATAGCAAATCCCGTAAGTGCCACCAGCTATAGTCCGTTCCACTTTGAGATGGAAGTAAATCTCATGCGCTGTCGCCGCTCTTCAAATCAACCTGATTTCCACTTATAATTCAGAAAACCTTCATCTTATTTTTTTTAAATTTTATAATGAGTAGAATTTGATTCTCTATCAGCCTGTCCTAAAAATAAAACACAAAAGATAAATCTACAATCGCAATAAATTATTTTTGGTAATTTTTTTTTATTACAAACTTTAATGAAAATAATTGTTTCTCTCGTTCCTGTGTCCTTATTTTTAGAGATATTGCTTTGGAATTTTTCATAAAGACACCAGACGTTGCCTACACTCTTTACAAAAAAATGGTTTTAATGTTCCTTTCCTATCTTTTGGCAAAATTAAAATAAAAAATGACAATTTCAATGTAAAAAAAGTAGCCTGCCAGGTATTTTCAAACTATAGCAGTCTACGGAATTTTGGCATAACCTGTAAAAAGGACAATTCAAAATCCATTTTAAGCTATTTCCCATCATTGTGGGACACACACAGCTCGACTAATTAATTTTTAAGCCGTTCTCGTAGGTGTACCACTGCAGGCGACTAAACGAAGATATATTATTTCTAGTGCTTCCACACAAGAGATGGGAGTTTTGTTATTGAATTATTAGTGTATAGAAATGATAATATTTTTATCATAAAAATATTTTATGAACTACTTTTACTACTATTCCCATCGAACTTACACTATTAATCGAGCTGTAAACGGCTGCCGGAGTTTCAAAGCGAACTATTTATAGAATAATTCAAAGAAACGCACAAGGCCAATTCAAGATTCCCACGAAGAAGAGGAAATTGTTATTGTCCGCTATTTGCCAGTAAGTACAAAGTTTATTTTAAAAACATTCCACCGACATTGAATTAAAAAACTCAATACTATTAATTCAAACAAAGATTAGCCTAACTTTTCAAGAACAACACTATATATATAGAACATAGTTCCTAAAATGTTATGAACTCATTTCTATTATCTAACAGTCCATTCTATTGGATATATCACCTTCAGTGACAACAGCCTTTGGTCAAGAAGCAGTACCTACTCATCAAATAAGTATTCAAGAAATATTAAGTCTTATTTAAGTGCAGACCCAATATTTCTGTGGGTTCTTTTAGTACAGGTTGTCGATTTTCAATATAATAAAGCAGTGTTATATTAATCTCATTGAAGATGCGATGGTATTATTAAAAAAAAAATTGATTAAAAGATCTAAAAACAAGAATATACAAATAAAAAAATAATTTTTGTCTATTTATAATTTAAAATCACATAAAAATGATACTTTACACAGGAATCTAAAACTAGTAAGGCTATAGGTAAAAATCAAATTCAAGTTTGCATAAATTATATAAAATATTAATTAAATTGTATATTTAACTAAACACAAAGTATACTACAGAGGAACAAAAAACAAAACAAAAAATTTAATAACAGAAAAAACATTTAAAATATACAATGCTGATTAAAAAATATACAAAATCTTCAACTCCAATATGCTTACATACATTACTAATGCATATCAGTGTGCAGATAAGAAATTATAAATTTCTAACACAGTATACATCATTTTTTTCTTTCAACTTTCTCTTAACTTTTTGTGTAAAATACAAACTCCAATTTCATTGATTTAAAATTATCTCTTATTATAATTACTCTGGTTCTTTTCATACATATTCCATACAATATGTACTAATGAATATATAATATTTATATATATGCAAAGTTTTATACATCATATTTACAAAACAATAAACCACACAATTTCAAACGGGTCGCCTTGACGTTGTCAGCAATGTTGTTATCGTCATTGTGTCTGGGAAAAGACTGTGGTAATTTATTAGTGGTACATAGGCTGCAGTGATTACTCGACCTGGAAAAGTAAAATGAATTTAAAAGAAAAGATTCATAAACGAGATAATGTAATAAAATTATAATTACTAAAATAAAAAAAACCGAACCTGCAAACCAACGCCCATGGAGCGAGTTGACAGCGGCAACAGCAGTTGTGATTGTAGGGCACTTGACATAAACATTACCAGCCGACGCTTTGTCGACATAAACATGGAGGACTCCACCATGTTTATTACATTCTTCTATAACGTCATCACGTATTTCGCTGTCCCAGTTAGGGTTGGTTTCACTGTAACAAAAACAATTATAATATCATTTATTATTTATATAATAAATTATACCTATTAACATTATTTAAACAAAGAAAACAAATGGTAAAACCAGTTATAAAGCAACCACCCAATTAGATAAACAGCTGGAAAAAACATTGTTATAAATAATTCCTTAATATAATAATCATTATTTAACCCTTATGACGGACTAACATACTAGTCCGGCTACTTCAGCCTAAAAAGGCTGCCCCTCACTCATATGGGTCTGCAAAGCTCTAATGCCGTCCGTACCAGGGCAACACTGCGAGGCTTGACCCTTGCACAGGACAGGAAAGGGCTGGTACGAGTACGATAGGGGTAAGAGAAGAAAAAAGTAGAAATCGTCATCACGTGATATGAGCGAGTAGAAGAGAGAAGGCGGCGGCAGCGGCCCTCTAAGAAATCCGGACAGCGGCACACAGAAAAATGCAAAGAACAGAACCCCCCCCCTCTGCCAGGAATTTATGACGAGTGTGTCAGTACAAATGTCATATTGTAATAAATATAGTCAACAAGATATGTTTCTTTTATTCTCAATACAAAATACAGTCCACTACACTACCAATTAATGGTATCATACTAAAAAGTATCGTCTCCAGGGACCTCCACCAACATTTAAAAGGTGAGGCTGGAGACCAAGAAGAATATTATTCTCGGTATTTCGCTCTTACGTTTATTCGACTACGTTGTAAGGAATATCATTCATGACTCTACCAAGAGGAGTTGTATCCCTCTGACATTGGCTAAGGTATAGAAACAAAAATTAGACACGGCGTATGACTGGGGTAAGTATAGTGATTGCGTTAGGTACTCCAGTCATAGCCCTGTCTAGTCTAAATATTAAAATATTTCTGGCACTGGTTGGAGCACTACAGCATTAATCAGATCATGGCCAGAGGCTAAGAGTTTAATTTGATCAGAGACCTGTGTGGGAGTAAAAGATGAGGAAGGAGTGATAGATGTTGAGGGATGTCTAGTGCTTAGGGAATGACTTCATCCTGTTAGATTAGCAATGTCAGTACGTAAAATGAAAACAGATTAATGATGGTAAACGAAGAGCTCAGATTTTCCCTATAGCCCAAGAAGTATCATCTCTCAAGACATCGTGCAATGCTTCGAGACATTTTTTTTTACCTCCATAAGCTTCCATCAAGAATAGTCAGCTTATTGATGTACCATTCGTAATCAGTCCAGGAAAATTTTTGAATCCCTTATTTTAGTTTGTTATTCATAAGTTTATTGAATGCCCATTTATTGAAAGGTAGTCTATTTGACGAATAGACTACCGTTGAATAAATGCAAGGCTGACGGCCAGGCTTTAAGGCCACTTATCTTTGTTTATGCTCTGATTAGATCTCTAATTTTTCATTGTAGAGAGGAAGATTCATAGTTTTTTTTTTTTTACCAGTGTAATGAGCAAACTTGAGGAAGCAGATAATCTTTATATATATAAAAATCTCATGTCACAATGTTTGTCGGGGTAAAATCAGAAACTACTTTACCGATCTTAATAAAATTTGGCCCATTGTGTGTAGTTTTGTCCAACTTAAAAGATAGGATAGTTTTTTAGGATAAGTTAGCCAAATATTTCTTTAATTGAAAATTAAATGTATATTATACTACAACTGAGTATAATCTATAAATTTCCAACAGATGGCGGTGTAAGTTTAAGTTGATTTATTGACAAACTTCATTTTCTTTCGATATCTAGGGAGGGTAAGCATCCAATAGCCAAATCTAATTTTTCCGCCTAGGGAGTAGGAAAATCTGTTTTTCCCAAGGGCAATTATGTCTATCACCTTTTCATATGCGCGAAAAACATCGAGTCTGTTGGATCTCTAAAGCTCCATCTTAAGCTGCCTCACGTGAATCCTCACGTGACCAACGTATCTAGTCTCGTGAACTGTAAGTCACTATCCAGGCCTGGCACAATAGAATATTTAGAATGTTTTCGATACTGAAAATGAATGTTAATATGAAGGAGTAGATTGAAAACAGCCCCTTGGGCTCCTGAGAGGAGGCAGAAGAGAAGAATGGCCAACAAAATTCGCTGTAAGTAAACTCAGTTAAAATTCACCAAAAATTTCAACATGCTGCTTCGTCACCGATCTAATTACTTTATTTTATATTACTCCGCAATTTTTATTTTCTACATTATTTATTTCCATCATTTATTTTCATACTCACATCACTAACCAGAATTGTTCCTGTTTTATTTTACATTTTATTTTCCCCCCTTTATTCATTGTAAATAGGTTAATAGATATATATTATAATCTAAGACGTATCTTATTCAATTTTCCCATACAGTCCACTTAAAGATAACTAATTTAGGGGTTGTGTCACCTCACGATACAAAGTGAAGGCATACCCCACAGAGTCTGTTTGTTTTAGCAAAAGACAGGTTAACCAAAATCATTGCGAGGTTAACCAAAATCATTGTGCACCTGTTAACACTACAACATATAGAAATTGTGAATTCTTATAATAAAAAAATAATTAAATTATTATTCTAAAAAGTTAACGTTATCTATCTCATTCATAATGGCGGTGTAAGTTGATTTATTGACAAACTTCATTTTCTTTCAATATCTAGGGAGGGTAAGCATCCAATAGCCAAATCTAATTTTTCTGGCTTGGGAATAGGAAAATCTGTGTTTTTCCCATGGGCAATTATGTCTATCGCCTTTTCATATGTACAAAAAACATCGAGTCTGTTTGTTTTAGCAAAAGACAGGTTAACCAAAATCATTATGCACCTGTTAGCACTACAATATATAGAAGTTATGAATTCTAATAATAAAAAAAAAATACAATTATTATTCTAAAAAGTTAACGTTATCTATCTCGTTCATAAAATTTGTTTTTCATAACCTGTTTCAGGTAGAACATATAAATACGATATCTCATATCATCATGTGTTATATTAATCTGAATTTAATTAATATGCTTTATGGCAAAAGATTAATTTGGTACATTTTTGCTGATTGTAACTTGTGATTGTACTAAACCCTATTCCAATTATATTCTTTATTAGTTCCTATTACAAGTGTGTTATTTATATTTAATCTCGCCTCGGCTGAAATAATCCAGTAAGTGCTAAATGAATGGGTCATTATATCTTACTATAGTCAAATATGAGATGTAAAAAATAAAAACTTCAACCTTTCAAAATTCTTTACCAAACAATTTTAAATTTGGCGTAAAGTTCTATAAGATAAAGTTTATATCTTTATCATTGAATTTTGATTTGACTATTAAAAAGATTAGGATATAATTAATTCAACGCATTATAGCTACTCAGCCACAGCAACGAGTGGGTCTGCTCGTAATTATATAGGTTAATAAGTCCTCAAAAACAGACTTTTTCATTTTACTGTAAAATATGTAAGTATAAATAAGTGAATTCAATGTTTTATATAAGTTGTCATCAACTAAATTAGATGGATATAAAAATAGTAATGATGTAATATATGTAACTTACGTCGTAGGATCAAACATGTTGGAGAGCATGAAGCATTGGGTAGCTATAGGAGGGGCGATATTAGAGGCCATTGAGGCCATGCTGCCAGGAACAGCCACATTGAGAGCTGAAGCAGCTGCGGCAGGGATCTGCATACCGGTACCTGCAACAAAAAATATTTAAATGCATCTCTTTAAGTCTTTGCTTTAATTCTAACCTGAATTTTTGTCTGCTTGTTCAAATGATTCTCCATGCCATATTCACTTTGCCTCTTTCATAGGTTTTACCTGATAATTTTAAAACAATGCCTTTTGTTTAAAATATATTAAAAAATGTTTCAGCTTAATGATGAAAAATAAAAAAATAAATACAAACTTTTAAGTTCCAATTTTCATCGTGATATTTAAAGAATGAAAGCCCAATCCTTAAGGTACAACAGGGTAATAAGTTTAAATGAAAAATAATTAACATGAAATATTGGTCAACACGAAAAAAAATTAAAGGGTCCCAAGAAATCCAAAAAATAAAAATAATCGCCATCTTGGCATCCCTCCTTAACTAAAATGGATGTTTCTAAGGCAAAACAAATTTCAGTTAAAAAGGGCCTTCATTAGCTTTATTAAATCTTCACTTTTGACTTCCGCTTGCTCAAAAGAGGTAACTAAGACCTAAACAGGTCTTGTCTTTTTCAGCAGAAAATTTATCCAGTTTAATAAAGGAAAAATCTGGTGTGTGCGCGCAACACACAACTTTCACTTACCAACTTACTTAGATAAGAAATTGACGTGTTTTGTTTAATATCATTTCCCAAAGTCACACATTTTTCTACATTCATATCTTATTTTTATTAATCGTTAAAGCCGTTTTTGAGTAAATAAAAAACCCCGTGAAAATGATACAAAATTTATTAAGTAAAGTCCCCCCTTCGGTTGATCAATTTTGATGAAATGTTGGCTATCACATATTTGGCATATACATACATCAAATACCCAGTTTGGTCACAATCGTGAAAGCCGTTTTTGAGTAAATAAAAAAAGCACGTAAAAATGATACAAAATTTATTAAGTAAAGTGCCCCATGCGGTTGATCAATTTTGATGAAATTTTTACAGACATATCTCGGGCATATAAATAGATCAAATACTAAGTTTAATCAAAATCGTTAGAGCCGTTTTTGAGAAAATCAAAAAAACACGTGAAAATGTTACAAAATTTATTAAGTAAAGTCCCCCCTCCGGTTAATCAATTTTGATGAAATTTTTACAGTCATATCTCGGGCATATAAATACATCAAATACCAAGTTTGATCAAAATCGTTAAAGCCGATTTAGAGTAAATAAAAAAAACACGGGAAAATGTTACAAAATTTATTAGGTAAAGTCCCCCCTCCGGTTAATCAATTTTGATGAAATTTTTACAGTCATATCTCGGGCATATAAATAGATGAAATACTCAGTTTAATCAAAATCGTTAGAGCCGTTTTTGAGAAAATCGAAAAAAACCTAAAAAGTTATTAAGTAAAGTACCCCCTCCCTTTAAGTAATTTTGATGAAATTTATTCTGTCACATCGCGGGCATATACCTACACTAAATACCCAATTTCAGGATCGCACGGTTTATAGTTTTTGAGCTAGTCTGTTCACATACACACACACACACACACACACACACACACACACACACACACACACACACACACACACACACACACACACACACACACACACACACACACACACACAGACACACAGACACACACACACACACACAGACCATTTCGCGGGACTTGGTCATTTCGACTCAGGGGACCCCAAAACGTGTATTTCCGTTGAAAACCGGAAGTCGAATTTTTTCACGATCGCAATACTTCCACTTACTATATAATTCATATATAGGTAAGTGAAAGTAAAAAAAGTGTTTTGTTATTATTCCACTTGTTATCGTTAGGCTTAGTTTTATAACATACTCAAAGATATTACCATAGGTTTCAATTTTGAAAAAATATAGACAATAAGGTCTTATCTGTGGGTCAGGTTAGGAACAGGTTGCAACCAATAAGCTCAACTGAATTGCATCTGGTTCGAAAACATAGAAGTATTTCAATATGAAATAAAATTTAAAAAAAAAATTACTCATCTACTTATCCACAATAACTTACTCATAAAAACAAATAGGAAGTATTCAATATAACTAACCTTCAGCTAATTTAAACATAAGCTGCAATCTACCAGTAGCACCAAGATCGATTCCTGACCTATCCAGCTCATCAGTATCAATATGAGGCGTAAAAGAGTGGCCCATATCCATTCTTTCCGAAACGGTTCCGACCTTCATCGGTCTACCTGCTAATTCAAAACCATTCAGCTGTTCGAGAGCACGTTTTGCATCTTCTGAATGATGAAACTGAAAAAAAATATATATATATAAATAAATGCAATGATGATAATAAATTATTTTATTAATAATAATATAATATTACATTACTTTATTTATTAATGTAATATCATATTATTAAATGTAATAATTATTTTAATATAACTTACAGTTATGAAGCCGAATCCTTTGGACCTGCCCGTTTCTGGATCGGTCATCAGCTGAATACTATCAATTTTTCCAAACGGTTCAAAGATTCCTCGTAGCATATCTTCAGTGATGTTGAAGTGCAACGACCCAATATACAACCGCATGGGGCCTGGGATACCCCTAGGTATTAAATTCGGCATTGAATTACCGGTCCTATTCTTTTCAGCTTGAGTTTGCTGAACAATTATTGGTACACCTAAAAGCTTTTGACCAGTCAGTCCTAAAGCCTGAAAGAACAAAGATCCAAAATTTAAAAAAAAAAGTTAAAAATTGAACCAATAATAGTATATTAAAAAAAGGACTCCTATTTAATATTAATAGCCAACAATAATACCTTAGTCTAACTCTAAATGATATATATTAGATAAATATCTTACCAGTGGTACTGAATCAGGGTCTTTAAATTCAATGTAAGCGATGCCTTTGAACCTTCTTGTTTTATTGCAGGTAATTAATCGGACATCCCTCACCTGTAATCAAAAATTAAGAAAACAATTTTTAGTAACACAAACTTAATTAAATAGTTAGCTTGATTTATTAAAACCAAAAAGTTATTACGAACCAACAACAAATTTAAAATTTGTAGCATATCATCCATTAATCTTTGATACGATTAAAAGAAAATTGGCGTGATGGGTGCAACACAAAACTTTCACTTACCAAGCTAACTAGAGTAGAAATGGAGGTGTTTTGTTAAATGAGTCAACTCTATTTAGCAACTTCGCTGGTAACAGCTTTTTCCATATTTATTAACTTCCTTTTGTTTGCTATTCTCCATAGTATTATAGTAAGTATAGTCATCGGTACTTTTTTATATATCATTATTATTATTATATATGTCAATATCATTAATTTTTTTTAACTCCTTTTTGATGATATATCATAAAATAATGAAAGGTTTCATTGTACTTACTATTTCCTTCCTTTAATGATGAATTGTTTATAAGGCATTCTGGTCATGGGAAAAAGTTGTCAACGTGTTTTGAAACATACATATTTATGGAAATTATTTTTTTTCGATGGTAACTAAATGAAGTTATTGACAACTTAATAGAGAATTACAAAAAATAGGGCATAAGAGAAAAACATTAAGTTTTAATTTATTAAAAGCCATAAATACACCTTCTATCAATTCACAATCACGATTTTTTTACAAAAAGCAACTCGCAGTAAAAAAAGTACACAATAATAAAACAGTATTGATGAATTTTAAACTTTTGAATAATTATAATACTCTTTAACTTATGGAGAATAATAAAAAGATGTGAAGAAAGCTATTTTTTGTGAATTTGCTAATTCACATTTATCAAAACAGGTTGATGTCTACGCTAAGAAGGTTGGTAAGTGAAAGTTGTGTGTTGCACACATTGCATTAGATTTTTTCATTACCTTATTAGCAGCACAAAATGTTACCATTACCATGTTTTCATTACCTTATTAGCAGCACACAAAAAGTGAATATATAACTAAAAAATATTGATAAGTGTTATAGTATTACTTTTCCTACAGATGAAAAGAACTCTTCCAGGTCACGAGCTCTGACTCTCTGCGACAATTGCATACAAAAAACTGTGCGTGCATCTCTTTCCTCGGGGGATAAATCATCTAAAGGAGGCCTGGAATAAAATACAAAAAAATTATAAATAGGTACCAAGTTAAAAAAACAATTTATATATCTATAAAAGAATTCAGACAAGCAAATAACTTTTTTGCTGTATATAAGTCTTACGGTCAAAATGTCAATTCAGATGTTGTAATATAGTTAGATAGGACTTAATTTATTTTAATTCTCTTCAGTTAACACAAAGTTGCTATATTTTATTTTCGAAGGCAGATAGAGCTTACATGATATGTGATTTCAAGAATTTGAGAAGTTCCAATATAATTTTTGGGTTTCATAATGCTTAATAACTTATTTAATAATAATGTAAATAGTCCTTAGTTTTTAAAAAAAATATTAAATGCAAGGTTTTAATTAATTGCCTTAATTAATAACCTCATCAACTCATGTTCAATACACGATAGGTTTTTAATAGGTAGGTTTGCTGTTTACTAGTTTTTAGATTTATTAAAATGTAAAGTGTTATCATCTATTCAATGTAATACTTGATAATTAATTAATTAATCGTTTGTTAACCATAATCATAAAGCTTAATTAATTAATCGTTTGAGTGTTAAGATGCCTTTACACTCTACGAATCTCACCTTCGAACAGGTTCTCCCCCAAACCTTGCCGTACCTGCGCTACATGAACAGCCATTTATACTTCACGTGATGTTAAGTGAACCAATATGGCTGAGGCACCCAACGCTAGCTTACGATAAAGAAAAAATCTCCATTATCAATATATTTTATATTATCTGAAAAATAAAAAATAGGAGACGAATTACAACATATAAATTACACTATTATCACAAATGACTCCTGTCACTTGAGGAAAACCCCAATCAAAAGTGACCCTAGCGCTACCCCCGAACCCAGGCGAACAGATGAAGTACCTAGAACACCCGAACAGTCGACATGAAGGCTTCAAGAAGGCTGTTCGAAGGTAAAGTTCATAGAGTGTAAAGGCACCTTTAAATGTACTGTTTCAATTAATTAGGCTAACATCTTTAATAGTCTTTTTTAACAATTAAAAGTAGAGATTTAAATCATTACCTTTCCTTTCGATATTAGGAAGAATTGAAAGGTAACCTATGGTAACTTAAAACAGCTATCTGATCGCGTAACTCATTTTTACTTTCACTTACCAATATAGGAAATATATTGGAGAAAGAGAAAGCTTTCTAATGATTAATTAACACTCTTATTAAAAAAAAAAATCGAATTTTTGGAATTTGGGAAAACATTAAGTTTTTCTCTCTATCATTTTATTATAAAATCCTTACATATTTTATATTTATCCATTTTTTGTTAGGAGGGTTAGTGAAGGATTGTTTATTTATTCTTATTGCGTTAAAAAAACTCTTGAAAACCTTAAATATTCTCTCTTTATAACATTGAGTATTGAGCACATTGATTTGAGGAGATCTTAATTTTAAAAATAAAGTTAAAATTTTTAAGTGAATTCATATCTATGTTTTCAGTTTTCATTTCTTAAAATGGTATCAATTCAACATTTCAAAATAGTTCAATAAAAAAAAAAAAACTAAAAAAAAAAACTTAAACCAATGATTTTATACAATATATAGAGTGGATCCATAGGTTCATTCGGTTTTATTTTAAGTAGTGCAAATCATTAGCAAAGATATTCAGTTCTCATTTCCTTATCTGACAAAAATGATACTTGTTGAAAAAATCACAGTCTGCTCTTCAAAACTGTTGTGTTTGGTTTTGTTGACATTAGTTTTGTTTGTGCCACAATAGTATATAAATAAGTAATGAATATGTAAAATGATATGGTGCATTTTCAGCTTATCTTGCTTTTTTATTAAGCAGAGTTTGGAGACTCTTCAAAAGATACATAAGGTACACATGGATAATGCTTTAGATGCCCCCCCCCCCCCCCCCACAGCAGATAGCCCACCAAGAATGATTCAAGTGATATCACGGCTCTAATCAAATATGACCGATTGCTACAAGTACAAGAAAATGAGATGACACTGGAAATAGGTTTTCCAGCCATTCAAAGGCATTTAAAACAGCTTTTTTAGAAGTGTTTTGTCTAGATTTTTGGATGCTTCTCAAACCAACTTGAGGCAAACCTGGCCAAACGAAAATCAATCAGCAACTTCTCCTGAATCTGCACCACAGAGGCCATATCACAAATATATAATAACTGATGATGAAATATGTATTATCTATGAAAATGTAGTGCATAGAAGTTGTGGAAAATTGCTGAAGAGCTACCTAATAGAATAAGAGCAACCTCAAAGACCAGCTTAAATCCGGAAAAAAAATATTCAATACTAAAAAATAACATTGGTTGATGCATGCAGCTAACAAAACTGGATGAAGCACTGGGACAGAAACGCCCAGAATATAGTCAGTAACAAATGAAACTCTCGCATCAGGAAATTGTTTGCTGATCAGAGAAATGTGAAAACATATATTGATCAGATGTTTTACATAAGCAGAATAAAGAAATGAAAAAAAAAGATGGAGAGATGCCATTATTAAAAACGGCGATTATAATATTGAATAAACTTTATTCTTTAAGCTTGTTTTTTCTACCCTTCAAAAACCAAATGAACTCAGGAATCCTCCCAATCATTTAAATGACAGTTAAAATATTGTCAGAGAAAATTAGTAAAATTTTAATTGACTAAATTTTACGGGAAGTTATGACTTTTTAAAATAAAAAATTATAAATTTCTTAAATGTTATAGAAGTCAGAAGCACCGATACTCTCATTTATGCTAAAAATGTTGTTCAAAACAAAAGAAAAAGGACAGACACTAACACTCCGATAGGAGGGGACTTTTTGTACTTGACGTAGGGCTCCTTCCTGCCTGGGAGAAGAAGAGGAGTAAGCGATCTCTTCCTCCTAGGCCTGTCCCTCTCGCGGTCCCTGCTCCTACTCCTCTTCTTCCTGTCACGGCTACGACTCCTCCTCTCTCTACTCCGCTTGTCTCGGTCCCTATCACGACTCTTATCTCTGCTCTTACTGCGTCGCTTACGGTCCTTGTCCCGACTACTGTGTCTTCTGTCCCTCGACCTGCTCCTGTCCCGGTCCCGGTGCTTGCTTTTGCTAAACAAAAAATTGAAACAGTTAAGTCAATATATGTAACAAGAAAAAAATATCATTAATAATATCTTCAACTAAATATATCATGCATATGGGACGTTCTTTTACAAACCGAACACCTTTCTGACCGACACATTTTAGATTTAACTGAAACTTTTTTTACGGGTTCTATATCGAAAAAAAAAGAGATATGTGTAAAAGGATTTTTTTTTATTTTCGATATTTTGAAAAATAATCAAGATCGAAAATTCGTGAATTTGATGATTTATCGATAATAGCCTATTTTTCAAAAAATCATAACTCCGGTTCTATTTAAGCTAAAAAATCTATTTTTTTTTTATTTTGAAGGTAAAAAGACAAACTTTAAGAAAAAAATACTTTCAAAAGAAATTGTCAAAAAATTCAAATTGTTATTAACAATTTCAATGTTTAAATCGGTTTTTAACAGTGGCGCCACCCATGAATCAACTTTTTACTATTTTTATCGTATTCTGCGTCAAATTTTCTATCGAAAACGCTTTTAAAATCGATGGAGAAATTATTTTTACTGTAAGAAAAAAATTAATTAATTTAGCGCGGTACGTCACATCGACAATGTGGGTCACATTTCACTGCTCATATTCTTGTTTTACACCGTTTATCTCTTAAATACAAATAATTGTTTCATTTTTTTAATTAAAAAACATATTTTATTAGCCAAGAAGATGGGAAAAATAGAAAAAATACATAAATAAAAAAAAACAAAAAACATTGTTGAAAATGAAATTTTTTTATTAAGATTTCGATAGTGCATTAGTTAATAAGAACAATATTTAGAATATAATAATAAATACAATATTTAAAAATAAGACAATGTTTACATTTTCTGTTTAAAAATTTTTACAATAACCTTTTTTTCGCAAGATGAAAACCGTTTTGCTTCCAATTGCTGTAAAGAAATCGGATTAATACAATGATATTTTAAAGTTCCTTTTATTGTTAAAGCTTTTTGGAAACGTTCGTACAATTGTTCATTAACTGTCGAATAACAACACGTTATATTCGGCAATGCTTCTGTTGCCCAGTAATTGATATTGCTTCTGTTCATGTATAGCACGCACACAGACAGAATGAGTGACGCGAATTCATATGCAAAAAGACTAATCTTAAATATAACGTTTCCAAAAAGCTTTAACAATAAAAGGAACTTTAAAATATCATTGTATTAATCCGATTTCTTTACAGCAATTGGAAGCAAAACGGTTTTCATCTTGCGAAAAAAAGGTTATTGTAAAAATTTTTAAACAGAAAATGTAAACATTGTCTTATTTTTAAATATTGTATTTATTATTATATTCTAAATATTGTTCTTATTAAATAAGGCATTATCGAAATCTTAATAAAAAAATTTCATTTTCAACAATGTTTTTTATTTATTTTTATTTATGTATTTTTTCTATTTTTCCCATCTTCTTGGCTAATAAAATATATTTATTAATTAAAAAAATGAAACAATTATTTGTATTTAAGAGATAAACGGTGTAAAACAAGAATATGAGCCGTGAAATGTGACCCACGTTGTCGATGTGACGTACCGCGCTAAATTAATTAATTTTTTTCTTACAGTAAAAATATTTTCTCCATCGATTTTAAAAGCGTTTTCGATAGAAAATTTGACGCAGAATACGATAAAAATAGTAAAAAGTTGATTCATGGGTGGCGCCACTGTTAAAAACCGATTTAAACATTGAAATTGTTAATAACAATTTGAATTTTTTAACAATTTCTTTTGAAAGTATTTTTTTCTTAAAGTTTGTCTTTTTACCTTCAAAATAAAAAAAAAATAGATTTTTTAGCTTAAATAGAACCGGAGTTATGATTTTTTGAAAAATAGGCTATTATCGATAAATCATCAAATTCACGAATTTTCGATCTTGATTATTTTTCAAAATATCGAAAATAAAAAAAAATCCTTTTACACGTATCTCTTTTTTTTCGATATAGAACCCGTAAAAAAAGTTTCAGTTAAATCTAAAATGTGTCGGTCAATTTTTGTCCAAATCTGTTCGGTTTGTAAAAGAATGTCCCATATATGTGATTCATATGGGATCCCATCTTGATGTACTTCATTGATGCTACCTTGATGCTATTTGATTTTATTGCATATTCTTTAGGATTAAAATTAAAATAAATAAATTAATTTAAATTATAAATTAAAATTACAATTACATAATTGCATAAAATTAAAATTACATTATTTATGAACCCTAGTCCATTCTCCCGAAAAGAGAGAATTAATGTAAAACAAAAAGCTTATGTGATTGGGCTCATGAGCGTTTGACTATAGGCTCAATTTCAGGCATTAAGTTATAACAATAGAGTAAGTACCTTTTGCATTCACACAGAAGAATCAGAATATGAAGGCAACCTAAGGGCCCAGATTTTGTTACTTGTATGATATTAAATTGACTTGACAAATACTCCCATTAGGAAATTATAATAGGGCGGGACACTTATAGAAAACGGAAGTTTTCAATTACAGCTTCCTTGCAACTAAATTTTTTGGTCTGTGGTGGAAGGTAAAGAAAAAGAAATAGGCCAAGATCAAAAGCCTCCCTTGAAGACTCAAAAATTGCATGAGTATGAGACCTATCAGAAGCTCTACAGGATTAGTAGAAACCTCTGTAAAAACCAGTTCAAACAATTCGGAGACTACCATGAGGGTATGAACTAGATTAGATCTGATCTTTCTGTTTACAGTAGATAATGGCTATGAACAAAGCTCCTAACCATTCCTAATAGATTATGGAATAAAGAGAAGAAACAAGTTGTTAAAGAGAAAACATCAAGGTAGACTGTCTATATCTTTGATGAAATGACTCCATAACAAAATAAAACAATGTTAAGATTGTAGTTATATCTTATACTCACATGTTTACCTTACAGAGTAAATAAACATTAAAAATTTTATATTAATCTAATCTTAATCTGTGGGTGACCACCTTTTTTAAATAATTTTTTTTTTTTGAAGAGAAAAGATTTGGCACTGCCGGGAGTCCACCTCCCGTTACTCGCAAAATTTGCGTGATCGGGTAGTAGGTGTCAGTGAAGAGGAAGGATTGTACTTTCCAAGGATTCTACTTGGAGCCGAGCTCTGTGGTGCAGTGGTAAGCATCCGCGCATGTCACGCGGGAGACCCAGGTTGACTCCCGGCGGAGCCAAATCTTTTCTCTTAAAAAATAAATTAATTAAAAATTTTAATTTTATAAGAAACATGGCTTCTGAAAGGATCTTAAGTACATATCTAATGTGGTCTAGTTTCCCACTTACCTATTTATTCCCTACAGCTATAGGGGGCTACAGCTATGTATGATAACAAAAATGAAATTAAAAAGGTAAAAAATGTGATAGCCTCTATGTTCCTTGAGCACTACTCAAAATATAGACAAAAATTCTTTAAAGAAAATATAAACACGTTTTGTGATTTCTAATATCAGTGGTGATGGAAGTTATTATCCAGACCTAACTTTCACACATACTACACTACGATAACACAGGGCCTCCTTTATGTACCCTATTTTAAATATCGTAATGAATAAGTGATTATGATCCACTTAACTCACTCTATTGAACCAACACAATACTGCTGCATCAAATGGGTTTGAGCGAGTTATAAAACCAGTTAATTTAAGTGATAATAATTTTGATTCACCACTAAATCGAACAAAAGATACAGCTAATTTTGTTTTATAACTAAACCGAATAAAATAATAATGAATAATGCACAAAATTTCTTTGAAAGTTCTATTACTTAATAATATAGAACCCTTTTTCAACACACAAGAAAAATTTATTTTGAAGAATGATATTAATTAAAAGGGAATTCTAAAGAGAAGTGATGAATATTAATTTTGGATTTTTAAATTCTTACAATAGCTTTAAAAAAAAAAAAAGTCTAGTTCTAAGTAACCTAAACTAGGTTTTTCATTTTTAAACCCAAAAAATCCAGCTCCACGGGTGTAGGAACTGCAGTTGTGTGCAATGATCAACAGAATCTATTTTCATCATCACCGATATGCAGAAACTATACAGCATAATTAATTACAATTACAATAGTCTTAATCCACTCCTCAAAAAAAGTGCAAATTGTACAGACTCACTATCAGCCCTAATAAGTTTAAATAACCCTTTTTCACCTAAAATTATAATTCAGAATGTTGTTTAAGCATTGAGGTCAGCGCACAGCAATAATATTTCAGTGAAATTTCTCGGGATCCCAGGTGACTGTGGAATAGTCGGAAATGAGCAAGCTGACCGGGCAGCAAAAAGACCAATTACAGAAGGCATTGCATATCATGGGGTCCCAGTTATGGACTTTATTTCCCTCATTAAGCCAAAACTAAAGATTAAATGGGAACAGATGTGTTTCTGCACAACAGAAAATAAATTAAGGGAAATAAAAAGCATTGTATCCCAATGGAAATCGTCTGTCCGAGGTAAGTAAAGGGAGGAAGTTATCCAAACGCACTTGCGTGTTGGTCACACTAGAGTAACCCACGGCTATCTTATGGCGCGTGAGCCTCCACCTGACTGCCAGACCTGCAGACCTGCGGGTGTCTACTTACTGTGAAACACATATTAACGGACTGCGGGGCTTATGACACGTACAGGGAGCACCTTGAAATACCTACAGACAGCATTACAGGACAATGTGCAGACAACGGATAAACTATTCAAATTTCTGAAACTGGCGAATCTGTATAATCAAATATAACAATTGATTGAGTGTAGGCCATGATGGCCCAAGTGGTTGGTGCCTACATAAAAACAAAAAATAAAATAAAATTACACATTTTTGGAAAAAATGCTGGGACTACAGTCACCTACTGCTGACAGCCTCTCACGTGTGGCACATATGCTAAGGGATACTGAGGGTTCAATACTTTTTATTTTTCTGATAAATCGATTAAGAGAAGGTACAAGAGATAAACTAGGTTTTACTATATTAGATTTAAGTAAATATATAATTCAAGACAGCACTCACCTTGATGACTTATGGCTGCTAGATACTCCATTCTCCTTGTGCTTTGAACTGACCAACTCCTCCTAAACAGCAAAATCCAGGTAATCCACAGCCACCGCAATAAGAAAAAGGAAAACAACACAGAAAAGTTAATATTAATAACAATGTGTAAATCAAAAATATTAAGGGGATTATGGGGCAAGGTGAATTTTTTTACAAGGTAAAGTAAGAAAAAGGAATAGTGATGAGAAAAGGTGATGTTTGTTTCCTATTCGCCACCTTTAGCGTACTTCCGGTTCTATCTTACCTTTGATGACGCATCCTTCGAACCCAGTCCATTATTTATGTCAACAACAGCCTTATTTCTGCAAAGATGAAGGCCAATGAACATTTGGTTTTGAGAAAATACAGATTATTAAGTTTCTTTCCATAGGCCAATTAAAAAAAAATTAAATTATAAATTTCTTTTTTCCAATATTATTAAACAAGTTAAAATCTATTTTCATTCTTAAAATGGCCTTTATTTGCAGTTAAAAAAAAAAATTATCGTTAAGTAAATTTATTAAAAAAAATTCTTTGATTTACTAAATTAATCTACAAATAGCACTTATCCACAATTTACCAGTTCTTCATAAATATGCTGATCGAAGTCCTCTCTTCTCAGTTTACTGAAATGGCTTAACCCATCATTTATCGTTTCCTAAGCCGAAAGAACGGATTTTATGTGGTTTTATAATAAAACGGAACTCATTTGTATTTTAAATCAATACATACATTAAACAAAAACAAAAAAAAATGAAGTCGCATTTGGACTTTTCTTTTCAGTTTTGTGAATAATTGGGATGTATGTATTTTAATTCTAAGAAAGGGAAATAAATCACCACCTTACCTTAATTATAAATTATGTTTTAATGCTCTCAAATAATTGTAGTAAAAATGAGCTATCAACTTCTGAGGAAATCAGGATAGACTAATGCACAAGGTTTTCATCTAGGAAACATAAATAACAATTCAGTAAAACCTCAGTATCGTCACTTGTCTCATTTTTTTTAATGTTATGCTAACCCTTTGGTCACTCAGTAAATCAAGTCAAGTTACCGACGAGTAAGGATAGTTTTTACCTTCATGCATTATAGAACTCATATTTAAAATTTAATTCAGTCACATAATGTATAATTTGTAGTTTTCTTCTAAGTTTCAGATTTACTACATTAAACTAAAGAGCAGTTAAGTAAAAATTAAAAGATAGAAACTATTCCAACACAGCTAAAAAAATCTGTTGCTTTGATAGTCTAAGCCTCTAACATTAATTGTAAGAAAAACAAATTTAAAGATTTGATGAGTTCTAATGCATCTTTGGTCATTAAAGAAATTTATCGATTCTAACCTTATTTTCAAAGGCACTATCAGTAAAAATAAAATTGGCTGAGATATAATTAGGTCACAACTAGTACACAAAAAATAAATGTCACATTAAGGCCCGATGCACACGGACGACACTTTTCTGCGATGCGGACTATAAGCCAGGTCAGGGGTACCTGGAGTATAATGGTTAATCCGGTCGGTCCATTGTACTCCAGGTACCCCTGACCCGGCTTATAGTCCGCATCGCAGAAAAGTGTCGTCCGTGTGCACCGGGCCTTAAGGAGAGCCACAACACCAAAAATGTCAGAACCACGATACCAAATATTTATCTTTGATTTATACAAAATAGGGTAAACCATACAGTTATTGACACCCCACCTTTAACTTAAAGAAATAAGTATACAAGTTCTAATTTTATTTCAAGATATACATGAATCTAATGTTTGAACGGTCCTTTAAGTCATCTATGAAGTAAGACTTTAACAAACTAACCATAGGGAAGATTTAACAATTAAATCCACAGGGTGTCTATAACAAGTTTTTGCACTTTTAACAATAAATATTGCCATATGGTAAAACTATTGAACTTTTGACCCAAAAAAACCTCTTGAGTCTTCATTATAAGGATAGATAAGAGGAGCTATAGGAAGTTTCAGTTAGATCCATTCATAAAAAGTATTTTTTTTTAATTTCACCACAGAAATGTAGTCTTAAGGGTGTCAATAACATATGGTTTACCATATGTTGTGATGCAGTTCAAATTTTATCACAGGCCCAATCAGAAAATATTAAATTAACAGAGATATAAGTGAAGTTACAACTTATTTTATGGAAAAAAACAGTGAGCTAGTCATTCCAAGTTAGATTATCAAATTAAACAAAATGACCTCTAGAGAAGGAAATATGAAGTACGTCTAGACTCCATTAATGAAACCATAAACAACATTTTGTCCACTAATTTTTTTTAGCATCTTTTATGAACTGGTATGGCCATTTAAAAGTGTTATTTATAGAAACCAACAGAAGGATAAAATATTTGACACGTACATTCTTTCAAATGGTAGAAAGGAACTGAAATGGATGGGTTTGAAAGGTTTAAAAGGGATTTTTGTAAAAAAACGGTGAACCTAAAAATTGTCTATGGTGGTGACCAAAGGGTTAAATAAAAGATTTAAAAAAAAAAATTTAATTCATACCTGATGGACATGGTTATAATTTGAAAAGTGATAAACCACAAATGAATATTTTCATAAAAATTGATTTACCATAAAACTTAGTATATTGTTAATCTTCAAAAGTATATATAGTCAAACCTCAATATATTAAACATAATGGGTTCCTTAAAAGAAAAAAAAAATTAAATAAATACAAAAACAACAGCTGCTAACCCTGATCATACAAAAAATAATTAATTAGTTTTTATAATAAAAACGTATCAAAGACGATTTTGACGAAAATTATTACATTACATTTTCATAAGAATTTATCAAGCTAAAATATTTTATGGATTTAAATTTTTTCTTAGCTCTTCGAAAACTTAAAAATATTTTAATAACCGTGCCACGTTAACAATAAATTACCGTCACTTTTACGATTGATATGCAAAAAAATAAAAAAGACAAAGTTAAAATAAATAAGAACAAACAATTTCACAATACCTTAGAGAAGGAGAAGGAAACACTTCTAAAGGTTGATGATTATTTTTTTTATTTATCTAAAAGAAGGTCTTTTAGGATTTTTTCTTCTGATCAATGCATATTAATTTATGTAAACCAAAAGCATGAATAGAGCATAAGATACATACAAATGGGATAGGAAAAATTTAAATTATTCGATACCTTTAAATCAAAGGGTTAATACACAAAGGTTTGACTATATATTATAATTAATAGATAAAATTAAATTTGATACAATAATCAATAAATTCGGTTAATAAACTTAATGTTTGCTTTGTTAATGATCAATAAAATCGAGAAAACAAAGAGAATGAATATCTGTTTTAAACTCAAACAATATATATTTTTTCTGATAAAGATTTCAGCTACACAACTGCCTATTCAAATAAAATATTTTATTTTTTACCTGAAAACATGATTCCCCTCCCCTTATGAAACATGAAAGAAAAAAAAAGAAATATGAACTTCAAGAGAGAGAAATATTATAAAACTACCAGAAGAAAATAAAATTAATAGGTTTGATTATATGTATATAATCAATACATATAAAATAAAAGAACATGAACAAACAACCTATTGAATTCAAATGAATATTACAGAGGAACAAAAATAAAATAAATATATATAATATAGTAAGAAATTATTTTTTACTGTGAACGAATGCTTTTTGATGAAATGAAGTTTTAATTTTACAACATTTTAACACTTCAAAAGAATGTGTTTATTAAAATGTGGGGAAAAAAAATAAAATATATATATATATATATATATATATATATATATATATATATATATATATATATATGTAAAACAGTAAACACTGTTTTTCGTTTGTAATAATATTATTAAGTCGTCTAAGTAGAAATAAGCGAGGCCATATGGTGTTGAAACTTTTGGAGGTTACACAATAAAATATAATATTGTTAAAAACTGTGAAGATTGGGTAATTGCTGTGGAATATTGGACTATTTAAGAGATAGATAAAAGACTATAAAAACCGATTTTGTTTAGGTGAGAAATTTGTTTGTTTTTATGAATTCATCTAATGTATAATTTGTTAATTTACTTATGTTAAATGTATCAATAAAATTTTGTTTAGGGCAAAATCTGTCTATAGTCACTTTATTTGAAGAGACCATTATATATATATATATATATATATATATATATATATATATATATATATATATATATATATATATATATATATATATATATAATATATATAATCATTATCCTTTATCCTTAATCATTACTTTTCAATAAGAAAGCTTTCTATTTCTCACTCTTATCATTACTAGATTGAAGTTAACTAATCAAGATCCACAAAATAAACCTAGAAACAGAATCCTGCTAGGCACTGAACCAGAGGAAATTTTCAAACACACAAATATACAACATTTAAATGCTTCAACCAAAAACAAGATCCTAAAAATTATTATCTAAATAGGAAAACTTATTTAAACTAAACAAGTTTTCCCACTAATGGGTAGCACTGCTGTTACTTAGTTGGCATAGAAACAGCAGTCATATCTGTTGTATGACGCCTAATAACTTATCTTTGGAAACAAATCACTGCATGAAAACCTTTGATTTTCTTTATAGAAAAGAATAAAGAAAATAAAAGCAGATAGAGGAAAGTAGTGGTACTTCTATAAAATTGTTAGTAGAAACCATAAATACTCGACATGTCCAGAGTGTCATCTTACTCAGTGATATTAATTTTGGATCTAATATTAATGAATCCTCATAAAAATTTTGAATTCATAACTTTATTTTATAATTAAAAACTACCAAGATATAACTGAAAGATTTTTGTTAAATTAATATTATAAATCACAATGTAATTGTTGAAAAAACTTTGGTTGTATAAGAAAGACCCAAGGCTTTATCTATATGAAATAATACAAGGAAAAAAGCTTTAGTTTTGGTTTAACTGTTGTAAAATGAATATTCTAGAAAAAAATATCGATGTATCTTATAAAATATAATTTTAAAAAAGTTTCAGTCGGTTTTTACTACATTTTTGATTTCATGTATGCAAAAATAACTCTGTAAACTGATTCTCTAAATTCCAAATGAATTAACAAGTAGAGTTAGAGTTAGGTGCATTGCTGGTTGTCCTGATAACCAAGGCAACAGCTGAAGGTTAGGCAAAAAGTCACCTTGGAAATTAAAATTAAAAATTAATTTTAATTTCATTTAATTTTAATATATATGTAATGTCATTTAATTTTTATATATATGAAAATATATATAGACAGAATCCCTTATGCTTAATTGGCATCTATCTAAAGCTACAACTAACTTAGGCGTGATAAAGGTGGATGGCTAAGGGTTCCTTAAGGCTTTCATCAGAGTTGGTAAGTTGATCATGATGTCCTTGCGTTTGAATAGAATCTTGCTTAGTAACAGATGACGATAAACCTCCGATACACATTTTCTCAAATATTTTTTTCTCTTCATTCAATTTCCTTTGTCTTGCCCTTTCTTCTTTTTCAGCTAACTTTGTGTCTACACCCGCTAAACACCCTGGACGCCCTATGTAAAAATATTGTATCTTATTCAATTTTCATCTGTTCAAAAGCATCAGCATATGCTATACCAAATAAATTATCTAAATTGTTCTTAAAATCCTCCTCACGGCGTTTGTAAATATCTTGTATTTTTTTAGAATTTTTTCGCAACTTCCTCCAAGCATGGTGAAGATCCACAAGTTTTTTACACAGTTAGATAAAGCCCTGGTAGGGATTCTAGCTTTTTCCCAAAATACAATACACTCCTGAATGACGAGATTAGTACTTTCACTGACAGTCAATTTAACTTCGCGAATGTTAAAAAAAAGTACTGCAAGAAAACACATTTTTTATTGCTTCTTAATTCTACTGCCATATTTTAAATGTAAAACAATACGTTAATCGCGAGAAAAAATGACAAATGCCGTGAAAACGCAGCACTACTGCCGCGCAACATGTGTGAACATGATTCGCTGCAAGTCGGCACGGGTTATCGTACTCCGATTAAAGTAAAAATTTATTTCCGAGTGTTTTAGAGGCAAATGAACAAAACTAACACCTATTCGTTAGAAATTTAAAACTTTGAAAAATAAGGGACACCCTAATATATATATATTCACGTTTAGATAGAAAAATAGTATTCTCAGAGATAATAAAAACATTAACTAATGCATTAATGCACCTTCTTATAACTTATAATTTTATTAAATGTTAAAAAAATATAGGTAACACTACTGCCTACACTTCAGGTTGTAGCTATTTAGACAGGTCAAGAGACCTTTTTTTATTTTTTACAATGTTTTTATTAGTTTAGAATGGCGTTGATTAGCTTTATTAGATCATAGCTTTTGACTTCTGCTTACTCAAAAGGAACAAATAATACTGCAAAGTGGCCTTTTCAATTGAGAATGGGGCCACACTAAATGGCAACAAATAGGCCATGCCTAGAAGTGACACAGCAGCACCAAAATATATAAAACTTGTCAAATAAATAAATTGTATTCACTTAAAAGATCAAAATTATAAAACCAACTAGGTAAGCACATTAACGCTAGTTAGTTATGATAAAAACAAATAATACCTAAACTTATAAATTGGTGGTACCACAAAATTAGACTAAAATAACATGAAAATGTTGAATTCAATTTAAAAAAAGCAATAAAAATAATATAAACATTTTTATTTTTATGCTAGAGCTGATCATTAAGTTCACTTACATTTGCATCATATGTATATTTTGGAAAAAAAAAAAAAAAAAAAAAAAAAAAAAAAAAAAAAAAAAAAAAAAAAAAGGCTAGTATTAGAGTCTTTCTTAATGTTAATAAACATGAAATGTTAGGTATCATAATTTTAGAAAGTTTGAAATTCATAACTTATGAAAAGAATTGAACCAAAAAATATAAATAAACACAAAATATAAGAATATGATAGAAACTCCTAAAAATAAATAAAAATATTTTTCAAACTAATCAGTTTAGTTGGTACAGTATATTTTATTGTTTGCACTAATTAGTCAAATGAGCTAATAAATTAAATAAAATATAATATTTCAATAGTTATGACTATAAAATATTTATAGTTACTTTGAACATAATAGACATAATTAGCATAAAACATAAGAAGTAATAGCCAATCAAAGAATGGAGATATTAAATTTATGGACTATATTAAGCATAAAGCAATTATCATTTTAAAGGATCCAGGTCATAAAACATAAATTTAAGACATTCCGAATTCCAGAAGATTTACAAGAAATTAGATTCTAAACAAAATTAATACTGCTAAAAGAACCCAATTAAAGATTTATTAAATATATGCAAGAAGATAGTAACATATATGGAATAACCAATTGAACTTAGCATGATTAAAGAACACGGTACACTGAGTGCATTCAATTCAATAAAACAACTGTGAAATTCATATGTGTACCATTAAAAAACATAAATGTTAACAGCAATTAAGAGAAAAACAAATAATTAAGCGCATCAGTGCATTCTATCCTGGTGATTATTTCCCTGTTTTAGAATACTAATACCAAATTATACTACTTGATATGTTTTTTAAATATATAAGAAAAACTTAACCATTTTTAATCAAATACACACATCAGATAAAAGAAAAAGTAATAAAATAAAACCTTTAAACTGAACATAATAAATGGTTAAATTTTAAGTTGAGAGACTAACTAACTGATAACATTGGAAACCAATTAATTTCAACTACCTTTATTAGAGAGCAGGAGCATCAACAGACACTGGCTCAAGCAGACATGTTAACATTCTACAATATAGAGAATGGGTATTGTGTCAATCATTTTAAAAAAGAAATTATATAAATGGTTTAATGAGTAGAAACTGGTCAAAGTGATGTGGCAGTAGTGAAAAGTGCAATACACAATCTAAATTTAACCATATATTGCAAAACCACAAAATCATATAACAATATGATAACTACTGCCATAGTAAAATGTGCAATAAAAGAGAATTGAATAAATAAAACATACCCCTTTTTTGTAAGGTGCTTCCAGCATAGCCTCAACGAAGTCTTCTGCCATTGGGACCTACAGAATTAACATAAAGTTAAATCTAGATAACCTAACTTTGACCTGAGTAATATTTCTTATCGATTTCGGAAAACTATAAAAAAGAAAAAAAATATGAATTCTTACCTCTTAAACGGTAATAAGAATAGATAAAACACTAATGCAGGGCGTGAATCGAAATCGATGAGTTTCTGCAGAAACCTCTCCAGTTGAAACAGAATTCTTTCCAAGATAGAGAGTTAATATAAACTGCAACAACAGATAAACTTTAACTGCTAACGCATACAGATAAATGATTAACAAATCCCTCAACAACTATTTTCCCCTAAAATAACTATTCCAATGGCGTTTTCAGCAACCATTAAGGAATGACTAGTCGATTGCAAACCAGTGCCTTCTTAATATACATATTTTTTACTGTACGTGTTTGAAAAATACAATATGTTAAACGTCAATATAAAAAAATATTTAATATTGAAATGAAAATAATAAATAATCATTTGTAAAACCATCAATTTACTTTATCCGAATATTATAAAAGTTATAGAGATGAGAGATGGTCAACTGTTCTTCAGGTTTTAGGCTATTATAGGCGGGCGCAATCGAATATAGGGTGCGCTAGGGATGGGTCGTTCCCGATACTTAATGGATCTGTTCCAACCCGTTCCGTTCCACGAATGGAACAGTTCCAAATTACCGATACAGTTCCACTGTTCCATTGCTTTACACATGGAAATAGAAAAACTCAAAAATTATGACGGGGAGGGGGGGGGGTATTTAGCGCTAGTTGATCAGGGGGACCAGGTTGATTAGTTAAACCTTTTTGTATAATTTAAAATTGAAAGCTAATTTTATTTTTTCATTAGCTATTGATTCTGATTATTATCATCTACAAAATTTTTTTCTGTTTAGAGTGTTACACTAATGCTGCCTTATTTTTATACTTAGGAATACTTTTCTTATAATGTTTGGTGTGCTTGGTGATTTTTGTAATGTACCTTTGCCACAGTTTACAACATTCAAGCAGCTCATTTGGCTTACAAAATTTTGTGTGTAATTATTATGAGCTATAGGCGAGCGCAAGCGACGGTGCTGCTACTTTGAGGACCTAGAAGGAACTAGAGAAACGGGGATAGAAGCCGTGCAATAGACTGGAATTCATAGGTTTTTTGCCGTTTTTAATTTATTTTTCCATTATTAAAACCCGATTGAGCAAAAAATTGTTGGAAAAATGTCTAAAAGGTATTGCTCGGTCCCTCAGTGTTCAATTAGAAAATCAAAAGACGTGTCATTCCCTTTCATTTCCAAAAAATAAAAAGATTCTTAAAGAATGGATTGTAAAATTAAGAATAGATAAGCCTGTTTCGAAACATATGACGATATGTAGTCTTTATTTTAAAGAAAGAGACTATATTTATCCAGGTAAATATTAGTATTTGACATTATATTATTCCAAAATGCTAGTTTTATGCAAATAACATTGAGACCATAGTGTCATAGATTTGTTTTTCTTTTTTAATTTTCCCCATTTTTCTATTACATCCGTTGTTCTTAATTGTTCCATGTTCTCAATGCGAAGCCTGAAAGTTTTGAGAAATAAATAAATAATATGACAAAGAATCTAAGCTGTCATAACAATGATTGTGTGAATAGGTAATTAATGTTATTACTAACCGAAAAACGTCTAGTAAAGTTACAATGATGTGTTTGCATTTACCAGAACTACCAGCTTTACATGTACAATGACAAGAAAATTGCTTATTATTAATAATACATTTGATTTCCACTTTTATTTGATGGGACAGTCTTTTAAGATTGCTAGTTTAAAGGCACGAGGCTTGTAAAATAACTGTTTTTTTATTTTTAGATATTACTCCACATGTAAATATGTGGTTAGGATCAAGAATAGCCTGCCCATTAATTAATGGTCTTTTAAAATTACCAATTATCTCTATCACATCAACTAGGTCTGACACCTTTCTTTCCGACATTTTGCAAAACTACTAGCGCACTCTATATTCGATTGCGCCCGCCTATATATCTACATACATAAATTTAGGTATAGAGCTAATTATTGGGAGGCCTTTTAACAATTTAAATTTGTTAGGAACAAGTTTTTCAATAATATAATATATACTCTACATAGAACTGGTTAAAAACTCCCAAATCGGCAAGGTCAAAACTTTAAAATGCAAATTTTATATAGACTTTTAATATTTGTTTAGTACTTTATTGTTTTCTCAACATTAACAGTAAGCAATTGTTCGAATTTTTAAATTACCAAAAACTTAATTTCCTCCCAACCCTTCAATTCTACTGCAGGAAAACCCAATAAGATGGTGGTAGACAAATCGGCAAGACTTTCCATGGCTCTCACCAGTAGCAGAGGAACACCTTTGCATAACAGCTAAATCTTTTCCATGCCAACAGCTCTTTTCAAAAGCAGGCATGTTTCTTTCAAAGAGACCAAGCCAACTGTCTCCACAAAATGCCAGGATGTTGCTGTTCATCAACAACAATGAAGATTATTATATTTATTAATATAATATTATTATATTTATTTATAATATAATATTATATTTATTAATAAATAAATATTAATTTTATAATGTGTAAATAATAATTTTATATGAATTAATATATCTTTTAAACTTGTTTGTATATATTGAAGTATTAATATGTATACTTAAATTACTTAAAATTGTATAAATAAATTTTTTTATTTTTGTACAATTTTTTCAAAATGTTATATTTTATTTCCATCAAGCCTTTCTACTTTTTATACATTCATTACTTAGGAATATATGCATTATTGACCAATATTGGTGTTTTGTTTGGAAATTGTTTTGAATAATGTTGGTAAGGACTGGGAAATAAGAATTGTAATTAGAATTAGGCAAATTTTATTTCAAAATATAGCTGAGATTAGTTGTCTAATAGCATACAATTATCATTTAGTTGAAACTTCTTTCTAAAATGATGCTTTAATAATAATTGTAATATTTTATATTCTTCTCATTCAAATATAATCTATAACCAAACAACATTACTGAGACATAGGTCATTAGGACTGTCAGTGGCCCTTATTAATTTTAAGATACTGTTTACAATTTCCTGAAAAAGATATATGTATATCCTTATTATAACATTGTACTTCCATGTACAAAGTGCCAAAAATGGTAATATGAAGATAAAAATAATCCCACATTTTCTAATAATCATTAGAATATAAATTAATCTCACCACAACACAGATTTTTGAGATCAATGAATTTTATATATATATATATATATATATATATATATATATATATATATATAATACATCTGTCACTGGTGGTGTAGTAGTTAGTATAGCAAATCCCAGGATCTCATTAGTATAGCAAGTAACAGGATCTCATCCCACCAAGTTGCCCTAGGATTTTTTAAAGGGAGTAAAAAATCCTTGGTCATGCTGTCCTTAGAAGGTAAAGTAAAATGAAAGTTGATAGCCTGTGCGATGTCAGGCACTTTTTAAAGATCTCTATCATAATTATATCTGGAAAGGCAAAATTTAGCTTTGTAGCATCGCCTGATCAATCTTAGTAGCATAAAGTGATGGTAAATAAATTAACAAATATTACAAATCTATTATATGAATTTCGTATTAAACTCCTTCACCAATCTACTTCTATAATGCCAGGCTAATTTACATTATTTCACTAAGGCAGGGAAGTTTTACTTCCTCTCTATTACATTCTCAATGTATAAAATTTCTTCATGATTTTTTTTTTTTAATTTCAATGAAATGCGACAGGCCCCTATAAAATGAAAATTATTTTTTAATTCTTAGCAACTGCACAGCAAATAAAGTTGTTTTGGACCCTCCTCTGTATATTTTATTGTTTAGTCTAAATGATTCTTATCTAGCCTTAAAATCAATCTTATACCATCTATTGTCATATATTCAAAATAATTTATTTTGTGTATGTATTTTGCATAATTTTACTTTCCTCTAATACATGTTTTACTATATTACCCAATTATTTTACAATACTGGGGTATTTTCAACATTAATGCCTAAGCCAATATTATGATCTTTAATAATTTTAATTAAATCCCAAAATAATATTGTTTTATTTTACAATTTCTTTTGCTAAAAAAAGGGCTCATCTTCCCAAAAGATCGGGGAGTATCGTGAGTGGAATGCTAATGGAACAGTCCTGGAGCAGGTAATGGAACCGGCGGTGGAGCAGTACTGGAGCAACTAGTGGAGCAGTAAGTGGAACCGGCGGTGGAGCAGTCCGTGGAACGCTCGTGGAGCAGACAGTGGAACCGGAGGTGGAGCAGTCCGTGGAACCGTCAGTGGAACGCTCGTGGAGCAGTCAGTGGAACCGGAGCTGGAGCAGTCCGTGGAACCGTCAGTGGAACGCTCGTGGAGCAGTCAGTGGAACTTTTCCTTACCGATCCGGGCACTCCCCACTCCTTACCGATCCGGGCGCTCCCCACTCCTTACCGATCCACCCGTATCGGTAAATCCCAGCAATTGGAACAGTTCCATACCGTTCCACAGCGAGATGAGGTTCTCGTTCCCGATCCAGTTCCAACGACCCATCCCTAGGGTGCGCTAGTAGTTTTGCAAAATGTCGGAAAGAACGGTGTTAGACCTAGTTGATGTGATAGAGATAATTGGTAATTTTAAAAGACCATTAATTGATGGGCAGGCTATTCTTGATGCAAACCCCATATTTACATGTGGAATAATATCTAAAAATAAAAAAACAGTTATTTTACAAGCCTCGTGCCTTTAAACTAGCAATCTTAAATAACTGCCCCATCAAATAAAAGTGGAAATCAAATTTATTAATAATAATAAGCAATTTTCTTGTCATTGTACATGTAAAGCTGGTAGTTCTGGTAAATGCAAACACATCATTGTAACTTTACTCGACGTTTTTCGGTTAGTAATAACTAATTACCTATTCACACAATCATTGTTATGACAGCTTAGATTCTGTGTCATATTATTTATTTATTTCTCAAAACTTTCAGGCTTCGCATTGAAAACATGGAACAATTAAGCACAACGGATGTAATAGAAAAATGGGGAAAATTAAAAAAGAAAAACAAATCTATGACACTATGGTCTCAATGTTATTTGCATAAAACTAGCATTTTGGAATAATAAAATGTCAACTACTAGTATTTACCTGGATAAATATAGTCTCTTTCTTTAAAATAAAGACTACATATCGTCATATGTTTCGAAACAGGCTTATCTATTCTTAATTTTACAATCCACTCTTTAAGAAGCTTTTTATTTTTTGGAAATGAAAGGGAATGACACGTCTTTTGATTATCTAATTGAACACTGAGGGACCGAGCAATACCTATTAGATATTTTTCAAATGATTTTTTGCTCAATCGGGTTTTAATTATGGAAAACTAAATTAAAAACGCCAAAAACCCCTATGAATCCCAGGTAATGGCCCCGCTTTTATCCCCGTTTCTCTAGTTCCTGCAGCGCCGTCGCAGAAGCAGCACCGCCGCTTGCGCCCGCCTATAGGTTAAATGATGGTCAGGATTTTCAGTTACAATGATATTTATTATGGTAAGCCCACGTTTCGATCCAACTTGTGGATCTTCATCAGGGCTAAAAGAAAACAAATATATGAGTATCTATGCTAGAGGGTGACAATAAATGGATACATTACAGAACTGATAATAATATAAAAGATGGTGTATACATGAATATTAAAATAAGGAGCTGGTTAACAAGATAAAATAGAATCTGATATTTACCTACTGAGTCCAGGTGGATACTAAGACTAAAGGTAAAAATAAGGTGAGAGGTAGTGGTAGGGGGTTAGTTTGCCGACTTCAAAGGTTTATGGCGGGGAAATCCAACGCTTTTGAAGTGAAGGCACATGACAACTGAGTGAACAAAAATATTTAAAAACTAACAAAATATATGGTACTGTATACAAATAGTTGTGTCTGGACTGAATAATAACATACAAATGAGATAATACATAATGTAACAATTCATACAAATTTGGAAAATATACAGAAAGAAGCATACAATACAAAAAATAATAATAGTACAAGAGGTACAGAGATAATTGCAGGTACCTATGAAATCAAAACTAGGATTTGAGGATGCGGAAGATGTTAGAATAAGTGGATGAAATTATCTCTTTATCTGTTTTGTGATTTAACGGGTTATTTGTTTCTAGATGGATGAAAATGGATTCTGAGACGAGACGTTTGTCGTGGTTAGATACAGTTGCTAATATGGAGGGGTTCTCAAAGTCGAAGGAATGGTTGTGGGCAATGGCATGTTCTGCTAATTTAGATGTAGACGAATTACGCGTGGAAATACTGTATTTATGTTGATAAATACGGTTTTTTAAATAATTTTTGGTTTCACCTATATAGCAACTGTTGCAATTAAGCGTGGAGCACTGGATACGATAAACTACATTACACTTGTCTAGGAGAGGTACAGGGTCTTTGAGTTTTGTAAAAAGATTTTTTAATTTATTGTTATTTTTTAATACAGGCGCATGTGTGGGAAACTCGATGGGAAGGATTTTTTAATTTTGTTTGAGAGAATGGGGATATATGGGATAGATCTGTATTGGAAAGTAGAAATCGGAGGTTGTGAAGAGTTGTTAGAGAGATTTTGAGTTTTAGCATTGTTATTGATAAGTGTTTTTATTAAGTGCTCAGGAAAATCGTTAGATTGTAAGATATTTTTCAGGCGGATTTTGTTATGACAATGAAATTGTGGATCGGACAAGGTCAGGCTACGGTGGATGAGGTTTTTTGCGACGTTGATCTTTTGGTGATGTGGATGTTGGGAAAAATAGTTAAGGAGTCGGCCAGAATAAGTGGGTTTGGTGTACCAATTAGTGGATATAGAATGGTCCGGGTTTCTGGTAATGGAAATATCTCTGTACCTCTTGTACTATTATTATTTTTTGTATTGTATGCTTCTTTCTGTATATTTTCCAAATTTGTATGAATTGTTACATTATGTATTATCTCATTTTTATGTTATTATTCAGTCCAGACACAACTATTTGTATACAGTACCATATATTTTGTTAGTTTTTAAATATTTTTGTTCACTCAGTTGTCATGTGCCTTCACTTCAAAAGCGTTGGATTTCCCCGCCATAAACCTTTGAAGTCGGCAAACTAACCCCCTACCACTACCTCTCACCTTATTTTTACCTTTAGTCTTAGTATCCACCTGGACTCAGTAGGTAAATATCAGATTCTATTTTATCTTGTTAACCAGCCCCTTATTTTAATATTCATGTATACACCATCTTTTATATTATTATCAGTTCTGTAATGTATCCATTTATTGTCACCCTCTAGCATAGATACTCATATATTTGTTTTCTTTTAGCCCTGATGAAGATCCACAAGTTGGATCGAAACGTTGGTTTACCATAATAAATATCATTGTAACTAAAAATCCTGACCATCATTTAACCTATCGCATAAAAGTTATACTTCAGCTGTGGGTCGCCTAACGTTAGTAGATTACCAGAGCTCTGTCTGTGTAAAGATGCCTT
The DNA here is from genome assembly GCA_911387785.2 of Aelia acuminata. Taxonomy (NCBI): domain Eukaryota; kingdom Metazoa; phylum Arthropoda; class Insecta; order Hemiptera; family Pentatomidae; genus Aelia; species Aelia acuminata. The sequence goes on along the minus strand of OU426979.1, from coordinate 144,774,642 downwards.
TACACTCTACGAACCTCACCTTCGAACAGGTTCTCCTCCAACCTTGCCGTACCGGCGTTCCACGAACAGCCATTTATACTTAACGTTACAACATACATAACGTTACAACAATATTTTATCCTTTTGTTGATTTCATACTGTAAGCCGCATATAATGTGATGCTATATAAAATGAACGAACATAATCTATTAATTATTATTTTTTATTGTTATCATATATTTTATTCCTAAAGTCTCTTTTGTCTAATAACATTAAAAAACACAGGTAAATATTTTTCTTATTTATAAAGGTATGTGTATTTATGTATGTGTGTATGCTGCCACCCTATAAATTTTGAGAACCAACAAACTACAAATTAAATAACTTCATATTCATTTACTATATTTTATATGCATTGTGTAAACAAATATTTCGACTTTTAAATATCAATAATTGTAAATTAAAATATTAATAAAGCCTTAAAAGGCCAGAATACTTCAAACCCTTCCCCCAGGAATAAGAATTTTACCTGCCTGCCTCCTTTTGGGGGAATGGGATGGCTTCCAATATCTTACCACTTTGGGACTGCTCCTGCTGAATATATTATCAGTTTTGTATACTTAATTAGAAGAATAATAGTACTCGATCAGTATCAGAGTAATACTCAATCAAGAATACTCGCGATCATAATAAAAAAAACTATGTTCCAATTTATTATAGGCCATCAACCATCTTCATCGATCCCCTACTCACGATATCTTGTTGAAAAACGGCCAAAATCTGGACTGTAAAGTGGCATACTAACATTATCTTGGAGTGGCCGGATTTACTCGTATGTGGAAGCGGAGAAAACTCGACACATCCTCTCGGAACACAGATGTATTTATGTATATATATGACAAGTGCTACGACTATACTTCGCGAAGGAAAAAGATTTTGATGATGGAAAAAAATGTATGTGTTCCCTTCCTAATGGAACATTAATCTTTTTTATCCGACTTCGAAACAGGAGCTTACTCAATTCGATAAGTATGTGCCTTTTTTTTTTTTGTGTGTGTTTCTATCAGAGTTGGGCATATTTATATTTATAAATACGAATATGAATTTATTTTATCTTAATTTTAATGTGAATATGAATATAAATTTATTTATATCACAATATTTGTGAATATGAATATAAATAAATTCGTATTTACAAGTGTGAATATAAATAAATTCATATTCACAGGTGTGAGTACGAATTTATTCATATATACAAATTTTTCTGTAAATAAAAAAAAAATTCACAGAGAAAATTGTGAATATTCACAAAAAATGTGAATATTTATATCTCAGTCTGTGAATTCGGCCGTATTTACAAATAGAGATGTGAACATGGAAAAAATTCACAAATTGAGATGTGAATTTCTACTAAATTCATAATTTCCCAATAAATTTATAAAATTCTTTTCGGATTTCTCCATATTGGTACACATTATAGAGTTAATCCTTTTTATGGAAATCACATCAGATATTACCTGATATCGATTACTAGGTTTTTTGGGATGCTGATTATGAAAAAAATATCGATTTTGAGATTCCAACGCCAGGTATCGATTTATTACAACTTGTGCGATATAATCGATCTTGGTGTCGGCTATAGGGTTATCTGAAGTGCTAATTATTAAAATGATACCGATTTTGAGATTCCGCCGTCAGGTATTGATTTATTACAACTTGCGCGATGTAATCTATCTTGGTATCGGCCATAGGATTAACTATAGGTTTATAGGTATATTTTTAATTTGAAATACGAATAAGAATTTAATTATACTCTGATTTATATGTCGATATGTGTCAAATTTAATCATTATTATTATTGTTATCATTATTGTACCCACAGATAACCCTATAGCCGTCACCAAGATCGATTAAATCGCGCAAGTTGTAATTAATCGATACCTGACGGCGGAATCTCAAAATCGGTATCATTTTAATAATTAGCACTTCAGATAATTAAATTCTTATTCGTATTTCAAATTAAAAATATACCTATAAACCTATAGTTAATCCTATGGCCGATACCAAGATAGATTACATCGCGCAAGTTGTAATAAATCAATACCTGACGGCGGAATCTCAAAATCGGTATCATTTTAATAATTAGCACTTCAGATAACCCTATAGCCGACACCAAGATTGATTATATCGCGCAAGTTGTAATAAATCGATACCTGTCGGTGGAATCTCAAAATCGATATTTTTTTCATAATCAGCATCCCAAAAAACCTAGTAATCGATATCAGGTAATATCTGATGTGATTTCCATAAAAAGGGTTAACTCTATAATGTGTACCAAATATGGAGAAATCCGAAAAGAATTTTATAAATTTATTGGGAAATTATGAATTTAGTAGAAATTCACATCTCAATTTGTGAATTTTTCCATGTTCACATCTCTATTTGTAAATACGGCCGAATTCACAGACTGAGATATAAATATTCACATTTTTTTGTGAATATTCACAATTTTCTCTTCGAATTTTTTTTTATTTACAGAAAAATTTGTATATATGAATAAATTCGTATTCACACCTGTGAATATGAATTTATTTATATTCACACTTGTAAATACGAATTTATTTATATTCATATTCACAAATATTGTGATATAAATAAATTTATATTCATATTCACATTAAAATAAATTCATATTCGTAGTTATAAATATAAATATGCCCAACTCTGGTTTCTATTTATGTACACCGATTACTACGAGATGGATGGACCAATTGGAACGAAACCTTTTGCATCTTGTAGAGTATTTTCCCAAGGTGGTCCCATTTAAACTTTTTTTGGGTTCTTAATTTATTAAAGAAGTTGTCGGGAAAAAACATGAAAATAATTATTTAATTATCCCTCAAAATGTTTACTTATTTGAAAAACATGTGACATATGTAACATAAGGTATGCTCCAACAAGCTATTAACACTAATTGTAAACTAACAAATCTCAGTATTGTCTTACTCCTGGTTGAATCAAATGGGAAAACCAACCAATCAAATTCATAATCAAAAGAGTGGGGGGAGAACATGAGTAGTCTGTTGGTTATCGATGTGTTTTAAGTGCTTGTTGGAACAAACCTGTACATAATCTTAACTAATTTTTCAACAATAGATTTAAATAATCTGTACAATAATCGTTTTCTGGAGCGATATTAGCATGAATATTAGATAGATATATATATATATTCACCGATAACAGTAAACCTTCTTAATTTAGATCTAATCGACGGTTGGACACCATAATCATAAGACCACAAAATTCGTGGAATTCCAAGAAAGACTGAATATTGATAACCGTTTTAATGCAGAATTTAAGACTTCTTCAAGTTTCCGAGGGTTCGTTTAAATTTAAAATCGTAGCCACTCACTATGCCCATTAAAAAGGAATACAATAATGCCTGGAAAAGCTCATTTTCAGTTGACTTAACAATATACCTCTGTCTTCTTCCGGATACACTCAGTCACTGTTGAATATCTTGTCGGAGATCTTGTGTCGATTCTTCATGGGTGACACTTCTGTTATGCTATCCGGATTACTATTATCGGTTTTTAATTTTGTTTCTGCAGCTATTGAGGCTTTTGCGGATGTTCATCCATTAATAAAAAGTGCAAAATAAAACATAACAACTCCCAGAAAACAACCTCATTGTATGAAAGTCCCCTCAGCAAAAATTTGGCAGCCATGAAAATGATTGATATCATAAACGCTACGCCACTAATATTGAAGCAACAGTGTTTAGCAATTTATTTTCTGATTAATATTTTATTACGAAGGATATAATTCATAGTACTTCGGTAATAAATTTAGTCAAAAATTCATCGAAAGGAATTACGAACATAATTGACTCAACCTTTTGAATTAAATCGGTAGAGTAGTATCGAGAATAATAATATCCTTCGTAATAATAAATTAATCATAAAATGAGTCCCAAACCCTGTTGCTTCTATCCTAGCGGGGCAGTCTTTTTGATATCGATCAATTTTATGGCTGCCCCTTTTTTTGCTGAGACTTCTATCCAATGATGTTTTTTAATCATTACTTTTCCAGCGATCGATTTAAATAAAGCAGTATTAACGGTCCCTCTAGGAGTAGTGCATAATATCGCCATAGTTTTCAGAAGGATATTCGAGCAATCATAATTCCAATTTACGAGTATTATAGGTCATATTACCATCGATTCTCCATTAACGATATCTTGTCGAAAACCTGCCAAAATCTCGACTGTTCAGTGAATTCATCTTGGAATGGCCGGATTTGTGTATTTATGTATATTTAACTCAACACATCTCGGAACACTGATGATGTATGTAAATGACAAGTACTGACGACAATATTTAGCCAACACCCTTCCCAATGGAACATTGATCTTTAAAAAAATAGAAACCATTTTTATTATAAAACGTAGTAGGTTGAAAGTTGTATAATACACGCACCGCTTTCCCACTTTTCTGTGTGTATTCATAAAATTGAAATGGTGACTGTTTATATATAGAGAGAAACATTTTATTTATCATAAAAGAAGTGCTGCCCAACTGCATTGGGTTGCTAATACACAACATACTATATGTTTATCTGAGACTATTTGTAACATCTTATTGTAATAATATATAATAATAAAAAGGCCCGGGAAAGACGAAAGTGGTAGAGCGTAAAAAGATTTCGAAATTTTTTTTTAAACCAACGTACGGTTTTCTACATTTGTTATCTTCTCCAACTAATAAGTATGAAATAAAAAACATTTTATAAAAAAAAAAAAAAAAAATTAAACCGACTTCGAAACCTAGGAACCAGTAAAACTAAATTCACTGAAAAGTATGAAATAATTACCTTCTGATTTTTATGAATACACAGCAAAATTGAAAATGGTATAAAAATTGGAAAAATGCAATAAGACGAATAATTTTATTTTGATTTGTACAAATACACACTAATTGGTAATAAAAATTATTAAATTAAAATATTAAATACTATGTTCAATACAACACAATCTTTTCGGAGGCGGCGCGAAATAGAAATGACATGTTACGTCATGAGAAGATTTTCATAATGTCTAGTCCTTATATATATAAAAATCTCGTGTCCCGATGTTTGTCTCTCTATTTCTCAGAAACTACTCAACCGATTTTAATGAAATTTGGCTCAATGTATATAGTTTTGGCCAACTTACCGGACCGGATAGTTTTTAACTTGATTAGTGATCAAAATAATTCTTATATAGCGAATTATTGCAAATACAGTAGGTCGTGTTTTGATTTATTAACATGGCGTCATATGTCGATTTCATAATGTTTTTGTTTATAAGCATGCTATTGTAATTAGAGATGGGCGTTTCGGTTGTTTTTACAAAACGCCAACGAACTGTTCGTTGAAAAAAAACAACTGTTGGAAAAAACGGTTTGAAAAAAACAGGTTGGGGAAAACAGAAAACCTCCAGACTAATGTTTCTATCAGGTGTTTGTTTTGTTTTATTGAAAACGTAATAATAGTATTAATTCAAAGTTAAAAAAAAAAATAATTTGAGAATAAAATCAGAAAATGTCATTAATTGTTGAAGCACCAAAATTAAAAAAAAAAAATCACAAACCTAAAATAATTTCGACAGGTCTTTATCGAGAAAAATGTTAAAATATTATGAACTCTTGAAATATTACGAACAATAAACTTCTTTAATATTTAGAAGTTTTTACTTTTTTTTTTTCATTGTAATGAACTACATATATATAATAACTTCCTGTCATTGTGATACATATATTATTATCCATACACAGCAATTAGGAGATGTTTTAATTAGCACTTGAATAAACTGACATTATAAAGTAAGTCTAAATATTAAGTATAAATGAAAGTAAAAGTGTCACTTTAAATTTTAAATGAAATAAATAGAAATTCGAAAATAGAATCCACAGAAAATCTAACGAAAAATCAAATAACGGAGCGCTAGTGGTGAAGAAAACAACTGTTCTTTTCAATTCCAGTCGTTCTGTAAAGAGTTCCAATCGTTTGAGTAGTTATAAAGGAGAACGGGAAGGGTAGAAAGTTCTAAATTCCAACTGTTTGGGCGGGTTCAGGAAAACAGTTTTTTCCGTTTTTTATAAAAAACAGTTTTTTCAACCAGTTTGGCGTTTTTCTTCCCATCACTAATTGTAATACAGGTTATCATTATTATAATTTTGTATTGCGTTATGTGAGCGCAGTTATTTTTCCTATATTATTATTTTCCACAGACAAATAGTAATACAAATTTGTATTTATTGTTAATTTTCATTAAAGAATAAATAAATCAAGAAAAGGTTACAATAAATACTAAAATGTGTAGGTACTTTTTCTTCCTTTTCCTTTTTTATTTGTATTTAAATTAAATTACTAGCTAAGCGATGAAACGCTTTGCTGGGCCCACCCTGATATCAACTTTTAGTATAGTAAATGCATTTTAATAATTTAAATTAGGCTATTATTTGAAATAATACTCTATAAATGTTGTAACAGCACCTACTGTCATAGGTGTAACCTAATTAATAGAAACCTGACTTGGGGAGTCAGTGTTGCCAAAAATTAGTGAAAATTAGTGGGTTGGCTACACTGCGGGTAACCAGTCGTAAAAACTCCCTCTCAAAAAGGGTGTGTTTTGATTAGGTGTTGTGGGATACTTTGTGATTTGCTAAAGAACTGCATAATTAAGACTTTAATATTATATTTTCAGTTAATTTATTTAACAGAAGTTTCTTTATTTTCATTATTCGTTTTGTTATTATTTAAATACAGTGTTTTTTTATTTTACCAAACCTTTTTATCATTTTTATCCCGAGATCTAAAATGTAAAATTTAAAAAATGTCAGTGAAGATTTGTAATTCCTCCTTTATCAACAATAATTTAAAGTTGAGAAAATTTAATCCCAATCGAATAGAGGATGTTACTTCCTAAGTTGTAATTATCTTTAATTGTAAAATTTAAGAAATGTTAGCGAAGATTTTAATCCTTTCTTTAATTTAAAGTAGGCTATTATTGGAAATGATATTTACTTATCTTTAAATGATTGTTGATTAAGAAAGGATTACAAATCGCGGCATTTTTTAAATTTTACATTTAATGATTATTACACCTCTACTGAACAGGAATAATTGTTATTTGGGTAACCTCAAGTTTCAGATTTATCCACCATAAATATGAGAGTACTACTGCAAAATAATCCATCGGCAGATATATTTTTTAAACAATTGCTCTATATTGGAAACGGTGAAATACAGCTAGCTGTATCGAAATTCAAAATTTATCAAATTACCAGAAAATTTCTGAACTGTTGTAGAGACGAAAAATGAACTGTCTACGAAATATAAAGTGTCTTTCCTGATATTTTGAACAATTATTTGGACTACAAGTGGCTGGGTAGTCGTGCTATTTTGGCAGCAAAAAATGTTGATTTCGATGAAATAAACTTCCAAAATCAATTGACAATGTTCTAGATGTAAACGAAGCCGTAAATTTCCCATCTGAATTTTTTAATTCCCTGGATATACACCCAAACAATCTCCAGTTGAATATTGGCTCACCGATCATTCTTCTTCGTAACTTAAATCCATCTCAATTGTGCAACGGTACACGTTTGGTCATTAAAAGGATCACAGGAAATGTTATTGAAGGAAAAATGTTACCTGGAAGGTTTACAGGAGATATCTCCCTGTTGCCACCTATTCCCTTGGAACCGACAGAATTTTCAATAAAATTTAAAAGGCTTCAATATCCTATTCGTTTGGCTTTTGCCATGACCATAAACAAATCCCAAGGGCAAACAATGTCCACTTGGACTTTGAAAATCCGTGTTTTTCCCTTGGGCAATGGCATAACTCACGTGGGAAATGGGTATCGCCTGCTCACGTGTGTGGAAACCATCAAATCTTTGGTTTGTGTTAAAAAAAAAAAAACAGGTTAACCCAAAACATTTTGAACAAATTAGTACTTGAATAAATAAAAATTCTTAATTGTATTATGTAAAAACCTCTTTAAGAAGAGATTTATTATCACTCAAATATATTGCTAAATTAAAAGCTTCAACACACCACCCTCCTACCGAACACTAATTAGCCGAAGGGTTGGGAAATCGAGGTCTCAAAGAAATTGAGAAAAACGCCTATCAAAAGGACATATATGACGCGTTAACCAAGATTGGCATGACCCTGAGCAAAATTTAACCCGTTGTTAAACTAACAATACCAAGTTGAAGTAGTGTTAGGCCAATAATCAATAGATCAATGGCTGAGGTTATCAAAACTTACTTCAGTCATCCTTTTTAAAATTAGTGGAAAAATATAGCCATTTCGAGTTAGTTTATACCGATGCATAAAAAAAGGGCGATAGTGTTGGCAGCTCTGTGAGTCGTAAACACAACCAGCTCCTTTTTAATCAAACTACATTGAAGTATGAGATGTAAAAAATAAAAACTTTAACTTTCCTATATTCTTTACCAAATACTTTTAAATGGTGTAATGCTCTATTCTCAATCACGTTGGATTTTGATTAGCTGAAAGGTTTTCATCTTTATCAATGAATATTGGTATTACTGTATTTGTTTAAAAATATTAGGATATAACTACTGAGCCACAGCAACGCGTGGCCGGGTCTGCTAGTGTTATAAATTTTAAATTTTGCGCCGCCTCCGAAAAGATTGTGTTGTATTGAACACAGTATTTAATATTTTAATTTAATAATTTTTATTAACAATTAGAGTGTATTTGTACAAATCAAAATAAAATTATTCGTCTTATTGCATCTTTCCAATTTTTATACCATTTTCAATTTTGCTGTGTATTCATAAAAATCAGGAGGTAATTATTTCATACTTTTCACTGAATTTAGTTTTACTGGTTCCTAGGTTTCGAAGTCGGTTTAATTTTTTTTTATAAAATGTTTTTTTTATTCTAAAATTGATTGGTTGATTTTAATGCTCAATACTGTTTTAATGCTCGATGTATCGGTTGGGAAAACCAACCAATCAAAATCAGAATCAAAAGAGTGGGGGAGATTATGAGCAGTCTATTAGTTATTGACGTGTTTCAAGTGCTCGTTGGAATAAACCTTATACATACCTTAAATGAATGTTCAACAATAGATTTAAATAAAGACTAGCTGACCCGTGCGAAGCATTGGCACTATAATCTACTTAAATCCCACTTAATTAAAGTATACACCTTATATTTAGTATCGTATAGTACCTCATGGGCATAGGTGAGGGTTGAAGTAAAGAAAATATGTGTTTAAATGTTAGATTTTTTTTTTAACCGACTTCGAACCAAATAGGAGGTTACGAGGTCACCTGTGGCGTAGTGGTTAGCATGGCAACCTACAATACTAAAGGTCGTGGGTTCGCGACCCGCGGTGGCCCTGGGATTTTTATGGGGAGTAAAAAATCCTTAGGCATGCCGTCCTTCGGATAGGACGTAAAATGGAGGTCCCGAGCCTGTACGATGTCAGGTACTCGTTAAAGATTCATATCCTAATTATACCTGGATAGGCAAAATTTAGGACTCCCACTGTAGCATCATCCGATTAGCCCTAGTAGCAAGGACGTTAAAGAAACAACAAAACAACAACTAACAAATCTGAATATTTTTTTACTGCTGGGTGAATCAAATGGGAGAGTATATATATATATATATATATATATATATATATATATATATATATATATATATATATATATATATATATATTCACCGATAACAGTAAACCTTCATAATTTAGATCTAATTGACGGTTGGAAATCATAATAATAAGACCACAAAATTCATGGAATTCCAGTTACCCCACCTGACCCTACATAAGTATTATTTAAAAATTATGAATAAATATCAGTAAAATTTAATAAAATAATCAAAAAACCTGCAAGAATTTTAACAAATATTACGATTTAATGGGCGGGTGTACAAAAATGACCAATTAATAACTAGATTGTCTGCCCAGTGCTTTCTAAAGTAATTTTTTGAATGAATATCCACATTTACTTACGTATATATGAAATATTTAGTAAATGAAAATAATGCGATCGTGAAAATTTTGGATCGGGTGTGTGTGCGCGCGCACGCACGCACATTGTACCCTATGCAAACAAAATACTTATAACAGAACTTATTTATAAAAAACATTTTATAAAAAAAATTAAACCAACTTCGAAACCTAGGAACCAGTAAAAATAAATGCACTGAAAAGTATGAAATAATTACCTTCTGATTTTTATGAATACACAGCAAAATTGAAAATGGAATAGAAAGTGGAAAAATGCAATAAGACGAATAATTTTATTTTGATTTGTACAAATACACACTAATTGTTAATAAAAATTATTACATTAAAATATTAAATACTATGTTCAATACAACACAAGATTTTCGGAGGCGGTGCAAAATTTAAAATTTTTAACACTAGACATTATGAAAATCTTCTAAATGGATCCTCTCTTCCCATCTATTGATTTCAATGTTTACTGGAATTGTATCAGTAACATGTCATTTCCATTTAGCGCCGCCTCCGAAAATATTGTGTTGTATTGAACATTGTATTTAATATTTTAATTGCTGTGTATTCATAAAAATCAGAAGGTAATTATTTCATACTTTTAAGTGCATTTATTTTTACTGGTTCCTAGGTTTCGAAGTTGGTTTAATTTTTTTTATAAAATGTTTTTTGTTTCATTCTTTATAGTTGGAGAAGATAACAAATGTAGAAAACCGTACGTTGGTTTAAAAAAAAAGATCGAAATCTTTTTACGCTCAACCACGTTCGTCTTCCCCAGGCCTTTTTATTATATTTATATAAACAGTCGCTTTTTAAATTTTACGAATACACTCAGATAAGTGGAAAAGCGGTGCGTGTATTATACAACTTTCAATACACTACGTTTTATGATTTATAAATGGATTGTTTTTTTAAAAAAGATCAATGTTCCATTGGGAAGGGAAGACATAAAATGTTTTTCTGCAATGACAATATTTTTCCTTTGCTAAATATTGTCGTCAGTACTTGTCATTTACATACATCAACAGTGTTCCTAGATGTGTTAAATGAAAGATAAATAAATACATAAATCCGGCCATTCCAAGATGAAGTAGGTACGTCACTAAACAGTCGAGAATTTGGCCGGTTTAGGACAAGATATCGTTAATGGAGAATCGATGATGATGATTATATGACCTTTAATAAAATGGAAAGTAATTTTGGAATTATGAAGCTTGAATATCCTTCTGAAAAGTATGGCAATATTATACACTTCTCCGGTAGGGACCGTTAATATTGCTTTATTTAAATCGATCGTTGGAAAAGTATTGATTAAACAACATCATCGGATAGAAGTACCAGCAAAAAAGGGGCAGCCACATAAAATTGACCGATATCAAAAAGACTGCCCCGCTAGGATAGAAGCAACAGGGTTTGAACGGAACCTTAACCTCAACGGTAAGGTAATGCAAATTGTCGTCTTGTTCTTCTTTCCAGAACAAGAATAGATGAAGAACAAATCATGAAAGACATGGACCTCGTTGAAAACCCTACAGTAAGAATACATCACCTTCTTTATGTCCGCAAAAAAGAAGATCCGCGTGTGCGGTGTATCGAGGATTGTAGATGGAAGCGAAATATATGAAAGACTGTACTTGCATTAAAAATATTATTATATAATCACAGTTACTAAAACCACCGGTTCTTGCACAAATACAATTTTTGATTTCTGATTACGAAAAGATTAATCTGAGCTTCTATGAGCTGTGATTGTGACATTAAGTTGATGATGATTTTCCTTTTAGTTTTTGAAATAAAAGTGATGCTCAAGCATTTCAAATTAATTTATTTACCCAATAAAGATTAATGACTTTGAAAAACTTTCACTGCAATGGGTGGTGATAATGAAGCAGATGATATTGATGTGTCCCCAACTGTCTCAAAGAACACATTCCTCCCCATTCTTAAGTACGCAAGAGATCCTTGAACCCTCATATCCAACCGCAAGAGCCAAATATAAGAAAAATAGAGGGGAAAACCAGACGGGGTCGTGTAAGAAATTCAACCATAAGAGCAAACTTGTACCAGAGATATGCAGAGGAAAAAATTGAAGAGAACTAACGAATGGCCGAAGACCGAATTGCCAAGGCTACTCACTAGGTGAGAGTGAATAGGAGGCGGCCACGGACAAGACCAAGAAAGAACTGGGAAGAAGGAATTAAAAAAGCCTTTAACAGGTGTGAAGTGGATTCGAGGAGGAGAAGGCAGCTGGTTGAGGACAGAGAAACGTTCTGTTTGCAGGTGTCTCAATACTGCTATATGGTAAAGGGTAGCTTAAATTAAGTAAATTATATTAAAATATACTTAGATACTAATTTTAAAGTTGGAAATAAAATTATTCAATGTTTGATCAGGGTGTCAGTAATTGGTTCCCTGTACTGTCAGTAATTGGTGCATGAGTTTCATTAATTGGAGAAAAAACATCCATCCGAATTTTAAGTAAAAGAATAGATTAATTCATAATTTTTAATTATTTGATGAACCAAATTAAAACAAGAGATATTAGCCTAACAGAAGAACTTTGAATTTTAAGGATCGGTCAACTAATAAGGGAGAAATTGAGGAAAATCGTGAAATTTTCCTTAAAGTGTCTGTAATTGGTGCAGTTACCTTATGTTAAAAACAACTTTTGTCAAAAAATTGATGTTAAAAATAACTTTTGTTAAAAATCGATGTTAAAGCATATTTGTTTTTGCCGAAATCATCGCTGTTAAGAGCATAGATATTATTGTTTTTTGTCCAAAACATCCATGTTAAAACATATTTTTTTTTGTCCAAAACATCGATGTTAAAACACATTTGTTTTGATCAAAAACAACTTTAGTTAAACATCGATGGTAAAACATATTTGTATTTGCCGTAAACATCGATATAAAAAACAACATTGTACAAAAAACAACATATATATATTGTTGTTTTTTTTTTACAAAACATTGATGTTAAAACATATTTGTTTTTGTCAAAACAAATATGGGTATAACTTCGGATGAGGAGCTCCAAGATGGCGGCCGGCGTGAGTAAACAACAAGGTATTCCGATCACGCCCTACACGATATCCACGATTCAGTTCGGGTTAACCGAGAGTTCCCGAGCAGATGTAGTCCAGATAACCAACTTCCCCCCTTCAATAATGGGAACAACCAACGTAATGTACAAATGAATGTTTCTTTAATATAATTAAAGTACAACAACAAACATCAGTAGAAGTACTATTTCAATATATGAAAATTTCCTGTGATGGTTGCATACAATTTTAAATTTTAAACTAAACAGACCATTTAACACATACCTAAATATAATAGTTTGTTTTTTAAAAATATGTTATTGTACTGTTTAAATGATTAAATGGGATCAAGTTAAATGAACCTATAAATGGAAAAAGTACAAATAAATTAATATAAGAATTCGAGTAATCCTAACCACCAGATTATTATTTTTTTGTTATTTAAAGAAAAAATGTATTTAAATAACGTAAAAGGATTATGTACAAATTCAAGAAAGTGTCATTTTTGTGTGATTTGCAATCTGCTAATTAGCAATAAGCAAATACGTTGAAATCCTATTGGATGAATTGCTAACTTTATGCTAAGTTAGCATATCTCTCGGCCACCTCCTCAAAAGCCGTCGGGGTGGAATGTAAGGGTTTATGTTTGATGTTATAGTACAGGAGCCAGATGCAAAAAATCTCGACCATAGAACATACACCTACAAATTTCATCATAGAAACAACAGAGTTAAGTGCGAAACCGACCGTCTGGCAGCGATAAAATTCTTACTAATTCCTTAAAAATTAATTTGAATAATTAATTTTTTCACAAAAATTCAATCATAAAACATACGGCTGGAATATGGCTTAATCGTTAGGTTTTTATTTCTACAGAAAGGGAAAAATCGTCTGGCAGCGAAAAAACTCTCACTAGTACCTGCCAGACGCGCGCGAGCGGTGCGCGAGAATCACGAAAATTCACCCATAAAACATACGATTCATTCTGGTGCCAATTGATTCAAAAAGGTTCCTAAACACGAAATTCGGTCGTCTGGCTGGTTAAAAATTCTTACTAATACCCGCCAGACGCGTTTATAAGTCAAAAAATCGTTCTGATCCAGGTGAATATTTGTGTTATTTTTCCATTTAATTTTTAAGTATGAGCATTTCTAAATGTTCTTAGAAATTAGTTTTAAGGTCCTAGCATTCCTATTTAGCAAAAATAATTATTACTATCGATGCTAGTTATTTATATCGGATTTTAAAAGCAGCAAATACATACTACCAAGCATTATTTCTTGTGACGACGAGGAGTTATTGTCCAGTCGATGCATATTTTTTGCCCCAAAATAACTTCCTGTATGATCATTGATTAGTCAATGTGAATATGTATATAAATGTAATGTTTTAGGCAAATTTTTCGTAGTATTTACGTCACCTTTTAAGAGTTTATTATTTATTGATTCGCCATATTTTTCTAGAATTAAAGTTTAAAGTGTTTAATTATAATTAGGTACTTCTTTGTGTAGATTTAATGTTAAAATTTTCATTCTGCAATCAAAAGAAATATTGCTCTAAAAATATTAAAAAACAAAAACAAACTATTTTATTATGAAAAAATGAAAAACCGGAATCATTCACTTTATTATTATTATGCAAACCTTATTATTAAAATACAAAGAACCAAAATAAAACAATTATCGTTGCAGGGAAATAAAAATCGTATATAGTATCTATTTAAGAAGCGAGTTTTAGGTATTTAACACCAAATTATAAACATATTAGAACATTAGATATAACAAATGTATTATGATGTATGAAGGATATAGATATGTATTATATTAAACGATATATTAAAAGAAAATCAAATTACGAGTAAATATTCGCCATCTATCGTATTCTACATAAATGCATTGTGAGAAGTGTGGGGGACCAAATGATTAGATATAGAACATTAGATATAAGAAATGTATTATGATGTATGAAGGATATATATATGTATTTAGAAATCTATGTTTAACGAGTATTCTATCTATCTCTTCTATCTTTAATAATTCACCATATTACCGACCTGGTAATAATGCTCTTGATTCTCTTTTGGGCTAATAGGATTATAAGCAAAGAGGTCCTGGATATCTGGAGCAGAAAAGCGTGCAATACTGGCTGCACTTTTGAAATTTGGATCCCTCAGTTTTAACACATTTTTGTTAATTAGCAATTGTTGGCGAATATTTATGTTGACTTTCCTCTAATTTCATTTCTTTATGCGTTTGTGATATGCTTAGGCCGATTTTGTGATATGCCGTTTGTGATAATTTTTTAATATACCTAAGTCCTCAGAGTTTTGTTGGGAATAACGCCTTATTGGCGTTGCACCAATAGTATCCGAGGTACATTCCTCATTTGATTTTGTTAAGAAGAACTGAGTAACATTAGGGGTACGCTGAAATTCAACTTCTTTATGTAATTTTAATGATGAAAACACTTGTTTCAATTTATATCCTCTTTTGTTTAATAATCTTGTTTAATCAAAAGAGAAGCAGATAGCACCATATAAAGGGCAGTCAAACTGTTCTGTACCTTTTCGATCAATTAAAGATAGAATACACGTTGAACATGATGAAATTGCTGAACATGAAATTGCTGCATACACGTTGAACATAAGGGAAATTACTTAGAGCTTTGTATTTTTAAATAACCAATTCCTGCCCTTTAAAATTGCAATAAGAGAAAACGTAAAATGCATGCTGTGTTTTAAACATTTGGTCCCCCACACTTCTCACAATGCATTTATGTAGAATACGATAGATGGCGAATATTTACTCGTAATTTGATTTTCTTTTAATATATCGTTTAATATAATACATATCTATATCCTTCATACATCATAATACATTTGTTATATCTAATGTTCTAATATGTTTATAATTTGGTGTTAAATACCTAAAACTCGCTTCTTAAATAGATACTATATACGGTTTTTATTTCCCTACAACGATTATTGTTTTATTTCGGTTCTTTGTATTTTAATAATAAGGTTTGCATAATAATAAGGTGAATGATTCCGGTTTTTCATATTTCACAATAAATTAGTTTGATTTTGTTTTTTAATATTTTTAGAGCAATATTTCTTTTGATGGCAGAATGAAAATTTTAACATTAAATCTACTCAAAGAAGTACCTAATTATAATTAAACACTTTAAATATTAACTCTAGAAGAATATGGCGAATCAATAAATAATAAACTCTTAAAAGGTGACGTAAATACTACGAAAAATTTGCTTAAAACATTAAATTTATATACATATTCACATTGACTAATCAATGATCATACAGGAAGTTATTTTGGGGCAAAAAAAATACATCGACTGGACAATAACTCCTCGACGTCCCAAGAAATAATGCTTGGTAGTATGTATTTGCTGCTTTTAAAATCCGATATAAATAATTAGCATCGATAGTAATAATTATTTTTGCTAAATAGGAATGCTAGGACCTTAAAACTAATTTCTAAGAACATTTAGAAATGCTCATACTTAAAAATTAAATGGAAAAATAACGCAAATGTTCACCTGGATCGGAACGATTTTTTGACTTATAAACGCGTCTGGCGGGTATTAGTAAGAATTTTTAACCAGCCAGACGACCGAATTTCGTGTTTAGGAACCTTTTTGAATCAATTGGCACCAGAATGAATCGTATATTTTATGGGTGAATTTTCGTGATTCTCGCGCACCGCTCGCGCGCGTCTGGCAGGCACTAGTGAGAGTTTTTTCGCTGCCAGACGATTTTTCCCTTTCTGTAGAAATAAAAACCTAACGATTAAGCCATATTCCAGCCGTATGTTTTATGGGTGAATTTTTGTGAAAAAATTAATTATTCTAATTAATTTTTAAGGCATTAGTAAGAATTTTATCGCTGCCAGACGGTCGGTTTCGCACTTAACTCTGTTGTTTCTAACTATGCTGAAATTTGTAGGTGTATGTTCTATGGGTGAGATTTTTTGCATCTGGCTCCTGTACTGTTAGTGTGCTAAGGGGTTCATGTTAAATGTTAGTCTTTGGTGGAAGTTTTTGTCGTATTGTGTGGCTATATCGATAACTGTTGGGATAAACGAAAAAGGAATAATTTAATCTTTTGTTTTGTAAATTTATTTGTTTAAAGAACAAACTATACATTATTTATTAGATTGAAGAAAGGGAGTAAAAGGTTTAAGAATTTGTATCTATTAAAATCAATTTAACTATAATTATCGGATAACTGCATTATAATCCACTAAATAGAATTAATTTAATTAAATACGTTTCAACTAGCAATAATCGCATTTCTGTAGACCTTCATTGGTTACGATATTGCCTCTGCGCAATGTTAATTTAATTAAATGTTTATATTTGTTAATGTTATTCTGCCCTAACCCAATTAAAAGTTACCCATATATTTCAATCATTTTTCGATCAATACTTCCAAGCTTCAACGAGCTGTTGGAACTTCGTTATATAAATATGCCATTTGGAAACAGGTACAAACTGTGTAGCTGCATCAGACCTAACCTAATAAAAGTAAGCAACGAATGAATTCCCCCCCAAAAATGTGGGTAAAGCCGACATCGGATCTCGGGAACTTTTGGTTAACCCGAACTGAATCGTGGATATCGTGTAGGGCGTGATCGGAATACCTTGTTGTTTACTCACGCCGGCCGCCATCTTGGAGCTCCTCATCCGAAGTAATACCCAAACATGTTTGTTGTTGCTAAAAAAAAAACAAAAAAAAAAAAAAACAGACATCTATGTCGCATCCCCAAGTGTCATGCTGGTTTGATCAATTAATTACTTACCTTTTAAATTATTTTGCTTTTACCAAATAATAAAATATATTTTAAAGTAGTTCAGCGGTTATTATTAACTTGAATTGCGGTCGCTTATCTATCTACCACAGCAAATACTGGCGCTGAATCTACATATGTTTATTCTATTAATAGTTAATCGTTAAAACGAAAACAGGGTAAATTTAATTTAATTTGAAAATTGAAACGCCAGTGTAAGGATTCCAATTTCTATTAAAAAATGTTGGTATCGTCGACAAAAGTTCGATATTCAATCATCAAATTCATATTTTACTTGTCATATAATTTTAAATAAATAATAAATTCTAAAAAAAAAAAACGATTTTTTTAAGTATTTATTATATATACCATCAGTAGGTGGGCCATTACACGTCAAATCATCCAGCCAAAGTTCAAAATTTTACCACCCCCCCTCAGATTTTGATAAAAATTTATAGGTAATTAGTACATACAGAAATAAGAAAAAATGCCAAATTTTACCCAATTCCAACAAGTAGTTTCAGAATTATGGTCATTTGAACTTTTGAGATATTTGAAGTTCCGATGACGACTTGAGCTCAAAACCAAATTGTAGGTGTTAATACTTTCCTCTGTAGAATGGGCATTAATTGAACTGGAGCTTTCGAAATTTATTCATTAATTCTGCATTTCATACAGAATCGGGTGATACCATAAATATTAGAGAGATGATTTTCCATCATGGAAAAAAAATTCTTAAACATAAAAATTTAGATTTTTCCCAAGTTGTAAAACAGTCCACAAAAATGCCATGGGCAAAAATCTCTCTCCAACCAGCCTAACAAACTATATATCAATAGAAAGAGGATAAAATTCTCTATCTAATGTTGAAATAATATGAGTGGCTCTTTGACTTAATAAGGATTTTATGTCGATTTGAATCAAATATAGTAAAATTTAATGTAAAAGTGGCGCATACAAATTAATACAGCTAAAATCTATTTCCAAATACCCTCGTAGAATCATATTTTGCTGACAAGAATAAGTAGTCACTTTTTATATAATTTAAGAATCTGTGCGGCCTTTTAAGTTTAAAGAGTTTTTTATAAGTAAAATTTAATAATATGAAATCAAATCACAACAATGATAGGAACAGATTGCCTTCGTCGCAGCAACTATTGTTTCTACGCAAACTCAAATGTTCTCCGTTTTCTTGAGATAATTCACTAAGAATTTTATAAATTATAACTAAAATATCCTCATACAAAGGTATATTATTGAAAAGGGCATCTAATTTCTTTTTAAATGATATAATAATATAGGTGGGCTTTTGAGTTGGAAGTGTTTTATTACCATTTAAATCTAATAAAATTAATTCAACCCAGTGTGATGTACATTCCTGTAAGGCTAAAATCTCTCTCCAACCCTAATAAACTATTATATATCGCTAAAAAGTAGATGAAATTCTCTAAGTAATGATGAAATAATATGAGTGGCTTATTGACTTATAAGGATTTTATGTCGGTTTAAATCAAATATAGTAAAATTTAATTTAAAAGGGGGGCATACAAATTAATACAGCTAAAATCTATTTCCAAATATTCTCGTACAAAGATATATTATTTAAAAGGGCATCTAATTACCTTTTAAATGATATAATGATATAGGTGGGCTTTTGAGTTGGAAGTGTTTTATTACCTTTTAAATCTAATAAAATTAATTCAACTCAGTGTGATGTACATTTCTGTATGGCTAAAATCTCTCTCCAACCCTAATAAACTATTATATATTGCTGAAATTGGATGAAATTTTCTATCAAATGATGAAATAATATTAGTAGGTTATTGAGTCATAAGAGTTACATTTCGATTTGAATGTAATGTAGTGAAATTAACTTTAAAAGTGGCGCATACAAATTATTTCAAATTTAAGAATTTTTGAGGGCTTTTAAGTTTAAAGAGTTGTTTTATAAGTAAAATTTAATAATATGAAATCAACTCACAACAATTATTGGAACAGATTGACTTCGTCGCACCAACTATTGTTTCTACGCAAACTCAAACGTTCTACGTTTTCATGAGATAATTCAATACAAATTTTATAAATTATAACTTTTCTTTGCAAATATTGAATTTTCACTAGAAGAGTTAAAATATTTGCCTACTCTACAAATAAATTTCATTCTATGCTCACCGCTACACGCCATAATTTCAATGGTTATAAGACTAAACGGTTTAAGCTATCTAACACGTCCATAACATTACACAATATTAACGAATATAACTAAATTAAACGCAGTAAAAAAATTAGCACTTAACAAAAATCTTATTCTTGGATAAGATAAAAAGATGTTTGGAAATACTCTTCTTGTGAAAATTCAATATTTACAAATGCACATAGCTTCCTTTTCTAGCTTGAATCTGGCTAGATAGGCTCTGTAGCAGCTGTAGCAGCATAGCAACACATGTTTTAAAATAATTGTGTACAGTAGCCTACAGACATCAAGCCTTACAGTCCTTGTTCCAACATACCAGTGAAATATACAATAGTATTTTGCCGGCTAGCCAATCTAATCATTACAGGTAGGGTGCACCCTACAGAAAAATGTTATTGTTATTGTAAGTAATTTAAAATTGATATATTTATTATATGTTCCATAATTAAGGAGATGAAATTTATTTCTGTATTATTTAGTTCGTAATTATATTGTTTATACTTTCATTCATTTTCTGTAACCATTCAATTAATGTTCATATTTTCATGTAAATTAAACGATTTCCATATTTATTGAGTGAAAATAATTTAATTATAAAATGCCATGTGGCGAAGTTAACCTTATATAGGTTACAGTGGTGACCCCGACGTGATTAAAAATTAATTGAGTTCGTCACATGTGTTTAAATTTAATTTTTTTTAAATCATTAATTTCCTAATTTAAACTTTCTATTATATTCTGTTTTCGAGACACTTTATAATTTGATTTATCTATTCACTCAATAAATATATTTAGTTTTATAATATTTTGGTATATGCGTAAAGATGGGTAATGAAGATAATACGACTGAAGATCCTAAGCTCAATGTCGCAGATTCGATCTCTGTTGAAAAGACAATCCCTCCCTTCTGGAAGTCTGAGCCGGAACTTTGGTTTGTTAGGGTGGAAGCAGTATTTTCCCGCTCTAAAATTACCAACAGTCATACTAAATTTGAGATTATTGTCCCTCTCCTTGATTTTGAGGTTATTAAACAAGTATCCGATTTGGTTAAAAATCCCTCATCTACCCCTTACGAGGATGTTAAGCAACGTCTCATCGAAGTATATGCCGAATCCGAGAATAAAAGAATCCAGCGCCTGTTGGAAAGTAGACAAATGGGCGATGAGAAGCCTTTGCAATTCCTCCGTTCACTCAAAAACTTAGCTGGGGAAACATTTTCTAAAGAAGTAATTAAAACTCTTTGGATGCGTTCTCTCCCATCTTACACCCAGGCTATACTGTTATCAACTACTCACACAGATGTTGATTTACTTGCCACCATTGCGGATAAAATACATGATGTTGATCCTCCGGCTATCTTTGCTGTCTCTACGGCAACCCCACTCAGCGGAACTTCTTGCCTGGAAGAGAAGGTCGACAAACTTGCCGAACAGGTCGCTACTTTGGTTACTGGAAGTCATACGACGGACCACAGCAGATTTAGAAGAGATTCACGGAATCGCCAACGATCAACAAGCAGGCCAAGAAATACTCATTCCGAAGACTGGCTTTGTTTTTATCACTACAAATTCAAACAGAAAGCACGGAAATGTGTTCGACCATGCGCTTGGGAGAAGAAAAACAAGAAAATAAATCAGGAAAACTAACAAGCGGACCGGAAATGGCGTTAACCGGCACCGCCTTTACCCAACGCCGCCTATTCGTAACTGATCAGCGGTCAGGTTTAGCCTTTCTTATTGACACTGGTGCATCAATTTCAGTTATCCCACCTAGCAAAAATTCAAGACCAGATCCTCAAGAACTCGTATTATATGCGGCTAACTCAATGAAGATCACAACTTACGGCATACGCCATCTAAAGTTGGATCTTGGACTGAGGCGAATATTTTCTTGGGACTTTGTCGTGGCTGATGTACCTAAGCCAATTATAGGGGCCGATTTTATGTTTAACTTTAATTTAATAGTTGATCTTCAGGGACAACAACTTATAGACAAGATCACTCGACTTTCGTCGCAAGGAAGAATAGCTGAAGAAATTCCTTCTAGCATCTCTGCTGTACCGGAAAGCCACCCATTCGCTACTTTACTGCGAAAGTACCCTGACATCACAAGGCCCTCGTCTACTAAAAAACCTGTCAAGCATAATACGGAGCACGTGATTGAAACTACAGGGAGGCCGGTCAATGCTAAAGCCCGAAGACTTCCTCCGGAAAAATATCTCCTAGTAAAAGAGGAATTTCAGCGCACGATGGAACAAGGAATATGTCAACCATCAAAGAGTCAGTGGACCAGTCCTCTTCATATTGTTGTTAAGAAAGACGGTTCTCTAAGACCCTGTGGAGACTACAGGCGACTGAATGCCCAGACCATTCCAGATCGTTACGGCGTTCCCAATATAATGGATTTCCGTAACAATTTGTATGGGAAGAAAATTTTTTCCAGACTCGATCTTGTCAGAGCCTACTATCACATACCGATCAAGAAAGAAGACATTCCAAAAACCGCCATCGCGACTCCTTTTGGTTTGTGTGAATTTTTGGTTATGTGTTTCGGCTTGCGCAATGCAGCTCAAACCTTCCAAAGGTTAATGGATAATATGTTCAGAGACTTGCCATTCTGTTTCGTTCTTCTAGATGACCTGCTGATTGCTTCCGACAACCTGGAGGAGCATCTCATTCACCTGGAAGAGATCTTCAGACGCTTAAATGAAAACGGCTTGACGCTAAACATCGACAAATGTGAATTTGGGCTAAACGATATCGACTTTCTTGGATATCATATTACAGCTGAAGGCATAAAACCACAGATGTCGAAAGTGAAGGCCATTATGGAGTATCCAAAACCCCAAGATGTTAAGTCTCTCAGACGTTTTTTGGGCATGCTAAATTTTTACTGGCCCTGCCTACCGAGAACAGCCGGAACGCAAGCATCCCTAAATAAATATTTGCATGGCAGTAAGAAGAACGACCGCACCCCGATTGAGTGGACTGAAGAAAGTAACGCTGCATTTGAGGAATGTAAAGCTAATTTAAGGGACGCCGCTCTTTTAGCTCACCCTAATTTTGACGCAGATTTATCCCTGGCATGCGACGCTTCGAACCACACTATGGGCGCGGTACTTTAACAACGGGATGGTGGAGTATGGGTTCCTTTAGGTTTTTATTCGAAGGCCCTATCGGAAAGCCAACGCACATATTCAGCCTATGATAGGGAGTTGCTGGCAATATATTCCGCTGTTAGATACTTTAGACCTGTTGTCGAAGGTCGAACATTTTCAATCTGGACGGATCATAAACCTCTAGTTTATGCCATGCTTCAAAAACCCGAATCAGCATCGCCAATCAGGATAAGATGGCTAAATTTTATTAGCCAATTTAGTACGGACATTAGGCATATTGAAGGGCAACAAAACCTCGTCGCAGACGCTCTTTCTCGCGTAGAAGAGCTGCAGCTTACGAACGACCTTGAGAAATTGGCCGCTCTTCAGAAGTCGGATCCTGAAGTGAAAGATCTGCAAGGGCAGCCTAATCTTACTCTGAAGTTCCTGAATTTGCCTGGATCCTCCCGACCTGTTTTGTGTGAAACCTCGACCTCGACAGCTAGGATCTACATACCGAAAGAAATGAGAAGGGAAATATTCGATGCAACTCATGGTCTTAGCCATCCTGGTATTAGAACTACCCGGAAGTTGATAGCTAAGAAATATTTTTGGCCACAGATGAATAAGGAAGTAGCAGAATGGGCCAAATGCTGTACTTCCTGCCAGGCGGCCAAGGTCACGAGACATACCGTTACAGTACCTGGTAAAGTTGAATTTTCTGGCCGTTTTGACCACGTACACGTAGATATTCTTGGACCACTGCCTCCGTCGCAAGGAAAAAGATATTGCGTCACCATCATAGATCGTTTTACACGATGGCCAGAAGCTATACCTGTTGAAGAAATCACGGCTGACGTTGTAGCAACAGCTTTCTACGATGGATGGATATCCAGATTCGAAGTCCCTAGTAAGTTGACAACTGATCAGGGGCGACAATTTGAAAGCAACCTTTTTCAAAGTCTCGTCAAGTTACTCGGCGCAGAGAAGATGCGTACAACCCCCTATCATCCTCAAGGGAACGGTTGTGTAGAGAGATGGCACAGGTCACTCAAATCAGCCTTGGTTGCTCATCTCGACGCCAACAACTGGTCAAGAATATTGCCAAGTGTTCTGTTAGGTCTCAGAGTAGCCATAAGGGACGATTTAAATTTTAGTGCTGCTGAGGCAGTTTATGGTCAAACGCTACGCCTGCCTGGCGAGTTCCTCAGTTCCTCGCAGTCCTCTACCGATCTACCAGATATGGTTCGTGAACTAAAAGAGTTCATGTCAGATCTGCGACCTGCCGAATTCCGCCAAAGCCACCGAAGCATTTTTCTTCACAAGTCCCTTCAGACCGCATCTCACATGTTCCTTCGGGATGACAAAATCAAAAAGGCACTTACACCACCATACACCGGACCCTATCCTGTCATTAGCAGAACCGACAAGTTGTGTACATTGAAGCTTCCGAATAGAGAACTGACTGTTTCATTGGAACGTGTAAAGTCTGCCTTTCTTCTCACTGATCCTAAGACACCTCTAGAAGAGTCTCCAGCCGCTGTGTCAAACACCCTTCTGCCACCTGATCCTGATTCTCCACATCACTCGGGAGAGGCCTATGAAGATGACAAATTTGGAACACCTCAAGAGAACCTAGAAGAGCTCAAAAGTAGACCAGGAAGTAATAACAAGCCTAACGTTCGCTTCCTGAACACAATTATTTGAGGGGAGTCCTGTAGCAGCATAGCAACACATGTTTTAAAATAATTGTGTACAGTAGCCTACAGACATCAAGCCTTACAGTCCTTGTTCCAACATACCAGTGAAATATACAATAGTATTTTGCCGGCTAGCCAATCTAATCATTACAGGTAAGGTGCACCCTACAGAAAAATGTTATTGTTATTGTAAGTAATTTAAAATTGATATATTTATTATATGTTCCATAATTAAGGAGATGAAATTTATTTCTGTATTATTTAGTTCGTAATTATATTGTTTATACTTTCATTCATTTTCTGTAACCATTCAATTAATGTTCATATTTTCATGTAAATAAAACGATTTCCATATTTATTGAGTGAAAATAATTTAATTATAAAATGCCATGTGGCGAAGTTAACCTTATATAGGTTACACAGCCATGTCCGATGAGCAGTTGGTGAGGTAATAGTCAACCTCTCCATGTTTGCGGGCGATCCATATTGAAATGTCGGGAATCATCCTGTAGGTCCATCTTCCAGAAAATGATGAATCCCATCGCTTTTGCTAGCTTTCCATAGTATTCCTTCTGTCTTCTTTTTCTACAGTAGGCCAGTGAGCATCTGGCCTACGTCTTCAATAATAAATTCGATTGCGTTCCTCCACCAGAAGATCAATGGGGGCATATCAGCTATAACAAACACAGCATCATAGGAAACAGTGCGGAACGCTCAAGCGACCCGCAGTGCATTTCTTCGATGCATACTGATAGCTTTACGGGCATATGAATGAACTTGGAAGGCATTAACCCATATCGGTACCGCGTATAGAAGCGTGGAACTAGCTAAATTATCGAACAGTCTTCTCCGACTCTGCTGGGGTCCACCGATATTTGGCATAATTCGAGCCAATGCATTTGTAACTCGGGCTGCTTTGGAGCTAGCTAAGTACAGGTGTTCGTCGAACCGCAACCTGGCGTCAATCTGCACACCCAAATATTTAATGGATCGCTTAGAATGGACTTTGCAAACTCCAACGGTCAGGCTGATCGTTTCTCTTACTTTTCTACTAGTAATGAGGACTGCTTCAGTCTTCTGATAAGCAAGCTGAAAGGCCTACCGATGAAAGCCACTGGCGAATCGTAACTACTGCCTTGTTAGCGTTGTACGTTATCTCTTCCAGTAGTTTTCCACGTACCATTATTGCCAGATCATCTCCAAAACCGAGTGTTACAGTTCCTTTCGGCATGGGGAGCCTCAGTACCGCATCATACATTATGTTCCATAACAAGGGCCCTAATACAGAACCTTGGGGAACGCCACCTGTGATCTTATAGGTTCTACTTCCATTATCTGTATTATAAAACAAGGTTCTATCAGTAAAGTAACAAACAACAAACATTCATAAAAATGTATGAATTTGAGGAATGGCGTTTATATATTTATATATAGAACCGCGATCTCCTCGTTCCACCAATACACGGTCATGCGTGTGTGTGTGTGTGAGTGTGTTTTTTCTTTTCTTTTTTTTTTGTAGGGGAAAAATCTTCCATTAGACGAAGTGGGGGTTAAAGCCAGAACAGTGTGAGATTCCTACTCACTAAAAAACCTCCTACATACTTTGCGATGCCACACAGCGGAACTGCTGGCAGGCATTACTTCGCGGTGGGCAGGATGACTAGGCGCCTACTTCTCTACTGTACCCTTCCTGGTACTTGACCCCTTCTCTCTCGCTCCTGTGCTCTCAATTTTCCTCCGACTCTCGCGGCATAATCTGAAACAGCATTCCAGTTTTCTTGACTGGTCAACATGAGCTGTACCAGATTTTCCGGTGTGGATCTTCTACCCAGCACCGTATCTAATCCATCTTTCTCCCCAGTAAATTTCTTGCAGGCGAAGAAAGCATGTTCCACTGTTTCATCTAATGGAGCACAGGTGGTACATGATGATCCTTCTTCCAGCTTGAACCGATAGAGATATGCCCTGAAGTTGAGTAAGGAAATAATCAACCTCTCCATGTGTGCGGGTCACCCACGATGCGATATCTGGTATTAGGCGGTTTGTCCACCTTCCAGATGATGATGAGTCCCAGCGCCTCTGCCATCTGCGAAGAGTTTCCTTTTTCTCGTCTTTTGTTATAGTTAACCAATGTGCTTCTGGCGCTTCCCGTTTCCTGCGGTAGATTCTGCCACGCTCTTCGGCCAATAAGGTCTATCGGAGTCATATCGGCGATGATGCACACGGCATCATACGACACAGTGCGAAATGCTCTTGCGACGCGTAAGGCATTTCTTCGATGCACACTAATCGCCTTACGAGAGTATGACCTCGCTTGAAAGGCATGCAACCAAACTGGAGTAGCATACAAAAGCACCGAGTTGGTAACATTAGCAAGGAGCCTTCTCCGGTTTTGCGCTGGCCCACCAATATTTGGCATGATTCCAGCCAGTGCGTTCGTTACTTTCACTGCTTTCATGCTGACTCCTTGCAGGTGTTCATCAAACCGCATCCTGGCATCAATCCGCACACCTAGGTATTTAATGGAGGGCTTTGAGAGGATGTCAATCTCTCCAACGGTCAAGTTGATCCTTTCCCTCACTTTCCTGCTGGTAATAAGTACAGTCTCAGTCTTGTGATATTTAAGCTATATAATGATCGCAGGATCATTTGCGAATCCAAGCGTGGTAATTCCTTCTGGCATAGGAAGCCTGAGTACGGCATCGTACATAATATTCCATAACAGCGGTCCTAATACAGAACCTTGGGGAACGCCTCCTGTTATTTTGTAGGTTCTTGGTCCTGCATCTGTTTCATACCTGAGGATTCTGTCTGAAAAATAACTGGTGAAAATTTTAAGGAGGTTTACTGTGGAAGTTTTTTCTTACGCAACTCTTGCATGATGCAATCCCATCTTGCTGAGTTAAACGCATTCTTGACGTCTAGCGTTATCACAGCGCAATACCTCTCTCCACCCCTTCTCCACCTTTTTCCTGCAGTGGCTTCTCTGGCTGACTTTATCACGAAGTCTATTGCATCGACAGTTGACCTACCTTTCCGAAAGCCATATTGATTTTCAGACAGTCCTCGACTTCCCTCAATAAGGTCTGTAATTCTATTACACACGATCCTCTCCAGAATTTTACCAGCAGTGTTAAGAAGGCAGATTGGACGATAGGATGTAGGATCATCAGGAGACACCTTACCCTTCGGCAGGAGTACCAATTGCTGCTTCTTCCAATCAACAGGAAATATCCCTTCACGGAGACAAGAATTGTACACGTCAAGGAAGAGTTCTGGTCTGATTCTGACGGCTGTTTTTAGGGCAAAGTTTGGAACATTGTCCGGTCCTGGGGCTTTGTTATCCCCTACTTTGCAACAAGCTATCTCAAGCTCTTCTTGCGTGATTTCCGGTACTTGGTCCCGTTCTAAATACGGTATTTTATCGAAAACTACTTCTGGCCTTGTTGGGAAGAGCTTTGAAACTATTTTTTCTAATAGGTCAGGAGAGCTTGATGGCGATAAGCTTGAGCTTTTCAGCCTTGCCATAACTATTTTGTATGGCCTTCCCTACAACTCATCTACTTCTTCGCAGAGTTTCCTCTAGCATTTACGCTTCGCCTCTTTAATTGCCTTGACTAGGTACCTTTTGGCCTCCCGATGTTCCTGTTTCAGAGCTTCATATGTCCGGCGACCTCTCGCTCTTTGGGTTAGCCTTCTTGTACGGAGACAAGTCTTCCGGAGGGCGGCGATATCATGATTCCACCAATACACCGGTATGTGTCGGGTTGTTCTCGGTGTCTTGGTCATTGAAGCATCACAGGCGTCAGTGATAAGCTTCATTAGTTGTATGACTCTTTCCTCTACCGGTCCGAGTAATGTGAGTTTTTCCTCCATCATTATGACAACCAATTCTCGGTCAAATGATCGATGGTTCCACACTGATCGTCTCGTCTCGACTAACACACGTCAGATCAACAATCGAAGCGCGATCATTTCTAGTGAATGTAGGGGTGGAGCCTGTGTTTAAGAGCACAACGTCGAGCACAGCGAATACGTCGAGAACACATTCGCCTCTCTATTGGTCTCTTTGCTCCCCCGTGCCGTAGCCCAAGCGTTAAAGTCTCCTGCAATGACAAGAGGATGACAGCCTTGCAGATCCTGTACAATTCTGTCAAGCAGTTCTTCGAATTCAACTTGTGATGCGCTTGGAGGTTCGTAGACGCTACAGATGTAGATATCACTCACCTTGATCCAAACGAAGTCATTTGTTGAGCATTGTTGCGTTTCCTAAATATAATGGCCCTTCCTAACCCAGATAGCTGCTTTTCCGATTTTGTCTGTCTTCCAGAAACAGGAACGTTCCATATTCTTATACTGTTAGCACAATACAGCAACGTCAATACCCTTCTTACTTATGGTTTGCCAGAAAAGGTCCTGAGCTGCTTCGCAATGGTTCAGATTTAGTTTTAATAATCTCATCTTGCGTGTTTAACTGCCTCTTTCAAGGCCAGTTGATAAACAGGGCAGCCAAAGCCACCTGTAGCGTGTCTACGGTTTTTATCTTCAGGGCATAGGAGACAGCGCCGTTCTGCTGCACATTCCTTGGCTGGATGTCCGTCTTCGCCGCATCGCAAACAGAGTCTCATGCGATCAGGACCGTTGCACTTTCGAGCAATGTGACCATATGCTAAGCATCGGAAACATCTCTTAAGCGAAATCTTTTCCCTCACTCGGCTGTTTATCCATCCTACACGAATGGTGCGCTTTTCAAGGACTTTTCTGGCCAAGTCCGTGGGCAGTACAACTAGGGCTGTCTGCGTGCCCCCATAGGCCTTCCTAAGAGATTTCACAACAGAGATCTCGATATTTTCTGCCCCATTTATTTGATTTTGAATTGCTTTGTGCACTTCATCAGCTACAGTCAATTCATCGAGATCCTTCAATTCAATAGCGACAGAGTCAATCTTGCTTGTGACCTCTGCTTTGTCAGCCATTTTTTTTGCTACAGTAGAACGGAATTCTTCTGTCCTGTGCTGCACCTTTTTGTCTATCACCAAAAGGAAACTTCCTTTTTGAGATTTCCGTATTTTTTGGACGTTTTCCCCTATCGCTTGAAGCTCCGGGTTGTTTTTTAACGTCCACAAGACATCTGCATATGATGATCCCTCCTTAGCAGTAACCAACAAGGCATCAGAACGAGCAGGTCTCGTGCTTTTTTTCGTCCCTATGACCACCTTCTTCTTTTTACTTTTGACTTTCACCGTCTGCCATTGATTTGCCGGTCGATCACTAGTAGGATTATTTTCAGCTGGAACTGGAAGTTCTTCCCGTCCTTTCTGCAACTTTGCCTTTTTTTCCCTCTTTTTCTTCTTCTTCTTTTTGGTCTTTGGTTGAGGAGGTGATGTCCTTCGTTCAGATTCTTCATAGAAAAGCAGGTTAGGCGATGTCTGTGTTCCACAACTGTTTTCAGTTACCATCTGAACTGATGTTTCTCCCTCCATTCTAGACACTTTTTCGTAAAAAATCCGGATCGTACACACATGAGCTCTAATGATATTGTGGACATTACGCTGTTTCATGACGAAATCGTGGAGCTTAAAAACTTCGTCTCCAAGCAGTGCCCACACTTCTCTTCTTTTTTCTTCACTTGAGGCATTTGATGCTACAGCAGCTAAGTGATCCACTACTGTAACATTGCGGTCGCTTGATGACGACGCCCCTGAACCCGCATTCCTGGACGCCGGTACTGGATCCGACCCCCTGCACCGTAAGATTAACAACTTTCTCCTGACTCTGCATGGTTGGTTTATTACTCAGGGTTCCTTCCCCTAGTCTGTTTGGTCCGCGGAAGGTATTTTATTTTCCTCCTATCATTTTATTCCTATAATATCTAGTGAGGTTTCCCCTATCCGCCACCTGGGGATGCGCCACGTATGGGTTACAGACTATCACCTTGGTGTGTGTGTGTGTGAGTTTTTTTTCCTCTCCCTAGTAACCCTAGAAGATAGGGTTAACATGTGTTGCTCATACAATTACTATATAAAATAAATCAATAAGAAGAAAAATAAATAAATAAAATAAATCATCTGCAGTTCAAGACAGCAGCCGTTCATCACTTTACAGGCCCGTGATGTGACAGCGAAAATTTCATCAACATTGGTCAAACGAAGGGGGTACTTTATTTCATAACTTTTTATGCTTTCGATTTTCATAAAAACGGCTCTAACGATTTTGTTAAAACTGGGTATTTGATGTATGTACATATATGCCCACGACATGACAGAAAAAAAATCATAAAAATTGTTCAAACCGAGGGGGCACTTTATTTCATAACTCACTTTTTCCCATTTTAACGTTTTTTTCCGATTTTCTCAAAAACAGCTTTAAAGATTTTGATTAAACTCGTCATGTTAAAAGAAAATCAAGTTTTGTTTAATATCAGGTAAGCTTTTTCATTATTAAAATTTCGCCGCAATTTCTTGATTAAATATATCCAAGTTCTCACTTTGTTTTATGAATTCTGTAACAAAGTTGGATCTCCGGAATTGATCTCCATTGCTTTTTTAAACCAAGCAGTAAGGAAAGTAAGCAGTAAAGGAATCCTGATCCTACTAATTTCATTGCTTTCCATAAACTTCTGTAAGCTTCATCCAGCTGATGAAAAATAGGATCAAACTGCTTGGTTTAAAAAAGCAATGGAGATCAATTCCGGAGATCCAACTTTGTTACAGAATTCATAAAATAACGCAGTTCAAGCTGAAATAAAAATTATATAACTCATTAAATATACAATACGCCTAACGATACTTATAAAAAGCTACTTGGCACCAATTTGTTAAAATAAAGAATCAGATGGATAAATTGGGTATAATCAATCAATACGGTATGATATAATGAACAGATATTTTATATTTATATTGTATTAAATTTGATTGGTTAAACTCGGATAAATTCGTTAAAACGTATTTTTCTTTAATCTTTTACTTTGGGGGGACGCGTTATCCCGGTGGTGACGCCCTTAACATCATGAATCAGAATGGGCTCCTGCCTATCAAGCTCCTGATGGAAACCGGCCTTCTCCACTTTGACCCCGCAAAACAGGAACTATCGTGGATCGTTACCAGAACATGGAGGAGTTGGATTAAAATAGTTGGCGTGGTGGCCGAGCAATAGCGGATCCATGGGAGATGCGCGTGGGGCGCCCCCTCCGTAGAGGTGAGGACACCAATCTACTATTATGTATAAAGAGGACTATCTCTTCAGTAATTTTTAACTTCTAAATGAAAAATGGATTGTATTTAAATATTAAACAGGAATAGACAAGGTAAATAGGCACTAAAAAGGAGGTCTACCTCTGCAAGATTGAACTGATTGGGACTGCGAACAATTAACCCATTATTTGGTTTTCGTTCTATAATTCTCTTTTAATTATAATTTCTCTTTCTTCCAGTTCTTCATCGTCTTGGCCATCGCCTGCGTCTTCGCCATGCCAGCTCCTGAAGAACTGACCAGAGCCAAGAAGCAAGTCCTCCTCGGCGGATACCCATACGCCTACTCCGGATATGCTGCCCCAGTCGCTTACTCTGCTGGATATGCTGCTTACCCATATGGTGTTGGAGCCTACTACTATTAACCATTTCCAAATAATATACCATCCAATTCCTCACATATGACTTTTGGCGAAATCACACAATAAATTTCTGTATATTTCATTAATTTGTTTTCAATTCGTTTGGATTGATTATTTGGTTTTCGTGACTAATTACCTCTCGCATAGGTAATTAGTCCAAAAATCTGTATTAGGTAAGACTATAGATTAGGGCGGGGGGGAGGGTTTTCCCCGACCCCACCAGGAACCACCACCGTCGCCGACTCGTCGCCCTCGCGCTCAAGTTGGCTCTCGCACACGTAAATTTTCATTAACTAATTACTATGGGTTCTTTTTTTCCTAGCTAATTACCTCTCGCAAAGGTAAATATTCAAAAAGTCCTTATTATGTGGTGTAGCGGTGGGGGAGTGCGGGTGGGGATTAACCCCCCCCCAGATCAAATATATTCATAACTCTGAAAAAATTTTCATTCAAATGCAAAATTTCTGAAATGTCATTTTATCTTCTCTGTTTTAGTTTTGTGTTTCGAAGACTGATTTAAATTTTTACGGAATATTTATTTTGAGCCATAAAAATAGAAATTATGTCCTCACCTATTCAAAAAGTCCTTATTATGTGGTGTAGCGGTGGGCGAGGGCGGGTGGTGATTTACCCCCCCCCCCCCCGACCCCACCAGGAACCACCACCGTCGCCGGCCCCTCGCGCTCAAGTTGGCTCTCGCACAAGTAAATTTTCATTAACTAATTACTATGGGTTAATATATATTGGGTTACTAATGCACAGCATACTCATTTATCTTATACAGATTAATTTTTTAATCCTGAATACTAATAAAACTAATATATCTCGGCATATTTAAAGACACTTATAATTGATTACTAAAGATTATTTAAAATAAATATATAATAGGGTGTATAAAAAAAATAAAATAAAAAATGACCATTTTTAAACCATATATTTGTATTATTATTTCTTTGATATAAGAATTCTACAATTAATACTCAAAGTATAGTCAATTGTTATCTACCGTCATTATCCATCTGCTAGCCAATTGATCAATGCCACGCTAATACTATTCCTTGAGATTGCTGTAACAAGTGGTATATAAGAAGCTCAAAGCTATATATAAAATCATATAAAAATATTTTAAAAAAAGAAAAAAAACAACAACAAGAGAACAATATATAAATAAAAGAAGTTTAATGGTAAATATATTAATAAATAAATAATATACACATACAGGGCTCCGAACCAAAGGCCTCACACGTTGAAGTCTCTCTCGCCGAAAAATTAATGGAACTTCTCTTTAAGGAAAGGGATACATTTTTCGTAAATTTCATTTCTTTCCCTTTCAATATTGCTCGGCTGATCGAGCTCATTGGATTCGAATCTTACAGAGCGATCCAGAATAATTGCTGACTTTCTGGTCTTAGGAAACGCCACAATATCAGCATATCTCGTGGACCCCCCACCCCTATCTACATAGTAAACTTCATCATAGCATGCAAAATAACTTAAGGAGCTTCATCAACTCATGCTTCACTCTGTCGTGACGGCGCACAGTGGTTGAAAATCGACTATTTTCGGAAGAAACCTTGTCAAACCTGTTCTGTAAGCCGCAAAAAAAAAATAAAGTTGATATTAAAATAATCACGATTAAATTTCCTATAAAATGTATAGGCTAGTGGTCCGCTTAACCGGCTCTTCTGAATAACCGGCAGTGTAAGGAAAATAGAAAAAAAATCGTGTACATCGATTAACGACTCGAGATCTGCTAGTTAAAAACCTTTTGATGTTTTATGCTATTAATATCCTTGGCAGTACTTGCAATACAATTTTAGTTCATGAAAACACCCAAGTTAGCTAAAGCGAATAAAAAAAATTATTATAGATAGGAGATATCAATTAATTTCTTCGTATTATTTCAATTTTTAACTATTATATTTTCAGACTAAAATATAAATTTTTAAGTGCGATTGGGGTTATCCGGCTTTAATATATATTCGATGAGAGATGGTGGATAGACTATTCAATATAGGTTTAATAACTGCTCCTATGTAATAACTACAACAATAACTAACAAATACAACGAATAACTTAATAGTAACTCTAATTCATTCTAAATAACAGCTGGATTTATATATAAGTGTATATTGTGTATAAAGTGTATATATATATGTATATATATATAAGTTATTCACTCGCGGCAGCGAAACTTAAAAAAAAAGGAAAGGAGGAGTAGAAATAACACGTTCGAATATCAAGAATAGACTGACTTTATTATTCCCATAATCCTCTATATATACATTATTGCCTTGTTTATCTCTAGCAATAGGATTAACTAAATATTATGCTGTCTCTCACATTAACACCCCCCTGCCAGTTTACGAACATCCTTCGTAAACTTTAGCTAGAGGAGATAGAAAAATGAAACAAAAACTAAATATCTACATCATATAGTCCTAGAAACTAAGTATCTACATCATGTACATGGCTCTATAGCCCTACCTAAAACAAACAAAACAACAAAAACAAAACAAAAAAAAACTCCTTATCGAAATTACTTACGTTACAGAAACAGTAAAACAATAACAAACAAAATTTGCAACAAAAATTAATACATAAGAGACGAGGATACTCCAGCACTAAGGTATTGGTTCGGGCTCCCCACCTGGAAGCTTTAATTGCTCTAAGTGCACTGTCCTCCGCTTTCTAGGATCTTTGATGCTTTGGATAGTAACAACATTATGCTCACGAATTACAATTACTCTGAATGGCCCTTCATATCGAAGTACTTCCTTTCCCCTGTTGGAGACTATCTTCCGGTAAACCACGGTCCCTATTTTCACTTCTCCGGTCATATCCCGCACTTTGATGTTTTCTCGCGCCACTCTCCTGCCTTTTTCCCTCTCTATCCTCTGTCGCGCTTTCTCCTGGATCTTAGTTATTTCCATCCTATTGTTTATGAGCCTCCTAGACATTTCCTCGTCAACTTGTGTATTCCCCGTGTCTCTTTTCCGCTCCCTTAACCCGAACAATACTTCAAACGGCGCGTATCCTGTTGCCGAGTGAATGGAGTGATTGTACGCAGCTATTGCTTTCGGCATTGCGACTTCTGGCTCGAGGCCCTTATCTACGTGGTATACTCTCAAATGGTCACCTAGGGTACTGTGGAGTCGTTCTATCCCTCCTCTGCTTTTGGGATGTCCTGGAGTATTTAAATGCTAGATAACATCATTTGCTTTCATCGCTGCCCTGATATCACCGTTGTCAAATTCCCTCCCCCCATCTGACGATATTCTGTCTGGGACTCCATAGAATTGAAACCAGGTTCGCAGCGCCCCGATCACCGCTTCTGCCGACCTTTCCCGTATGGGATGGGCCATAGCCACTTTGCTAAATAAATCGATCACCGTAACCCATTTGTAGCCCTTCCACGTGAACGTGTCAATCTGTAAGTCCGCTAGGGGTACACGAGGTGTAGGTGTTTCTTCTTGGGTTACTCTAGGGGGGTGACGATCGTACTTTGTCGTTTGGCACACACAACAAGCTTTAATTATATCCTCTATTGTCTTTCTCATCCCCCACCAGAAGTACTTCCGTTTTAGTGCCTGTAGAGTCTCGCTAACCCCGCGATGATTCGTTTTACCCTGGTGGTAAGCGAGTGTGATCTCCTTCTGTTGGTCTACTTCCCTTACCGTCTCTACCATACGCTGACATCAGATGAAGACCCTATCTATTCCGATCTTTTCGGCCCTCCAGAGTCTGTCAATCTTGTCCCATATTGAGGCGTTTCCTACATACAAATAATGAATTTTACCGGGTTTGGAGGCGTCGTTTAAAGCTCTGCAAATCTGATCCTCGTTGGCTCCTGGTTGTGACCAAACGGTGGTGATGTTACATCTCTCATATTTAGCATATTCCACTTTCAGAAGACCCGATGTCCTGGTCTTCCAGATGATCTGTCGCTCCTTGCTATTTATAATGTCATCTGTCACTTCCATATGCATGGGCCTCTCTTCCCCTGAGCTTTCCTCTCCATGTAACTCTCCGTCGCCCTCTGATTCCTGCACCCTTTGCTCGCCTTCGCCCTCTGGTGTCCAGTCCCGCAAGAATTGTCTTACGCCTCCGGAGTGTTCCCCCCTCTCCTCGTTTATCGCATTGACCTGTATCGCCCTGGATAGCCAATCCGCCACAATATTCTCCCTCCCGGGCTTGTACGTTACTTCTATGTCATACTGGCTCAAAAATTCTTTCCACCTGGTTACTCTAGCAGAGGTTTCCTTTAGCTTTCCCACCCACAGCAATGGCCGATGGTCCGTATGTACCTTAAACTTCCTTCCGAAAACATACGGTCGGAAATGATCTATTGCCCACACGATGCTCAGTAATTCCCGCTCCAGGGCACTATATCTTGTTTCTGCGTCCGTGAGCCGCCTGCTAGCATATGCCACGGGCCTATCTCCACCTTCTCCCTCCTGCGATAATACAGCCCCTAGAGCGTACTCGCTTGCGTCTGTCGTGATGGTGAATTGTTTCGCGAAATCTGGAAATGCCAATACTGGTTCGTCTTGTAGCCGCAACATACACTTTCTGATCCTGTCTTCCATATCAGGGGTGACTACTACTTTTTGACCCTTTTTCAGAAGGTTATTCAAGGGAACCAAATACTCCGCCATTTCCGGGACAAACCGCCTATAATAGTTAAATGTCCCTAACAGTCTCCTAATGCCTTTAACGTCCCTCGGTATAGCCATTTTTTGGATCGCCTCTACCTTGCGCACATCCGGTTTCACCCCGTTCTTCGATATTGTGTGGCCTAAAAAATTGATCTGGGTTTGCCCGAATATTGATTTCTCCTTTGACAGCTTCAATCCGAATTGTCTCAATCGTTCGAAGACACTTTTCAAATGTTTCAGATGTTGGGCCTCGTCCTTACTGAAGACTAATAAGTCATCCATGTATATCTGGCAGTAAGATTCACCTATTCCCCGTAGAAACTCATCCATCAGTCGTTGGAATGTTATAGGGGCGTTTTTTAAGCCAAACGGCATCCTAGTGAACTCGTAGTGTCCTCGCTCAAACGTGAACGCTGTTTTGTGCTGGTCTCTCGGGTGCATCCTTATCTGGTGGTAACCCGCCTTAAGATCTAATGTGGTGAAAACCGTGGCTCCGCTTAATCTATCCAATATGTCTTCGAAACGCGGTATTGGGTATTTCTCTT
Organism: Aelia acuminata; assembly: GCA_911387785.2. Classification (NCBI taxonomy): domain Eukaryota; kingdom Metazoa; phylum Arthropoda; class Insecta; order Hemiptera; family Pentatomidae; genus Aelia; species Aelia acuminata. The sequence continues at coordinate 144,736,958 of OU426979.1, read as the reverse complement.
CCACCGTGTTTTCGTTCAGTTTCCTAAAGTCAATTACCACCCTATATCTCTCTTGACCTTCCCCTTCGAGCGACTTTTTCTTCACAGCCCAAAGAGGACTGTTATATGGGGACGTGCTGTCCACTATAATTCCCTGCCTTTTCAGATTTTCCAGCTCTTCCCTAATATGCTGTCGGAGCGCCTGCGGGTATCGTCTCTCCTTCACGTACGTGACTCTATCCTGTTTCAAAAGAATTTCGTGGACGGTTTTCCCGGTAACCCCCAAAGTCTCCCCTTCGTTAAAGAAAACGTCCGCGTACTCTCTTTTCAACGTCTCTCTCCAATCCTCCGATTGAGTTATCACTCCGACTCTAAGTTTATCCCCGTCTCGCGAAACCCTACAACAATACTTCTTGCGTCCTATCCGGATGCCCCATTGTCCCCTTTTATTCCGTATCGATGCTCCCACTTTTTCCAACACATCGCACCCTATAATTCCCCCATATTCCCTAGGCATGCTTCCCACGATGTGCACCCTCACCTTTCCACCTTCGGTTCCCCACCTACCTACACCTATTTCCGCCTCGCCCTCAATCTCACAGGGGCCACCCAGAGTAATTAATTTACAATTACATACCTTCAGCTGGGGTATCCTTTCTCCTTCATACAGCTTTTCTAGTGCAGTGCGACACAATATCGTGTTGGAGCTCCCTGTGTCCACTAGGCACTTCACACCACTCGCGACTCTAATTATTGGCAACCCGCCACGCTCACTTTTGATGTTGTTGACTACTGCGCGGGCGCCTCTCCACTCGCACTTTCCTCATTCTCTGCTCTGTGCCCTCTCTCCTGCCGTCGCTCGACGTCCTCCAATTCTGGCACTACACCTTCTGCTCGTACTCTCCCGATCTCCGTTTCCTGGTTCACTTCCATCGCTTTCCGTTTCCGAGGCTGACGAGGTTTCTCCACATTCTACTCTTGATCCCCTCCTCCTCCAAACTCTTTGGGCATTCACCTCCATAGGTTCCGGACGATAGTTTTCTCTGCGTCTACTCATGTACGGACACTGTCGGGCAATATGCCCTTCAGTCCCACACTCAAAGCATCTCGTTTTGGGACATTGAGCCACCAAATGCCCTGTTCTGCCACACCCGTGACATCTTCTTTCTTCCCTTCTCCGTTGTCCCCTCTCCTTCCTTTGATTTCTTTCTCCTGTAGCCTGTTTCTCTCGCCCTCCGCTTTCCGTCTCCCTTCTTCTCCATGTGGATGGGCGATTTCTCACTCTCCTGCGGATTACATTACTCCAATCTGTCTCCTCTTCTTCGCAGATCCGGGCTTCCATATCTCTTGCACTTGCATCCACCATCTCCTGAGCGCATTCTATGAACGTCTTGTCTCTTGGTAGGCCCTCTTTTCTTCCGGTGTCTTTCGCGAGCTGGACTTTGAGAATCAAAGACAGGAAGGTCATCCTGGCTTCCACCTCCCCCGCGCTCATTGTCTCCCTCATCTTTTCGGTTATTTTATTGTAGTGGGCTAACAGAACTCCCGCATATTGTCCGCTCGACTGGTGTGGTTGTTTCTTCTCCCTGAACATCTGGAAGATATCTTCTTCAGGGGTCCATCGGCCTCCACCAAATGCTTTCTTCAGTCTGTCTTTGACTATGAGCCATGGTGTCTCTTCATCCGCCTGTATTAAATTGAGGATACTTCTCTTGACCCGACACACCAGTGCCGCTTTCAATGCCCTTGCATCCCCAGAATCTATTAGACACTCTGCCTCCTTCGCTTCTATTCTCGCCATAATTCTATCTCCTCCCTTAAGGAAGTGATTAAGCTCGCCGATGCCTCCATCGAACCTCTCCAGATCTGATATAGCTTTCCTTAGGTCTTGAGAGGTCGCCGTCCACACTTTCAGCCATTCCAGCGTGGTTGCATGCGCTGACGCTAACGACTCCGCCGGCAGCGGTGGGATCTCTGCTGGTACATTCGGGATGTTAAGTTCTGCAGGTACATTTAGTACTGCTGGCCGCAAAACTCCTTCTGACATTTCTCACCGATGTACTATGCTGGTATGCTCTGAACGCACCGCGAAAACGCAGACCCGGAAACAAAAAAAAATTTTCGTTTACTTAAATAAAATTCGGGTTCCCGGGTTTCGGCACCAGTTATTCACTCGCGGCAGCGAAACTTAAAAAAAAAGGAAAGGAGGAGTAGAAATAACACGTTCGAATATCAAGAATAGACTGACTTTATTATTCCCATAATCCTCTATATATACATTATTGCCTTGTTTATCTCTAGCAATAGGATTAACTAAATATTATGCTGTCTCTCACATTAACATATATATATATATATATATATATATTCTCTAAATATCTTGATCTCGTGTTTAGAACGAAATCTGTACTTTGGACACACTAACCGAAATATACGACGACTTGAAAACTCCACTACCTCTATCTTATGATCCACCTCCGGCGTTTCACCCCAAAAAATATCCACAAAGTAATCAAGAGACTTCCTAACAGAAAAGTACGGGGCTATGATCTTATCACTCACTCCCTTTATCCTTCGTCACCTACCTCGAAAAGCTGTTTTGTTTCCTACACACATCTATAAATCTATCTTACACACACCCTATTATCCCTTTCTTTGGAAACTCTCCACACCCAAAATGATTCTAAACCTACAACTAATTTTTCATCTTACCGTCCTATCGAACTCCTACCTATTACAGGGAAAGTATTTGAATTTTTTTTTTTAATCGATCAAGCCTTTACTTAGTGACGTGACACCCAATCATCAGTTTGGTAATAACACTCCACTGTGGAAGTCATTCTTCATTTTTTTTTAATAAATCTATTTTTATTTCTCTGAGCTTCCTGACATTTTCTGATAAAACAAGACAAGAAAGTTTTTATGAGAAATCGGTTTATTTCCACCAAGTTATCCAAGGTCATATTAATGAACTTATTATCTATATTTTCCAAAAGTAAGCTAAAATCACGATAGGTGAAAATTTGATATATCATCGGCCTAATAACGATTCAGACTGACTTTATAAATGATGCTACAGACCTGGTAAGTAAGGAAGGATGTTTTACTTAACGAATAGTTATAACCTAATTCAAAGCATAAGCTCCGTAGCGTAGAAACTGCATGAAATAGAAAAGGTAACTCAATAAAAAAAAATTTTCACGATCGCAATACTTCCACTTACTATATATTTCATATATAGGTAAGTGAAAGTAAAAATTCCACATGTACAGACGCAGGTGGACGCAGCTGGAATCTGTTTTAATATTTACTTAGAGGTATCTTCTTCTTTAAAAAGTGGATTTTAAAACTGCGCTCGGCTGCGCTTAAAAAAATATGGATTACAAAAAAAAAATTGTGTCTTATTTTTATTGCATTTATTCGGGATTTTATTTCTGGGTTAAAACATAGGAAAAACATCATCATTTTTATGGTAGTGTAATATGTGGGATCGTTTTTCATGATTATAAAGGAAAATCGCACCAATAAACAAAAATGCAAGTTGCAAAAATAATTATATCTCTATAAATTTTTCGTTGAAAAATAAACTTTTTCAATGATCGACTTTCAAAGGGTCATAAGTGTAAAAATCGGATTATATCCAAAAAATTCATGGAATGTGTTAGGTAACTATTCTATTTATTAATAATAAAAACAAAAACAAAATTCCTAGACCTTCAAAAAATAGGTTTTTTCCGCCTCTTAACCACTGTGCGGCGTGTTATCAGGAGCGAGTTGTTGGGGCATTTCCCAATGCCAAAGCATGTGCTGGTGTTTCAGGCTCTCGGTCGCGCTTGCGACAGAGGGACCCAACTTCTCTGACCTGTCCGCTAATAACCTGTCTGATATGTCTTTACTTCATCTCACGAGGTTGGCTACAACAGAACTAGAGGTGGATATCCGGTCGTTGATGGAGGTAGCTGGTTGACCACAATGTATATTTTGATTGTCATTGCAATATTTGTATGGATTGGTTAGTGATAAATATATTTTGTCTTTAAAGATTCCTTATTTATGTACAACAAATACTTGGCCGTCTATAAATACATTAATACTTTGGTTTTATCAATAATTTTACCTTATACACTAACCTTATTGATACCTTAGGGTCTAAAATATATAATTCTTATATGTCCTAAAACCTCGTTCAAGTTTATAATTTTGGCCGTTGATGGTTTCTAAGTCGGACAGTTTATTAAAAGTACATCCTTATCTGTCACCAAGGAGGAAGCCAAAGAGGAGTTAAAAAGAAAGAAGGAAAGCCTCTGGTCCGGGCGGAGTTTGCGCAGAGCTGCTGAAATATAGTGGAGTCGAGGTGAATAAAAGGCTCACGAACCTTATAAATAAAATCCTAAAAGGTGAAAAGATACCCCAAGAAATGAAGAAAGGATACTTGACCCTAATATTTAAAAAAAGTGATAGGAAAAAATGTGAAAATTATAGCGGCATCTGCGTGAAAGTGCATTCATGAAACTGCTTGGAAGAATAATAAAAGCACGACTTGAGGAACAGTATGTTCAAGCTGAGGAGCAATGTGGATTCACACCATGAAGATCCTGTATTGGCCATATTTTTACTTTAAGGCAGCTGTTAGAGAAGCAAAAGATAAGATTTAATTTTCATTGACTTGGAAAAGGGATACGACAGTGTTCCTCGCAAACTCCTACGGGGAACCTTAAGGAAGGCTGGAATTGACCAAGGAATAGTGAGCCTACTTAAAGCAATTTATAGGGGAAACAAGTGCCAGATAAAAATAGGCCCATTACTATTAAGGGAATCCCAGAATGGGAAAGGGCTACTTCAAGGATGTTGCATGTCTCCAACATTGTTAAAATATACCTTGACGAATGCCTAAAAGGATGGATAAAGAAATGTGGCAAAATGGGTATCGAGCTAGGAGAAAAAAACCTGTGTCATTTGTTATTTGCGGATGATCAAGTACTAATAGAACAAGATGAAGAGGACATTAGCTATTTATTTAGAAAGATAATAGACCATTATGAACAAGAAGGCCTCAAAATAAATTTTGAAAAAACAAAATATATGTGCATGGAGAAAGAAGAGAGTACCGATCCAACATTATGCAAAGTTGAACAATTTTGTTATTTGGTATCCATAATTGAAAGTAATGGTAGAATAGAAGCAGAAACCAAAAAAAGGATTACAAATGGTAAAAAAGCAGTGGGGATACTCAACCCTATACTCTGGAGCCCTAATAATTTAGTAAAAACTAATATACAAAGCCCTAGTAGAAAGCTTAATGTTATACGGTTTGGAAACATGGCCACTCTGTATAACCGAAGGAAAAAAATTTCTTTCAGTTGAAATGGATTTCTGGTGGAGAGTAGCAAGGATATCCAGAGCTGAAAGGATAAGAAATGACACCATAAGAGTAAGGTTAGCAGTAGAAAAGAATATCCATGAGGTGATGGAAGAGAGGAGACTCAGATGGTATGGTCATATTAGACGAATGGGTGACGAGAGGATAACAAAGATAATTATGGATTGGGAGGCAGAGGGTAGAAGGAGGAGAGGAAGACCTGCAGTTAGATGGAATTATATAGTGAGGAGGAGGATACGATGGACCGGCAGAGATGGAGTAACCTATTAATACAAGCATTTGATTGAGGAAAACTTCGTATTGAAGAAACTCCTAAATAAAAAAAACTGTTTACTAATAATATATTTTTTAGCCTTTTGATCAACGATTATACAATTTTTTTGAAATAATAAAAAAAAAGTATACTGTGAAGTGAAGAAGACTGAGACGAACATTCTAGTTCATTTTCTTTAATTGAAATGTAAGACCTTCGTTACCTGACAACTCTCAGGTACGAATTACTGACAACTCTGAAGGCAGACAATTAGGACATTTGACACTCAAGCAACTTTAGTTGTTTGCTGCTGGCCAAAACAGTAACAGCTGTTTGATCCTCGTCTTGTGGAAGAGGTTTTAACCTCGAACTGTCTCATTTAAAATTCCTTTTTATACTTTTTTTTATACCAAATATTTAATGTTTAAATATTGAAATTTTCACAAATTTTGGAACTTTTGTCATTTATTGCTTAACTTCACACGACATCCGAAGGTTACAGCTCTACAGGTTTCACCAATATAACTAGTTATTGTTAACTGAAGAAGACTGAAAATGATTGTGTATTCCATTATTTCGAAGAGGAAAAATTGTTTATTTTAATATGTTGAAAAGCTGAGAGAGAGAAAAAATATTATTGTTGTTGTTTTTGTAACATAATCCTCTCTGAATTATATGAACCATGTTAAGTGAAGAATCAGAATTTTCTTCTTTGAAGACGGTGTCTTCTTTTGATAGAGGTTTGATAGATTTTTAATATAAAAATAATATACCTTAGAGCACACTGACTATCTTACCAATTAGTTATGATTGCAAAAATTAAAATTTTTATTTTATTATAGCTTTTGTTGAGTATATTTTTTTATTTTTTGTGATACATAAATTTTAATCGATATATATGATATTGTAAGATCAATGCATAAAAACAGCTTTAATTTCAAATGGGTGCTTTAAGTTATCAAAATATATATAATTTGTATGTTTAATTGCATGAATTTTTGTATATCTACATTTTTTCTGTTCTTCGTTTCTAGGAGACGACTGTACATTAGCTGTCAGGGTAGATTCAGAAGAACTTCAGAAATTTTCTCCTTCTAGTCTATTGGTCGAATCGCTGATAGAGCAGCTATGTAAGTTAGTGGAGAAGAACCCAAAAAAACGCAGGAAACTGTATTTAGGTATTTATCAATATTGTATCTAATGAGCTTTCATGATCTAATAATGGTTTGATACTTGCAAGCTTTGACCAATTTGCATAGAAATACTTAAAATTACCTATATATTTAGTAGCAATTATTGTAACAATAGTTAGTTCACTTTGATGTTATCGAACATCAATGTAGTTATTATTTTTAGTTTAACATTTATACGTTTATATTTTCTATTAATAAGATTTTATAGCAAACTTTCTATTTTAAATCTTGCTATTTTATATCTTCATTTCCAGATGTATGTGAAAAACTGCATCAAATGAACTTAATTGACGAAAATTATGGGAAAGAGGAATTTGCATTTATGCGCAGTTATTACCAAAAAGCTTTATATCACTTCCTTACTACAGCAAAATCTACATCTGTTGACACTAAAGCTGCCATAGTTTCTTCTGTGTAGGTGTCTATGCCTCTTTTGGAAATCAAGAGCTTTTTGCTCATTAATTTTTAATTCTAAAAGTTTTTATTTATATTCCATTTTATATATATTTATTTTCTATTATTTATATATTTATAGTCCAGTTTTTTTAATTTTTGATCCTTTATTAACCTCACACTATTTTTACAATAGTCGGTTCAACATTTCGGCATTAAGCCATTTTCAAGAAAAAGACCTGTGACCACAATTTTTCAAATAAATTAGGCTGACTACCCTTGTCAAAAATTAAAAATCGTTTTACTAGTTAGTCAGCCTAATTTATTTGAAAAATTTTGGTCACAGGTCTTCTCCTTGAAAATGGCTTAATGCCGAAACGTTAAACCGACTATTGTAAAAATAGTCAATCAAAAATTAAAAAAACCGGACTACTATCTGCTTAGCCTCAAGACTAATATAGAATTATTATAAGTTTTTATTTATTTTTATAGGCCCGATAAGTTAAACATTCCTACAAAAGGTGTAATAGAATGGTCAAGATATGCAACAGAATTCGAAGAATTAGATTACATAGCAAAGGGTGGTTTCGGACATGTTTACAAAGTACAACACAAATTAGATGGTGGTTTTTATGCGGTGAAGAAAATTTTTCTCAGGTTTGTCTAAATTTGTTTATAATTTGGTTTAAGATTCAATTTTAAAAATTAAGTTTAAAATAATGTAGTCATGGAATAACACATTATATTTTTAATAAAATATATTAAAGCATATTTTTCTGTTGAAAAGAAGTTTCCGATAAAAGGAGGTTTATTAAAAAAAAAAAGAAAAAAAAAAGTCACAGCTGTTTACAGTAGGGTTCCAATTAACCGAGGTCCAGTCAACCGAGGTGCCAAGCCTGAGGGTGGGGGGGGGGGGGTATGCATCAAGCTCATTCAAACAAACTACAATAAAAGATTTATTTAAAATAAAAAAGTTTCATAATTTCTGTTATTATTATTGTTTTTATGCATTATTATTATTAAGTATTTATTAGGTTTTTAAGCATATATGTAGTATTTATTTAAAAATAACCTACATTTTCAGTTGGTATTGGTATGATTCCTATTAACCGATTATTTTGATTAACCAAGGTAACCTTGGTCCCCATCGACTCGGTTAATCAGAACCCTACTGTATTTGGAAGGACTGCGTGCATACAATATATAGTCAACTACAATAGTTTTTAAAAAACGAATATTACCTGAAGAAAAAAAACAAATTTTTTTTGTGGCTTTCTCAGTTCGCCTACTGTATCCCATACAGTACAACAAAACCATAAGCTGATTTTTCGATTTCTTCCATCTTGTATCCTATTTCCCTTCAGAACTGATTTCGTAGAAATGGTTTTAAATGAAAAGGCCAGTTTTGCCACCATTTTACACATTCGTAGTTTTCAATGAGTGAAGCAAGTTTGCTTATCCACTCACTAACTAGTTCTTTGTGAACGTCATATCCTTCACCACCAATCTATATCCAAAAAATATTGTGACACTTTTAAATTTATCTATCCAACCATTTAACCATATAAATTTAGTTTCATTTGATTTTTCAGTAAATTTTAAGGCTTTAATTTAAAATCGCAACTGAAAGTTTGACTGTGTGCTAACAAACCATTCATAAAGCAAGTTGTCAATTTTTTTTTTCAAAATCATGGGCTTTGTGTCTTTTTACTAGCGAATATTTTCCACTCATTATATCAATATGTTTGATTAATTCTTCAGCATATCATAAATGTGAGGTTTGCACATTTAAATTTTGATACAATATCCCCAATTCGAACTTTGTTTTTATTCCTCAATTCAATCACTGTCACCTTATCTGACAATGTTAGTACACTTCACAAGATTTTTACTTTAGACACTTTAATGTATGTACTCAGGGTTTCTATAGAGCTACTGATCTGATAGAAGGGAAAAATGAAAATTCCTTAAAAAGTGGAAAGAAAACATTTTGTGGAAACCGCCTGAAATAGTAGCTATTTGCCGAAAATTATATCAAGCCATAAATTAAAAAAAACACAAGAGCATTATGATCCCAGGATTCGCTCATCAAGAGAAATAATTTTTCCGGTATAGAGAAGGGCTTTGCACACTTTCTTAGGATAAAACTTTCTGTTTCCGTTGAGTAGAGTTCCCGGGCATGGGAGGTGAATTCTTTCTCTGTGAAAACCAGGACTTACAAAATTATCTGCTTAACCAAGTTTTCCATTATAAAGAGGTTCCACTTATGAGAGGTTCTACTGTATTTATATATTAAATCTTCTTCCAAATAAAAGGGATATTAAAGAAACTTCTGTGTTTGTCTATACAATATAACATTATCTCGAAAGTGTATTAAACATAGAAAATTAGTTATTAGTTTTATAATTTTTGTTTTAATATATATAAACTTGATAAGTTTTAAGTTTGTTCACCTGTAAAATCAGATCCTTAAGCTTATAGTGCTTTATATTACACTGGTCGACAAAATTTAACTTTTTTTCTTTCACAAGAATTAAAATAACAGATTCTAAAAGTATTTTTCGTGCTGAATTCAAATATAATTACAGTTTTTCCCCATCGGGCAGGAGTTTTGTGTGATATTCATTTGAATTTTTTATAATATTCCAAAAAATCCGTAATTTGCTATCTAACTCAAAATTATAACTACTGATTCTGACTTACCTAGAAAGTGGTAGATAGTGATTTTCGGGTATATTTTGCATCTGGAACGTCTCTCATTTTAGTCCAACAGTAGTCAGCCAGCATATTGGAACTCCACTTGCCTTGGTACCTCTTCTCTATTGTAGAAATTTGCTGATGAAAACGCTCACCGTGTTCATCGCTGACAGCTCCAAGTTTTTCGGGGAAGAAGTCCAAGTGAGAGTCCAAGAAGTGAATTTTTAAAGACATGTTGCATCCCATAGCTTTATAAGAATGCAGAAGATCAGCCACTATGTCACGATAGTTTTCTGCTTTATGGTTTCCAAGAAAATTGCAACACATGTGATTCCTTTAATATTTGTCAAACAAAAATAACAGTCAGTTAAATGATCCTTCGGTTCTCTCCAAATCATGGGAATTGCAAATGGCATATGATGTGTACCATTTTTCCACCCAGTCAGCAGTCTAACACACGAAACGCAGCATGTATTTGGGGCCCAGCTCTTATCAAAATCACCAACTTGACAGCCAAAGTAAAGTTTATAACACTTCTTTACAAGTGGGGTCAAATTTCGCCTCTGAGACTTGAAGGTCAGCTCACCACAAATATAGCAGAAATTATCTGCATGATTTACACAATTTCTTGGCATGATGAAAAAATAAAGCACAGAAATACAACATGCACAACATATACAATACACTTCTAAACAGAAAGGAAGGAAATATTTCACTACTCAACAATCTCACAGTCAGCTCAATACTGACACATCACAATGCCAAACAGGTCTGAACATGTCTAAACAACAACAATGAACCTGCACAGTCATGTTTTATTGCGCTTCAGCATGACATTGCAAATAATTTCAATAATACAGCTTGAGTAAAATAGCTACATATGAGGTAACGGTTCCTATGACAGGTCAAAGAAAACGCTAAAATCATATTTTGAAAAGTAGCTTTTACAGAAAAACTATGCCTGATGGGAAAATTCTGACTACATATCTGAATTCAGGATGGAAAATGCCACTAGATTCACTATTCAGATCTCTTGTGAAAAAAAACTTGTCGACCAGTGTTATTAAAGAGTTGAATATGAAGGAAAATGTACACATTTTGTGATTATTTTAGGTATTATAATGTCCCAGATTTTCTTCAGAATTTGAAAGAAGTGAAAATGTTGGCCAAATTCAACCATCCAAATATTGTAGCATACAAAGCAGCCTGGTTAGAGCCTTTTAAGAAAAAGAAAAAACTAATACCTGCCATCGAAATGAGGTAAGAAAAAACAACAGAATTATTTACAATTTTCAATGTAATGGGATGAATTTTAATTATAATATTATATAGTGTTTCTAGTGACGAAAGCATGAAAGAAGACTCTCTTGAAGTTGTATTTGAAAGTTCAGTCAGTAGTAAAATAGAAGAAATCGGTGATGAAGTGTGTAAATTTTCTAGTAATGTAGATCTCGTGTACAGATGTAAATATGATTACGAGGAAAAAAATACTGTCACAGAGTGGGCTGTTCTCTACATTCAAATGCAGTTGTGCCAGCAGACTCTGAGGCAGTGGCTGGATATAAGAAATCTCGACACTCATGAGATAGAAGTCAACCAGTGCGTCGAGATATTTAAACAGATAGTTAGAGGTGTTGAATACATACATTCGCAAGGAATTGTACATCACGATTTAAAGGTTTGTAATTTATTTAGCAAGTTATATTAACATTATTGTTTACACATATTTTATTGGAAATTGGCTAATTAACATGTAAAGCCACGCTTTGGGAAATAAATTTTCCCTTGTATGCCACTGTACCTCTTCGATGGATTTTAGCCTTTTTAGGGAGCACTCTGGCATAAATTAAGAGTTTGGGACACTTAGCATGCTATTTTATTTATTTGTTAATTTAAAAAAAATATATGATATTTACTTCACTTAACACTTTTTTGTGTGCCACAATGAGTGAGTTAAGGTATATTTAAGAGTTCAATGAAAAAATACTCCAATGAATAAAAGTATAAAATATGTAAGTGCAAGGGGTCTAAAGCCAGAGTATAGGCTGATGAAGGGGAGTTCTGTCACAGTTGTCTTCTGTCTCACTTGGTCATCTGTTTATTGAAGTAGCAACACACACTGTTTATTGAAGTAGCAACATTTTCTTATTATTCCAAAAAATATGAGTTTTTTATATTTACTATGGACATTCACAGAACCTCTCCACAAGTCTTTCATTCTGTGCCTCGGTGCCATGCACATGAAAAAATGCTTATTGAAATTTTATTAAAAATTAATAAAAACATTGGGAAGCATTATTACTGTATAAAATATGATGATTGTCTTATTTTCAAATTTCATATTCGTGGCATGGAATTATTATTGCCTATTATTCAGAAAAGCTAAAGCTGGTCAAATAATAGTTTTTTATTTTTATTTTTGGCAACTGACTGTTATATTTGTTTAATTTTTTTATGAGTTAGTTAAACATTTTTAGTTAGGTTTAAAATGAAATATTAACAAATTAAAACTGCAATTTATTCATAATTGGTACCCCAAAGATAAAATTTTAATTTTTTATCTTACTATTCAATTATATGAGATTGAAAGTGGGAAAAGTAGTTTAAACGCCCATGACATTTATTATAAGATCAGACTTTTTTACTAATTACCTCAATGGCTTACTTATAATGAGATCCGAGGTACGTGTAAGGTTGATTCTGATTGCGAATTACTCACCCTGTAATAATATATTAAAAAAATGGCTAATTATGTATTAGCCCACAGGCAAAACTGTTATCCATCATTGTTTAAGACCTGCCATACTTTTATAACACCTGCATTCTTGTTCATATTTATGGTAATTATAATCCTGACACTAATTCCTTAAAATATGTCAGAAAAAAAGGAATAGAATAATAACAAAATAACTTTATTCATTTTTATTTTATTAAACTGCTGAAATTAAAGTGAAAATTGTCGAATATGAAGGTGTGGGAACTGAAATATTTACTTGAAATATATAAGTTTGTGTTAAAAGAACCAGATGTCAAAGATTTAAGTAAAAAGTACATATAGGGTCATTCCATGTCAAATCAACACAATTTTGGGAGATTTTCAGACTTGATCTCTCAGATTTTCATGATTTTTGGTATACAGCAATATATCATAGACTTATGAAAAAATACCAAATATCAGTTATGTTGCACAATTATTTTTGAAGTTATTGATTTTTAAAGATTTAAATTTTTATGAAAAAATTTCAGGTTTTTCTAATAATAATAATAATAATATAATAATAATAATTAAAGGCTACCTTTAGATGCCTATAGACTGTCAACCAGTGGAGATATAAACCTAGGAGTGGTCTCATTTTAAAGCTGTTGAATAGGGCTTTAATATGATATGATACAAGATAGGGGTTACAATTTCAAAAAATTGAAACTTTAATCTAAATTTTGAAATTTAAATTTCTCAAAAAGTAGCAATTTTAAAAATTTAAAAAAAATACCAAAAATAGTTTGCAATGACTTAGTCCAAACAGAAAAAATTTATCATGGGATCAGGAGGTACAGGGCTTCAGAAATACACATGTTTTGGAAATAATTTACCAAATTAGTAAAAAAAAAATTTTTAATTTCCTATTTTACTATGCAGTGTGTAGGACACTATTAAGTTAATAAAATACAATGATTACTTTATAGTACCACATTTGGAAACCCCTCCTTAATAGAAAACTGAAGCTGATTGGCCTACAAGTCGAGGGAAATACCCTTTTTTCACAAGGTACATTACACATTTATAGGCAGTGTAGCTTCTGAGTTATTCATTTGCTTGTAGGAAATTCATTTGGCAGTTACTATGATATTTTATCTTTAGAACACAACCCATTTCCTGACCACTTCAGGTTAGCAGCCAGGGCAAGCCTACAATGACCAAATTATGGATGCAAGGCACCTGCTTGAATGGTCACATCAGATCATATCTAACATAGACTTTGTATTTATTAACATTGAAGAATAGAATAAAGCTGAAGAACAACTGGCCATTCGCTGCAGTACAGTGGTAACTATATCAGGCACCCAGAGATTTCATGTCTACATACCTCTCAACTGTGGAACCAAATTTAATGTGAAATTATTTTCTTCTGCAGTTGTTTCAGTGTATTTCCAGTTATTAAGGACATACAGCAGATGTTGGTGGGTATGTAACATTAAACTATGGTGACACTTAGTGGTTGAGTTATGTTGTGGATAAAGATGAAGATTCCAGTAAAGTGCAAGTTACATTCCTCCATCCTTCAGGTCTGTCACCCTCATTTATATATCCCACTCCACCTGATACACTGTGGATACCTTTTGCAGATATGATATGTAAAGTAAAACCGACCTCAGAAACTAACCGAACATACAGTTTACCAAACAGTGAAGAGAACAACAAATGTGTGGGTATCTTCCAACGATTGAAGTCTCGATGAACAGATTTGTTAACTTTACTCAAAATATTAGATTGTCATAAGTGTCTATATGAAATTTCCAGTATTAATAAAATGTGAAAATAATAGCCACTGCTTGTTTAATTGTAATATGTTGCTTATTTCATTCAATAAACTATATAAAATTTTCAGAAACGATACTGATTCTGGTATTTTTCACAAAACGTTTATTTCTGAAGCCCTGTATCATCTGATCCCATCGAGATCCCATGATAGAATTTTTCTATCATTGAAAAATTCTATCATGGGATCTGTTGATCGAGACTTCAATCGTTGGAAGATACCCAAACATTTGTTGTTCACTTCACTGTTTGGTAAACTGTATGCTCGGGTAGTTTCTGTGGTGGGTTTAACTTTACATATTATATCTGCAAAAGGTATCCACAGTGTATCAGGTGGAGTGGGATATATAAATGAGGGTGACAGACCTGAAGGATGGAGGAATGTAACTTGCAATTTACTGGAATCTTCATCTTTATCCACAACATCAACCACTAAGTGTCACCATAGTTTAATGTTACAATAAGGGTTTCCAAATGTGGTACTTTATAGTAATCATTGTATTTTATTAATTTCATAGTGTCCTACACACTGCATAGCAAAATAGGAAATTAAAATTTTTTTTTTTACTAATTTGGTAAATTATTTCCAAAACATGTGTATTTCTGAAGCCCTGTACCTCCTGATCCCATTGAGATCCCATGATAAATTTTTTCTGTTTGGACTAAGTCATTGCAAACTATTTTTGGTAATTTTTTGTCAAGTTGAATGAAATACTGATATGGAACGGATATGGCTATTCCGAGTTTGGATTTTGTTTTATGCATAAAGAAATGTATAAAAATACATAATAGTGCGTTTGGGACTGTTTTATTATTTTGTGTTAACCAATATTTCTTCTTAAGCATTTTCCTGTTATACATATTTCACTGTAGCTTAATGCCATTCCAATTACTAAGGAATAGTGATGTAAAACTATCCATAATACTATCGATACTATCGATAGTTTTAAACTATCGAGGCTATCGATAGTAGTATCGAAAACATCGTTTTTAAAGGTAAAGTGATAGCCTCTGTCTCTAAGCGCCCTTGTGCAATATAATTCATGGAAATGAATAATAAACAAGACATGTAACAGTGTAATTTTACTTATGTTTCTAAAAAAAAAATATTAACTTCAATTTTTGACCTCTATAAATCAACTACCTGAGAATATTTTTTTGAAGTATGTATGTTCCAAGTTATGTCTAGAAAAATGTCACAAACGACTTTTTTTCTTAAAAAAAACATTCGAGGATGCGTTCCGAATGTTGTCTTGTCAAATCAACTACTTAGACAAATGGGAATCCTGGTTTCATCGTTACTTGAAGAGAGTATAGGTACTCTAAATACCGTTTTTTTGACCTTTTGATAAAGTTTTTACTTTTTAGAGTTACGACCAAGCTTGAACCTGATAAAAATTATTTCAAGGTATAATGGAACCCATCCTCTACTTACAGAAATGTTCATCTTATTCCCTAATAAAAAAGGAAAGAAAAAAGTGCCAATGGAAACGTGCTTTATAGCTCCTATCGTTCCAAATGAAAAATTCAACTTTATCCCTCCCCCCTTCCACCGGTAATCGTCTCAGACTATCGATAGTTTTACATTACTAAGGAATGGTTCCTCTTGTTTATACACCTGTTGCCAACCGATAAGATATAAATTTAGTATATAATTCTTGGACCTTCCTGCCATGTTCATTTTCTTATGGAAATTGTGCTGTTGCAACCAATGCACACACTTTTTAGCAGACTTTCCTTTATAGACTTATTTCAAAATTTAAACTATTAGACTTATATCCAAATTTTTTTAGTATTTTACTACAAAATTAAGAACTAAAAGATAATCAAGAAAAAGCATGGCAAAAAAAGTTCAGCAGATACCAAAGAAAATAGAATATAATAGGTTACATTCCCCTGGACTAATATATTTGTACCAAAAATTGAACAACTTCTTGTGGATAAGTGGCTAAGATGTTTTATATTATAGTTTTCAAAAAAAATTAATTTTTTTTTTTAAACTTTCATTTTAATAGCCGAGCAACGTGTTTGTGAGCCATGACTTGAAGCAGATACAGGTCGGAGACTTTGGGCTGGCTTGTAACCTTATAACTCATCATCAACCTTCACTGTCTGTTGTTGAGACTCATCAGCCTGGTCATCTAGGAACAAAGTTGTATGCAGCCCCTGAGCAATTGAATGGCTACTGTCATCCTAAGGTATTGAATTTATTCAATCACGAGTCATTAAAAATTTTGTAGAACCTTTGTTAAGTATGTTAAGCTCTGTAATGTGTACGATGGCTAGTACCGTCTCAATTTTAAAAAGCTTTGGGGTCCAATAAAAACAAGTGCCAATTTCTGTTTGGTGATGTGCAATACCCATAAATTTAAATGAAATCATAGAAAAGACCCTAGTAACATTTTGAAGAAAAGAGGACTGTTGGCACATAGCCGATTGACTGAACGGATAGGATCTGTTTATGCTCTCTACTTAGGCACTTCAAAAACTCGATCAAGTATAAGAAATAACTATTAACACAACTTAAGTTTAAAGTACAGACTATAAACTAACTAATAGGATGTATGAAAAAAATTTGGTGTGATGTGCACAAAAGCACAACTTTCAATTACCAATTCTCTTTGAGTAGAATTGACGTCTTTTGATAAATGTGTAAACACCTTTTGGAAACTTAATAAAAAATAGCCTTTTCCACATTTATTCACTTCTTTTTGTTAGTTATCCTCTGTACTTTTGATTTATTATTAAATGGTAAAATTGAAGCTTGGATTTTAGTCTCATATGCTTTTCCAGAAACTGACAGCAATTACTGTTGAAATATATTACCTTTTATTTCATTCATAACTCTATTATGGAACTAAATTTTGTATAGTAAAATATAATTATTACATATTATCTTGTACCAAATTTTTTTCACACAAAGAACTTCTTTATAGCTCGACAACATAAGAAATTTTGCTGGAAAGGACAGAGATGTCAATTTGGTGGCCAATAGAAAGGCTCCTTTACAGATGGTGTATTTACTTTGTTGTTAGTTTATGGTTTGTTTTTAATATAAGTGTTTTTGCGTTTAGGTTAATTTTAATATAAAAAAAAAAAAAAAAGTTTATGTGACGTAAACAGCATAAAATGCCAGGAAAATCAACTAGTGATCAGACGTCCATCTAAATAAATTGTTTTCTGTATTCGTGATTGTCTAAAAGAAAGCAAAGAGAGACATACACTGTATTGCAATGTTGTTTGTAAAATATCACAGTATTTCCATTCATTTTATTTCCAGAAAGAAAATAAAAAATCATATTATTATAGCTGGGCAATTCCACGTCAAATCAACACAAAAATATATCATTTTGAACCTCACCATCTCAGATTTTCTTGAAATTTGGTATATGTGTACTACTTGTACCTACTAGAACAATTGTGAAATATTACTGAGATATGTCTACCCGCTTTTGAATTATTGGGTTCTAAAGCCCTCAAAAATAGGTCCAGAAACAGAAAAAATCATGATTAAAAATAGCTGATGTTTTCCAAATTTGACTAGGACTATGAGATTGGTGTCGTTTAACAGCGCATTCCATGCCGTTTCATATGATATTCAACAATGTATAGTTTGATACTAAAGAAATTTTCTTTAAACTAAATGTAAAATTTTAATTAATCCAATCTTCAATTGTGGCTAACCACCAATTTTAAATTATTTTTAAATAATTTATTTTTTGAAGAGAAAAGATTTGGCTCCGCCGGAAGTCGAACCCGGGTCTCCTGCGTTACATGCGAGGATGCTAACCGCTACACCACAGAGCTCGGCTCAAGGCAGAGCAAATCCTTCCTCTTCACTGATACCTACTCCCTCTATCTCACAAGTTTTGCGAGTAGTAGCGGGAGGTGGACAATTTTTGTCCAATTTATGATATATTATTGACTTAAGTCAATTTTTTTAAATTATTTTAATTAATCCAATCTTCAATTGTGGCTAACCACCAATTTTAAATTATTTTTAAATAATTTATTTTTTGAATAAATTCCCGGGTTTGAATATAAATTCCCGGGTTCGACTCCCGGCGGAGCCAAATCTTTTCTCTTCAAAAAATAAATTATTTAAAAATAATTTAAAATTGGTGGTTAGCCACAATTGAAGATTGGATTAATTAAAATAATTTAAAAAAATTGACTTAAGTCAATAATATATCATAAATTGGACAAAAATGGTCCACCTCCCGCTACTACTCGCAAAACTTGTGAGATAGAGGGAGTAGGTATCAGTAAAATTTTAATTTAAATTTTCTCAAAAAGGGCATTTTTTAACATTTTTATTTTTTTTAAAAAATAGGCAGTATTATATTCATTCATACAACAAAATATAAAAGTGGGATCAAAATGTCTTCATTACTAAAAAAATTGAAAACTAGTAATAAAATTTCATAAATCTAGCATTTTATGATTAAAAATAGCTGCAGATGTTTTCCAAATTTGACTAGGACTATGAGATATGTGTCTTTTAAGAGCGCATTCCATGCCATTTCATATTATATACAAAAAAGTATAGCTTGGTTCTAAAGAAATTTTCTTAAAAACAAGTTTAAAAAGTTATTGTCAATTTTCTGTAAAAGGGGATTTTTTTAAAAATTTTATATATTTTTAAAAAAAAATTGGTCATACTGCCTATACCTATATACTGCTCTATGTCATATTAAACTGCATGGAACGCGCTATTAGAGTAGACCTCTATCTGTTAAGAGCTCAACCGTGCGCCTCTCGCTCTTTTATAATATTTTACCAGTTTCCCTCCGTTATTTCTTGTTCAAATTTTCACATTTATCGCTTACAAGACTAGTTCAATCACAAGCAGCCCTATTACAGTTATAAACTACAATAGAAAAAAGTGTCAGTCGAGAACCCAGCGGAGCTAAAGTAGTGGGGAGTGATAGCTCGGCATCAGCCTAATCCCGCTTGCGCCCGCCACAACAAACAGGTCTGTCATTATTTATTTTCATCTCGCGCTCTCTATTATTTATATTTATATCACTCTCTCTCTCTCTCTCTTTTTTTTTTTTTTAAATTGCTCGCCTTTTAATATAAATTAAAATAACAATGGTCAACTGTAAAGTATGCACCAAAACTGTGAGCAGAGATGAAAAAGCTAAAGTGGCCTGCTCTGTTTGCCAAAATATTTACCACGTCAAATGCGCGAAAATTGATTCAACGGACCCAGAAGGCCTGAAAGAAAAATGTAAAATATGGACCTGCCCGGATTGCGACGAACCTATACGGGCTGCACCTGTCTCTGAGGCAAGTTCAATGATAGATCTACTGAGGGCGCTAACCGCGGAAGTTAAAGAAATGAAATCCAAACTTCAAGGCCTAGAAGAGTTAAAAGATATTAAAGAAACTCTGCAGAAACAATCCGAAATTTCGTTCGAAAATATGGATAGACTACAGAAAATCGAAACCCTTCTGGAGGAGCAAAAGAACTGCGTAGAAAAATTGACGCTCGAAAACTCCACGTTAAAGGCGAAAATTTTTGAATTAGAAAGCCGCGTGAACTTTACAGAGCAGCAGCAGTTAAAAAATACAGTGGAGATAAGAGGTGTTCCGGAGAGGCCAGGAGACACCGTGATGGGCACCATACTCAGTATCGGAGCGGGTCTGGGCGTTAAGCTGTGCACGGAGGATCTGGACCACGCGGTGAGGCTCAGGCCCAAGCAGGATGGGGCCCCAGGACCTATAGTAGCAAGATTCGTTCGTCAGACAGTAAGAGATGAACTAGTGCATCAGAGGAAAGCGAAGAGAGACTTCTCTTCGCGGCACCTGGGCTGGGGCGACAATGAAGCATTCCGGATCTACGTTAGTGAAGCTATGACGCCAGCCAACAAGCATCTCTACTGGTTGGCCAGGCAGAAGAAGGCAACGTCTAAAATCAAATACGTATGGTTCAGTGGAGGCCGAGTTCGCTGTAGGCAGGCAGACGGTCACCCAGCGGTGATTATTGGTAAGCCCAGCGACCTGGACGTTTTCAGCTGAATGCCGTATGTGAGTCTCATCAAGCTTGCGAACTATCCAGTTTTTACACAAGATATTTTTAGTTTTATTTTAACCTCAGATAATTTTATTTTCGTTTTAGAAATTTTCATCCTTATTATTGGTATTTATATTTTCATCACATATATTCAGATTTTTACTCTCACTTTTTTAATTAACTATAGCTATTGGTATTTTTATTTTAGATATTACAATTTTCTCCTCTATCATACCTCTATTCCCTATCATATTAATTACCTCGTGCAGCTAGAGCCCGGAACTTATTTGATTAGTTGTGTTTCACTGGATGTTTACCTTCAAATTCGAGCTAGTTTTATATTGAGCAATGACTTGAATTTTCAATACCCATTCCAAATCTCAGAATTTTACCATTTCCTATCCTATTCTCGAATCATAACCACGCGTGTACCTTGCCAAAATACCGTTTTTGCCAAAAAACGTTTCAAACTATCCTTCCCTTCATCCACGTACCTTTTTTCAAATACTTCTACCACTTTTAATAGCTAAGTTATGACTAATATTTTAAGCGCATGTCACGTAAACGCACAATCCCTCATTGCTCACTTTGATGAATTTCAAAACTACTTCTTAGACAACTTTCATCACATAATCGCTATATCCGAAACCTGGCTAAAACCGCACATCCCTTCTTCCCAGATTTCCCTTACCAATTACTCTTTCTTCCGCCATGATAGATCTAATCGCACGGGAGGTGGTGTCGGACTATACGTCCATGAAAGCCTTAAGGCCAAAGTTCTTCTTCAGTCCCCCTCCCACGACCTCCCTCATATTGAATACATGTTCGTTGAAATTTCCTCCTCCTCGTCTCCTCTTTTATTCGCCGTAATTTATAGACCACCCCGCGCCCCATTCGACAACCTTTTTGAATCCTCCCTTGTCAATCTGGTCTCCAATTATTCCAATATCATTATAACCGGCGATTTCAATGTAAACCTACTTTCTGAATCCTCGGAGAAGTCCTTTCTAATTGACCTCCTGTATTCCCTCAATCTTTACCTAGTTCCCTACTATCCAACTCATCACACGCAATACTCTGATACTTGGCTAGACCTGTGCATTTCTGATTCCCCCGTCAAAATCATTTCCTCTTCGCAATGTCCTGTTCCTTTTCTCTCATCACATGACCTTATCCAGATTTCATACGACATCCCCGTCAAACGTTTCTCTCCTAAGGTCATATCATCACGCAATCTAGTCCACCTTTCCTACAAATCCCTTCAATCCGATCTCGACGCCGTCCAATGGGATAACATATATTCGTATGATTCTGTCGATTCCATGGTCTCCTTTCTCACCTCAAATTTGAAATCCATTTTAGATATCCACGCTCCCCTGAAAACCCGAACCCTACGTCGCCCCGCTGCACCTTGGCTGACTTCTGAAATAAAGGATCTGATGAAAAGAAGGGAAGCTGCAAGACACAAGTTTCGGCGTACCCGTTTGGCAGCTGATTATGCGTCTTTCAAAAAGCTCAGGAATGTGACCCAATCCGAAATCCGACGAGCTAAATCCCTCCACTGCCACAATGCCCTCTCCAATGCCCACGATCCTAAAAGTAAATGGAAAATTCTTCGTCAATTATCCTTCCTCGGTTCCAATAACTCCAGTTCCCTTCCGTTCACTCCAGATGATCTCAATAACCATTTCTCATCCTTCACTCCTTTTTTATCCCCACCTGCAGTTATCAATAATCATAATTTCAATCCGGAAAACTTCTTTTTTTCCCACATTACATACGATGACCTTCTTATCGCAGTCCTAAAATCCCACACTAACGATTACGGTCCTGACGATGTTCCAGTAAAGCTAATAAAGTCCTGCCTTCCCTCACTCATTCCCGTTCTCTATCATATTTACAACTTCTCGTTACAAAACTCGGTTTTCCCTTCTTCCTGGAAAACCGCTCTAGTCCGACCTCTGAACAAAACCTCAAACCCCTCCACAATGAATGACCTCCGTCCTATTTCCCTTCTCTCCAATCTCTCAAAACCGTTAGAACGCCTTGTTCAAAATCAACTATCAAAATTCCTAGAAGAACGCTCCCTCCTAAACCCACTCCAATCCGGTTTCCGATCTGGTTACTCGACTCAATCTGCTCTCCTAAAAATTACCCATGACCTCCAAACTTCTATCGAACTCCGAAAGCTAAATATTCTTATCCTTCTAGATTTTTCCAAAGCCTTTGACACAGTCGATCATAACATCCTTCTTACAAAACTGAGAAAACTCCACCTATCTAGCAGCGCCTTACATTGGTTCAGGTCCTTTCTTTCAGATCGGTCACAGTATGTAGTCGTTCCTGGTCAACCTCCATCCAAAACACTTCCCCTCTCCTGCGGAGTCCCTCAAGGATCCTCTCTATCCCCCACTCTATTTGCTATTTATATTAACGACCTTCCTCTCCTGATTCACCACTCCCAATACCATATCTATGCTGATGATTTCCAAATTTACCTGTCTTTCCCACCTTCCGAGTTGGTGCCAGCGACGAAAAAGCTTCAAGAAGATTTGAATCGGATCAGTCTCTGGGCAGAGGCTAACAAGTTGAAGCTGAATGCAGAGAAAACAAAGGCAATTTTAATAGGCTCCAATCACCTCCTTAAAACCGTCCATAACATCCCACCCCTGTTCCTAAACAACAATCCAATCAAATTTTATCCAACAGTCAAAAACCTTGGGGTAACCTTTGACCAAACTCTTTCCTGGAAAAACCATATCTCCAATATCTCCCGTCGCACCATCTCGACCTTAAAGCAACTAAACCATTTCCGTGACCTTTTCCCTTTCGAAACACGCAGACTTCTGGTCACCTCCTTGATATTCCCCCACTTTGACTATTGTTGCACGGTATATGGGGGTGTCTCAGGGGATCTCGACGCAAAACTAAAACGTTTAATAAATTGTTCCATCCGATTTATATTCGGGATCCCAAGAGACGTCTCCATATCGCCTTTTTACGAAGAGTTAAAGTGGTTATATCCTTCCTACCGCCGTAAGTATTTCCTGGCAACCTTCCTTTTCCAAGTTATCCGATCCTGCCGACCATCATATATCTCCGAACTCCTTCATCCCAAATCCTCGGTACATTCCCGCAATACCCGCTCTAGGCCCTCAGATCTATATACTCCGGCCCACCGAACGTCAGCTTTTGATAGATCTTTCATTATCCGGTCTACCTCGTTATGGAATTCCATTCCCACTTTCATCCGTAATTCCAATACCCTCTCCACCTTTAAATCCCGTCTCTATCATCACTTCATAGTCATCCAGCGTCCTTTTTAAACCAATGGAAGTTCTCATTCTCCTTATATATTCTATTCTATTTTTTTTTTTTTATTATTATCTGTCTTTTTTTCCTCCTTTAAGAAAATATAAATACTATTTAACCAATCTGTAAATAAATGTGTAAATATGTATATATTATTAGATGCGAAAACTAGTTTCTTTCACCTGAGCAGAGGTTCCCTAATTATTTTTAGTTATTTTAATTTGTATCATTTTAATTTGTTTATTTATACTTTAAGGCTCTAAAGCCCCATTTGTATACTATTTACATTTGTTCTTAAGGGACACTGTCCCAGAACAAATAAATAAAGAATTTATTTATTTACTTATTTATTAAACGACACCAATCTGATAGTCCTAGTCAAATTCGGAAAACACCTACATCTATTTTTAATCATAAAAAGCAAGAGTTACTGAATTTTATCACTAGTTTTCAATTTTTTTAGTAATGAAGAAATTTTCATCCCACTTTTATACTTTGTTGCATGAATAGATATAATACTACCAATTTGTCAAACAAATATAAATTTTTTAAAAAATTCCCTTTTTGAGAAAATTGAAATTAAAATTTTAAACTTGGATTTAAGAAAATTTCGTTAGTACCAACCTATACATTGCTGTACATCATACGAAACGGCATGGAATGCGCTCTTAAAAAACACCAATCTCACAGTCCTAGTCAAATTTGGAAAACATCTACAGCTATTTTTAATCATGATTTTTTCAGTTTCTGGACCTATTTTTGAGGGCTTTAGAGTCCAATAATTCAAAAACGGGTAGGCATATCTCAGTAATATTTTACAATTGTTCTTGTAGATACAAGTAGTACACATATACCAAATTTCAAGAAAATCTGAAATGGTGAGGCTGAAGCCTATGTTGAATTGACGTGGAATTACCCAGCTATGTTATTAAAATTGTATTTTAAGGCGTAATGAGAGACAGTTTATTTCTCCATCTAGACAAATACAAAGGTACTTTATAGGAAAACAAAAAAAGGCCCCTTCTCCATTTAAGCCCCCTCAGAACATTTTAATAATGATAAAGCTTACCTGATATTAAAGAAGACTTTATTTTCATTAAACATGACAAATTTGATAAAAGTCATTAACGCCGTTTTTGAGATAATCGAAAAAAAGGCAAACATTGGAAAAAAAAGTTATGAAATGAAGTGCCCCCTCCGTTTGATCTATTTGGATGAAATTTCGGCTGTCACATCACAGGCATATGCATACATCAAATACCCAGTTTGATCAAAATCGTAAAGCCGTTTTTGAGTAAATAAAAAAAAAATATGTGAAAGTGAGACAAAATTCTTTAAATAAGTACCCCTTCCGTTTTACCAATTTTGATGAAGTCGCGGGCATATACATACACTAAATACCCAATTTCAGGTCCCCACGGTTTATAGTTTTTGAGCTAGTCTGTTCACAAACACACAGACCATTTCGCGGGACTGGGTTATTTGGACTCTTTATTTCCATAGAAAACCGGAAGTCAAAATTTTTCACGATCCTAATACTTTCCCGTACTATATATTTCATATATAGGTAAGTTAAAGTTAAAATATTTATTAAAATAGTACTGTTGTATACAATTTCAAACTATTTGTGAATAGATCATTTAATTTTTTTTAACATTTTAATTTTTTATGTGAGTTTATAAAAATTGAATATTTCTTGTTACAAAATATATTTGTTTATTATTATTAATTGAAATTTTGATTTATATAGAAATATATTGAAAAATTTATATCTAAACCCAAGTTGGTTCAACCACTAAATAATTTTATATAAGTGATGCTTTTCATGTAGATAATAATCAATATAGTAAGTACTTTTATTATTTTGTACAAAACATTTAAAATTTCATTTATTGAATATCTTATTATTTTAGTTCCTTTTTATATTGCAATTGGTAATTATTTATGAAATACAGTATCCTTGTATTGCTGTCAATGTCTTCTTCATCTGTTTGTCATAATTGATAACATAACCTGACACACTTTAAATTTAGCACCAAAGCAGAAAGTAGGTGTGGCTTATTTAAGCTCTGCCCTCAGGTAAACTTCTTCTGTTGCCGAACTATAAATAATTTGAGCAACATGTATTTTTCTTCGCATTCAGTCTCTATAGGAAATAAAATAGTTTTTATTTGGGACAGTATTTCAATGCAAACATAATACTCCATGGCATCTGATCTTATAAGTCTATAAAAAAGTACAGATAAAAACTCGTTAAAGCACTAGAATAACCCTTTACCATAATGAAAGTTAATCTATTAAAAGATGAAGATCCATAATTATGGATTAACAGTTTGAAAACTCCTTGCAGAAGTTTTAAAACCAACATTATGAGCTATTTCTATTTTATGAATTAAATCTGTTGTGAGTCAACAGGCAGCAGACAAATTAAAAAATATAGAGTATCAGTAACCGCTAGCTTAGATTTCAAAACACTTTACAGATAGTCCCTGCCATCTTGCATCTTGCCGTTACTTAGTAAAAAAAATTTTTTTTTAAACATTATCCCTTAATTATCTGGAAATTAGATTTCTGAAATGAGTTGAAACATGTTTTTGGGTTGCATAAGAAAATTTCTTTATATAGTATTTTGTATTTAGTTTTCTTATGCCTTGAAACTTTTAAAAGCCTGTATTATATTCTTATTAAGGCTGTTATAGTAAATTATTCTTGATTAAAATTAATTAAATGATATTAACCTTAACTGCAACCAATGGACAGTTTTGGTTATGTAATTTAACACTTTTTTAGTTATGATTGTGTTAACTAATTATTGTTTCATTTTTCCAGAGTGATGTGTACAGTTTAGGAATAATTTTCTTTGAGCTTCTTCAGCCTTTCTCTACAGCGATGGAAAGAAGTAAAGTGATTGGACAATTGAAATCAGGAAATATACCGTCAGATTTGGTTTCATCTTTCCCTGTACAGGTAAGCTGCTCATTGAAATTTATTAAAATATTAAAATTATTTAGATGCATACAGAATAGCTAATTTTTATACATACTAGCATAAAGTATCCCTCCTATTAAAAAAAAATTTAGAATTAAAGTTCCCAAGATATTTAGATAAAATGGTGTGTGTTTATGTATTCAGAATCACAAAAACATTTCATTTAATTTTCAGGCAAACATCATAAGCCAGGCGATCAGCAAAAGTATTAAAAGACGGCCTACATCTAGTGAGCTTCTAGCGGCTTTGGATGAATCTCAGATTTCGGACACTCAGCGTGTTCTAGCTGAGCAGACGGAGACGATTCTGAAATTAAAGAGAGAATCAATTGCAAAAGATGAAGAAATCGCGTCTCTCCGTGCCCAGCTTAAGGAACTTGCATTACAAAGAACTGCAGTTTAGGAATTCTATTCTTTGTAAACAAATAAATGGTTTTATATAAAATTGTTTAAATCTATGTATTTCTTATCTTTATGATTGTTGTAATAATACAAGCCATGGGAGACTGAAAAATTCTTGAATTTTGTAGTTTTAAATTACAAACAAACAAATAAATAAAGACAAAATATAAATAAATATATTTATTTATTAAAATGTTTTATTATTGTATTTTTTTCTTCCTTCTTATTTTATTATTTATATCACAAACTAATAACGATAATATTCTGGTTTGAATGGCCCTTCGACTGGAATATCTAAGTATTTTGCCTGCTCAGTTGATAACTTAGTCAATTTAACTCCAAGATGTTCTAAATGCAAGGCAGCGACTTCTTCATCCAACTAAAAACAAAAATGTTATTATATTAACTTCAGGATAAGGATGATAAAAATTAACACTATTAAAAGTAAAATTTAGTACAAAGTATCACTTTTACAGGGACATTGTCATGATAGTGATGTACAGCGTAAACCATATGTCAATTCCAATTTTATTTCCTGTCTCGGCAATAATGTCAAAGCATAAGCTATTACATGACAGTAGACAGTACCTGCATCGGGGTCGAAGATATTAGCATCTTATAAACCACATGGATATGCTTACCACTAAATTTTCTCTCCTTATCAAAACCTAATCAACTATAAAGCTAATAGGCAAAGAGGGGTATATATACATAACCGAACTTACAACTTTAGAATACCTCTTTGAAAATGTGAAAGAAAAAAAAGACAACATACACCATTTAATCAGAAACAATTTGGCTTTTTCTACATAATCAGAACAAACACATAAACATAGTCTGGGTAAGGGGCCGCTCAGGGACAGAAGGCAATGAAAGAGTAAACACGCTTGCGAAACCTGCGGCTCACAGAAACCTCCCACTGTCATGTCATAAGGTTCCATATCCTACATAAAAGCAGACATCAGAAAGGACAGGGGGTAGTTAGGTGGAACCTAGTCTAGACTGCTTCCTCGAAATCCCCGAGCCTTTATAGGTTTGTTACCCTTACACGTATCACAACCTTAAAAGAATACTAAGTAGTAACGACAAATTGACTCAAATTCTTACAGAACACGGTCAAACTAAGCAATATTTAACATGCTTCAACACACTAAACATTGACAAATGCCCTCAGACGGACAGATACACAATTTGACTGCAAACAACTACATAGACAACATTCGGGCAAAACTTACACGTGACTTTTCTTATATTTTGTTTTTTAAAAGTAATTTTGGTATAAAATTTTTTTACTGTTTAATATAACATGTAATGCGTCTAATGAAATGGGCATAGATCATGTAAAAATTATCCAATAAACTCTCCTTCTTAAAAAAAATGTAGAAAAAAAAATTAAATATATATATAAACACACATATTTATGTTCCTGGACAAAATTATCGCACCACTGAAAATTTTTGATTTTTGCATTGTTTAAAGTTATATTTATATAAAGATTTGTTTCCCCCTTTTTTCAAATACAAATACAAGAAATAAAAGCAAGCTAGAATGAAAATATTATATTTGATTCCTAATCCTAGAGATGCTTCAGATCGTCGTGCTTGCGTCTGGAGTAGGCCAGGAAAGCGATTTGCTCAATGTGTGCGACCACGCTTTGCTTTTTCTGCAGGGCCTGTCATGTTCTGGGGATGCATTTCTTATGACACACATACAGAGCTCATATTAAAATCATTCAATCGATTATGACATAACTCAACATCTTGTTGTTCTATAAAAGTTTCAAACAATAAAATGATATCGTACCTCTTTAAAAAATCAAAAAAATTAAATACATTTAGTTTATTTTTTAAACCTGCAATATTGTAAGCCACAATCGTAATTCCAGATTCCTTGCCGGGTTGATTTTCGATATTTCTAATCTTCTCGATCAGATTTGGACAGCAAGAAGCGACGAAAAGGAGAGCGCAGGCGCGGCGATTTGTCAGCCTTCCTCTTCTTAGACGGGTTTCTTTTTTTAATTAATTTATCCTCATTCAACCAACGCCTAAGGGTACCGTCTGATAGATTTTCTGTTCCTGTTGTTTGTGATGACTCATCCCCTGCGCTATCATCCGAGAAATAATCCTCTCCAGTTTTTATCCCCCTCTGCAGCTCTTCCAATCGCCATAATTTACCATCTACGAATAATTTATCGTATTTCATGTAGGCTTTCTTCTTTTCTTCTTTTGCAGTCTTCAAATAGGGGTATAATTGTTTTCTGATTTCTCTTATTCGTGGCGGATAATGTTAGACCAGTTCCTTTCAAATTTTTAGCTGACCTTAATACTTCCATTTTGGTTCTATAAGCTAAGAATCTTATTAGAACAGGACGTTTAACACCTTTTTTGGGTCCCATTCTTTTAACGAAATCAAGCACGGTTAGATCAAGTTGTAACTTCAGTACATCTTTAAATAATAGACCGATATTTTCTTCCAAGTTCCAAATTTTTTCTTCTGGATTCTCCGGTAAATTAAATAAAATTAGGTTGTTCTTTCTATAATTATTGTCCAGCATGGTGAATGATTTTTGTAATTTCTGAACATCATTTTTTAATGTGTACAATTCTTTTTCGAATTTTATATCTAAACTATCTAGCTTTGCTTCTAAATTTTCAAGTTTTTTAAGTATGGCATCTAATTTTTCTTCAGAAGTCATTTTCATAAATATATATAACGTTTATTGATAGCTGTAGAATAATAGTATAGAAGATTCGGGGGGGGGGGGTATCCTGTCCAGGCTCGCACGAGATAAGGCTATAAGATGCCAAAAATTATGTATAACTTTTTAAATTACCACAGCACTCCCCTACGTCCAATTTTCATGAAACTTCGTAAAAATATTCTTCGTCACTATATTTTTCGATATGCTCACTCTCACTACTATTGCTTTCGAATAAACCAATCTTTTAACAATTAACACAGAGACGATGTTGAACAGCCGAGAACCTAAGCGCAACTCTATTTAAATCTCTCTAATTTAAATTACAAACCATTTAAACCTGACTTATGTCAATTCTGTGCGCTTTGTAATTTAAAACAAGTCGAAAACGTAAAACATGTTATTGCTGTCTGTTCTATATTAAGGCCTTATAGGGTCAGATTTTTAAACAGTGCCATACTAACAGAGAGTGAGGTCATTAATTTATTGAATGGCCAAAATTGGGCCGGACTTGTAAAGTTCTTAAGAGAGGCACTATATTATAGGAGCCTTTTAGTTAGGGAATTTAATTATAATTAAAAAAAAAAAAAAAAAAAAAAAAGAGTCTTGTTTTTTGAGAATGTTAATTTTCTTCTCCTATATTTTTAGCGGCTTTGTTAAGCATACTGTATACAAGATATAATTTAATTTTATTATGATTATTTTAGTTATTTGTTTTTCTTTCTTTTATAATATTTTTTACTTTGAAATTATTAGGTAATGTTTATAATTGCAACTCTGCTGACGGAGCAATCCAAAGCATAAATGTTTTAATGGTTGTAAAAAAAAAAAATAAGTCATTTATGTATATATTATTTCAATAAACATTATTATTATTATTATTATTATTATTATACAGAGCTCATAACTGAGGAGGATCTTTGACTTCTCAGCACTACATCACGAACATCTTAGAAGATCATGTGGTGCCTTTTGCTCCCCACATCAGCGATAAATGGATTCCTCTTGATGTAAATAATGCCTGACCTCACCGGGGAAGGATTGTTGAAGCTTACCTAGATGAAGTTGGAATATCATGCCTGGGCGCAACACTGACCTGAAACCTATTCAGCAGGACTAAAACAATGAGTCAGGAGCAGCCAGTCAGCTCCATACCATACCCTACAAAAACTGGAACGGGCTGGAATATAGGAATGGGAGAACATCCCTAAGGAGGCCATACAAGCTCTCATTCGATCTATGACTTGGAGGTTGAATACAGTCATCCAGGCCAGAGGTGGCAATACCTGCTATTAAGTTTGTTTTAATCCTAATTTCGTTTGACTTTTTTATAGTAAAGAAGTGCACTATATTTGTTAAACGTTTTTATTATTTGTTTTAACCACTTTGATGTTTATTATTGAATAATTTTTTTTTTTAAACATAAGCAATTGTTTTTATTTAAAACCTACCCTAATATTATTTAATAGTTTATTAAAATAATAAATTTTCAAGTGGTGCTGTTCCGTTCGGAATGAAATTATTACGCTGGTGCTATCTTCCGGGTGTAATTAGAACTAATGCAGCCTGCCTATCTCATGTCACTTGTGCGCAGCTTCTTCTAAGTGAATCATTGTTGGCCAGGCCCATGAATGAACTCTTTTTTATTTATTTCCAAATGAATCCTTCTTTAATTGATTCAAGAAATAATTGACATGTTCGAGTAGAAGACAGGAGCTGCCCAGGGGGAACAGGAGTGAGGCGGAGAGGGCGACAAGGGAAGAGAAGACAACATGAGGTACTTCAATTCCATCCATAAAAAAAATGAGCTCATTAAATTTTCATTAAACTCAAGAACTAATCAACTAACAATATTGTAAGAAATATTTTTATTTACCTTGAACCGAACCAACAATTGTAAATTTATTTTAAATATAGAATATTATTTTGATTTATACCAAAGTAGAGGCTATCCTTATTTCCATTAAAATGAACCAGCCATTAAATCATTTCCTAACCCAAACAGGTGCTGTAATGTTGACCAGGAGTATTCAAGTATATTAGAGGCTAAACTATAAGAGGAGTAGGTGTAGTGATCACAGCTCAAAGGGTAGCATATTATTGTCAATAAAAATTGGAAAATTGAAAAATAGAGGGTTAGGTGAGAAATCTACCCAATAATGTACTTCAGGAATGACTACAGTAAACATGAGATACCGGCATCAGAATTAAGTAAATGCTCACTATTATTGATTAAAATTGGGAAATCTTAAAATAGAGGGGGGGGGGAGATATGTGCAAATCAATTAAAAATCATTGTAACCGAAGCTAAATCGCCCCATAACCCCTGTGGAGACATCAGTTACTGCAACTCGAAGGCTAACTTATTAAACAGGAATGAAATAGGAAAGAATAGAATCGAACTATTTGAATTAAATAGCACCTACCCTAATACCCTCTATTTTTGGATTTTCCAATTTTTATCGATAATAACTACTAGCACTGACTTGTTAGGCTTTGATAAACCATTTGGGTTAGGTATTTTTATACTGCTTGCTAGTTCATTATGGTAGAAACACTCGTTTCTACTAGGAACAATAGTTATGAGAACATGATCCCTATTCTGTACAATTAGGGGTCACCTGTGGTGTAGTGGTTAGAATAGCCCCCTTCGGTTCCCAAGGTTGCAGGTTCCTAGCCCAGCAGGTGGCCTTGGAATTTTTTTTAAAGGAAATAAAGAATCCTTATATTAAAATCTAAAATATTATGTTAAGATCTTATGTTAAAAAACAAGTTTACACAATGCAAAACATTTGCTCTGTCACTTTTTTGTTGATATTTGGTCATCTAGAGAAGTTCTGCTTGTAAATAATCCTATCAAGACTAAAAGGAATGGGATAAATGAGATATGGGAGACCACTGGAATGAGGGTTCGCTGAAGAGGGCAATGACAGAACATAATGAGGAAAAACAAAAGAAGATGCATAGTGATACATGAATGATGCAAATCTTTTTTTTATTGCAGTAGTAGGCAGTTGTTAGGCAAGCTTAACACCCCACTACAAGAAACACCCTTATTGCCTTAAAGACGGGGCAGGGTTGGAATAAATAAATAAAATCCCAGTCATTTTAGGAAAACAAATCTGTATCTATTAATACATTATCAACCTTTAACTGGTCTAAAATTTAAAATTGACTTATAAAATTTACTTACTTTTTTAGGTAATATGTGGACACCGACTGGATACTTTTCATTCTTGGTCCAAAGTTCGATTTGCGCCAAAACTTGATTTGTAAAAGAATTGCTCATAACGAAAGATGGATGACCAGTCGCACAGCCGAGGTTGACTAACCTTCCTTCAGCAAGCACGATGATATGCCTTCCATTCGATAGTGTATACCTATCAACCTGATCACAAGAGTAAATTTATGAAATAAGTACAGTGGTTGCCGTTCAATCCGTTGCAATCGGTTCAGGATAAAAATCAACAGATTAACTGAAAAGCCGGTTAAACAAAAAATGAGAAACTGAGGTTAAATTTTTAAATGAATATTCTTT
The DNA here is from genome assembly GCA_911387785.2 of Aelia acuminata. NCBI lineage: Eukaryota > Metazoa > Arthropoda > Insecta > Hemiptera > Pentatomidae > Aelia > Aelia acuminata. The sequence goes on along the minus strand of OU426979.1, from coordinate 144,703,570 downwards.
TATTTTTCAAACTTATTTAATTAGTCATAAGTAGATATCGGGCTAAATACATAGAAGATATATAAATATAAATCTTCTTAGTATAAATATACTTTAGAACGGAAAGTGTTGAAACAGTCCTAATTTTAATGCAGCATCTTTTTTTTTTTTTTTTTTGTCATTTTTGGTAATTTATCAGACTGAGCTTAAAGTTCTGTCTTCCGCGTTACCAACCTGTCCTCTCTCTATGGCAGGGCATGACAAACTTGACATAAAAAAAAAAAAAAAAAAATGTTCACTGTTGGCGAACTAACTGATGTGAAGTGAAAAATAAACAAGTCCCCTCTCATAGCAATTAGATCAAATTCCACAAATGTCACGTTGAAAAACGAATGAGATTACTACATAACTGATTCATAGAATAAAATAGAATACAACAGTATTATTTCTTCTATAGAATTCTGACTAGAATGTAGACTGATTCTATAGTATCCATAGACCGAACAAAGAAAAAACACTACTGTTGGTAGCTAAACATATGTCGTCGCATTTTACAGAAAAAAAATTCCTCACAAACAAAGGATTAACCGGAAGGCAATAACCTAATAATATCCAATTAAAATATATTGTAAAGGATCATTTGGTCCCGTCCTTTGATTTTTCAACGGAATATCCAACGACGGGCTAAGCAGCATCCACTGTCTTATAAAAGTGTAAGCTAAAAATATTGAACAGCACAGTATCTTCCTCAACATCATAATAAGAAATTTTCAAAGACATAATTTTAAAACTTGTATTTAAAGTTCTGTAAAAGCAATTCATTTGGCAAAAAGAAGATCTAAAAAATTGAAACTTTTACATTACATTCATTATTTTATTTGTAAATAATTACAGAGTATTCATGATTTATTTAAGATAAATTACATTTGTAATCAAGAAGCATTTAATGTAAATGCTTTATTAACACATTGAGTGCGGAGTACTGCCCAGGGCAGTGGTCCGGGTAATGCCCAAGCGACGGACCACTGCCCTGGGCAGGGCCTATACCGTAAGGTTTTAAGCAGGTAGCAAGGGGTTCAGCTTCCAGAGAAAAGTGAATTAGTTCACGTCAGTCTTTCGAGGAAGGTGTGAGCTTTATAAGTGTGTTTTCCGTCTCTAAATAAGTGGATTTTTGTAGAATCTATCAACGATCTTACGTTTGTTTTACTAAGGTAAGTTAATTCTCCACAGTATATCATTAATATTCATATTTTAACATATTATTGTTTTAAAATGTCAATTTTAAAAATAATTACAGAAAATTTTAGAAATGGATAAAAAGAGGGAACTAGATTCAGCCTCAAGTGAGCGTCAGGGTTCGAAAAACGATGGTATGTATTTTATATGTTAAACTACATTTTATATTAAATTAAATGTTGAGATTTCTATATTTTTGCTATTATATTTTTAGGCCCTTCCAAAAAGAAAAAACAAATTGCATTGGACTCTGCTGAGGATAAAGTTGAAGCATTACATGGTGAGTAAACATATATTAGTATCCATAAAACTTGATAAAAACTTTGTGAATTTTATATTCATATGAATATATTTTTAGGACCTCCCAGAACGAGAAGTAAAAGTAGTGCATTAGAATCGAAAGAAGATAAAGAAAAAGTAATAGAGGGTATGAAAAAAATTATCAGTAAGTTTTAAAATTTAATAAAAAATATTGAAAATTTATATTTATAAAAATTTAATTTTAGGTCCTTCAACTTCACGTACGGTAGACAAAGTTTTCGGAGATAGAAAACAGATACCTGTGTCTCTTATGACGGAGGAAGAAATAAGATTGCTGGCTACTGAACCTCTTAAAGTAAAACATGTATTTGTTTTTTTGTAATCAAAATGGCTGTATATGTATATCAAAAGTGTATTATTTAATAAAATTGTTCCTGTATTATGTACAGTGTTGTTTGGTATGTTATTAATCCTAGCTTATTTTCCCATTGCAAGTATACTTACAAATCTCATTTCATTAATTGAATTTATTTATAACAAATAAAATATTAAATATATACTAATATATATATATATATACACACAATACACTATATATATATATATATATATATATATATATATATATAGAGAGAGAGAGAGAGAGAGAGTTTAAATATGTCCCACAGTATTAATAAGGCATGAGGAGTAAAAACACGTATGTTATGCAGGTTTGCCTATCCAATCTTTCGTGAGCGACGGACCACTGCCCAGGGCAGTTGTTCCTAAAATTATTAATAACTATTTGCAAAACAATTTAAAAAAAAAAAAAACTAGTGTATAACGAAAACCATATATTTTTGGATGGTTTGTGATAAAATTTGTACTTCCGTCGCTGGGGAAATTTTCCCTCATTCAGACCCGCACTCAATGTGTTAATAAGTTACTAAACCCGACAAACATTAAAATGTTACAATAGACCCAGAACTTCAGCACAAAAAAAGTTCTTTAGAACATCTATTTTATTTTATACAATTTTATCCAAAACCTTTTTAACTGTTAAAATGGAATTTCTTTTTAAAAAGTTTGAATTCCTTGTTTTAAAGAAACAAAAAACATACCTGTGGTTTTATATTGACTTTTTCGATAGAGTTTTTTTCTAACCAAGCTACTTGAATTTCGATGTCAAAATGGCCAATATTACAGACAATGGCGTCATCCTTCATGTGGACAAAGTGTTTTTCAGTTATGATATCTTTACATCCAGTAGTTGTGACGAATATTTGACCTACTTTACATGCCTCTTCCATTGTAGTAACCTGAATTAAAAAACAAATAAATTAAGGGTCACTACTATGAATATAATTATTACTAATTGCAAATTGAGATAATCAACATCACATGTCACTTCCAGGATATTCTTGTGGCTGGTCCTACCATATTGATCTCGAAATAATTTAGTAGCTGATTGGGTGTGCAATATAATTAAAGTTGATTGGGATAGCAATGATATTATGTACCACAACATTCATTAAAATAATTTTATGCACTGCAATTAAATTATTTTTTATATGAGTCGAACTTTTTAGAAACTGTCAAAATACAACACCGGTAGGTTTGCTCTAAAGCCAGCGAACCATCAGATGGTCGCTCACATTTTTCTCATGAAAATGGTTCATTACTTTATTTTTTATATCACATAAGTTAGATAAACTTGTTTATATTAAAAATGACTAAAAGGGTCATTTACACCACAGAGATTTATTTTATGAGACATACCGGACTCTCGGGAGGAGACACTGTGTAATGCTCCATAACTGTAAATATGACTGACGAGCCTTCGGCTGAAGAAGCAGATGAATTGTTTAAATAGACAATAAAAATAAACATTTAACATAAGATGTCAGGAATAAATTCAATATTTTAATCTGTATTCTGTCTTTTTTTCTAGATAAATTTTATCTTTTCTAGATAATGAACTTACATAAAATAGTAATAAAAATAAATGTTTATTTACATTGTAAATAAAAAATAAAAAAAATAGTTTGTTTCTTTTTAAAAAAAACTTAACAAAAAAAAATTGGAATACATTACTATTCCTAGTGCAAATAAAGAGCATGTATTAATAAAAATATACTCTGTCATACAGTACTGAGTTACTGTATGAGGAAAAAAGATAAAAAAACAACAACACATAAATAGGCATATTATTGAAAAATACTATTTATGCTTTGAAATAAGAATATTACCATCTTTTATTAACTCTAAATGACTAACCACACCATGTGAATTAAAATCATTCATTTTCTTAACAAAAATCTGTCTAATCCAAAAACACTTAGCACCGCAGGAAACAGAATTGTGAGAATTCAACTAAACTATCTCAAATAGTACAAGGTCACAGAAGAAAATGTTGAACATTAAATAACGGCACGGCACTGAATGATCAGAAATCGAGGCATAGGTTCAGACTGGATGTATAACTAATGATAACGTTTATGTGCATTCCCAGAAAATTAGGCTAAGAGGACCTTACTGCTTTATAACTGACTGAACTAGTCAAACTATCACTGAAAAATACTTCTAGATGAAATTTTGTAACTGGCTCATGAATAAATAAAAAGTTGAGACTAAAAGTAAAAAAAAAAAAAAATAAATTAACATACCTCATAACCCTCCATCGCAGCTTGAAGGGCATTTATAGGATCAATTTCAGTTATGATCACTCGGCTTCCAAAGGACCTAAGAGACTGAGCACAGCCCTTTCCAACATCGCCATATCCAGCTACGACACTGACCTTGCCAGCAAGCATGATGTCTGTAGCACGTTTTATACCGTCAACTAGAGATTCTCGGCAACCATACAAATTGTCAAATTTACTCTGGTAAAATGAAAATAAAATACAAATTTATGAATTAAGATTAAAATACAAATTAAGATAAATAATGAAAACATGTATTTTTAAGAAGTTAAAGAACTATTTAGAAGAAAACATGCGATATGTAGTGAAAAAAAAAACAAAAAATTATCATGGCAAAACTTCCTTAGCAAGATTAACTGCAATACACCCAACGCCGTTTTCTGGGAAACTGTTCGAAAAACTATGGGCTATGGCTATTACCCTCAAGTAATCTGTTTGAAAATCCGCGACCAATTCGAAACTGATCCTGTCACTGTAGCGAACACCATAGCTCAACATTTCTATAAAATATCTTCAACCTCAAATTATTCTGCTCATTTCATTAACTTAAAAAAGTCTATTGAGTCAACACTACCAGTTATATCATGCAATCCGCTGGATCCACAAAATTACTCTTTTTCAATGACCGAATTTATCACCGCGTTAAACCCTAGAAAAGATTCCTCGCCCGGTCCGGATCAGCTTTGAATTGGCATGATCAAAAACTTATGCCCCTTTAATAAATCTATAATCCTAAAGATTTTAAATAAAATTTTTTTATCCAACAGTTTTCCCAATATCTGGAGATCTGCTATCACGATTCCCATACTTAAAAAAGATAAAGATCCCTAGAATCCTAACAGCTAAAGACCAATCACACTGACCTCTTCTGTCTGTAAGGTATTGGAGAAATTGGTAAGCAATAGGTTGCTATGGTATCTGGAATCTAAGAATTTACTACCAGCATGGCAGAGCGGGTTTAGAAATGACAGAAGCACAAGGAATAACCTAGTTTGCTTGGAATCCGATATTCTAAATGCCTTCGAAAACAAAAGAAAAGTACTTGCAGTATTCCTTGATATAGAGAATGCATTTGATAGAGCATGGAGAAGGCTCATAATCGACACTCTGGATAACATGGGGATTAGAGGTCATATGCTATCTTTTATAAACAATTTTCTTAGTAATAGAAAATTTGTGGTTAGAATTGGTGATGTCTTTTCCAATGAATTTGAACAAGAAAATGGTGTACTACAAGGCTGTGTTTTGAGTGCAACACTCTTTAGCATCATTTTTAATCAAGTTTTAAATGTAATTAGGTTACCAGGCAAAGGAATGCTATACGCGGACGATCTCGTAATTTATATTGATGGAAAAAATGTAACAGACTTACAAAAAAGGACACAAACCGCCTTGAATAACATAAGTGATTGGCTTTCTGATCACGGTTTTAAAATTTCAGCTAGTAAAACAGTAGCCATACTCTTTGGAAAAGGAAAACCAAAAACACTACCGTCATTATCTATAGAAAACCAAGCCATCTCTTTCTCACACACAACCCAATACCTTGGTCTAACGTTTGATAGAACGCTAAGTTGGACTCAGCATATCAAAAGGCTGAAAGCTAATTGTCTCCGCGCTCTAAATCTTTTAAAAATAGTAAGTAATACTAGTTGAGGTGCTGATAGAACTAGTAAGCTAACCTTGTATAGAAGTCTCATAAGGTCAAAATTGGATTACGGCTGCAATGCTTATAACTCGGCTTCAAGCAATGCTTCAAAAATGCTCGACCCTATACACAATACCGGACTCAGAATCGCAACTGGCGCTTTCGGATCTAGCCCCTCAAATAGCGTAAGTGCGGAAGCAGGCGAGCCTCCTCCTGATTAATATCCTTTCAACTTCTAACCATCCCTTGAATGACTTATTTCCTAAAAGACAGCTCCTTACACAACAACAGGTCTCCTTAGCAAAAAGAACATCTTTCAGAATCCGAGTTTTATCATTTCTATCTGACCTACACCTTGAAATACCTCATCTCCTTGGTACCGTAATTTCTCAGATCTATCCGTGGGGACTCCCCACTCCTAATCTTTGTCTTTCCCTTACAAAATTATTGAAAAACGATTCCATGCCATACATGTACAAATAAGAATTTAACAGACTACAAGACAGACTAGGTGAGGCTGACTACATCTACACAGACGGCTCGAAGAGCTCCACGGATATGGGAGCAGCGGTCATGTGCAATGATCAACAAAACCTATTTTCATTATTACCGATATGCAGCAACTATACAACAGAATTAATTGCAATTTACAATAGTCTTAATGTTATCCACTCAACAAAAAAAATGCAAATAATCTGTACTGACTCACTATCAGCCCTAATCAGTTTAAGTAACACCTTTTTATCAAACATTATGATTCAAAATATTCTTTTAGCCTTGAGATCAGCGTATAGTAATAATATTTCAGTTAAATTTCTCTGGGTCCCTGGTCACTGTGGAATAGACGGAAATGAGGAAGCTGACCGGGCAGCCAAAAGAGCAATAACGGAAGGCATTGCACATCAGGGGGTCCCTGTTAAGGACTATTTCCTTTATAAAGCAAAAAACAGAGTAAATGGGAACAGATGTGGTTTAGAACAACAGAAAATAAATTAAGAGAAATAAAAAGTAGTGTATCGCAATGGAAATCATCCGTACGAAGTAAACGAAGGGAGGAAGTCATCCTAACGCCCACGGCTATCTTATGGCGCGTGAGCCTCCACCTGACTGCCAGACTTGCGGGTGTCCACTTACAGTTAAACACATTTTAACGGACTGCAGGACATATGACACGTACAGGGACTTCCTAGAAATACCTATTGACCTACAAATAGCTTTGCAGAACAGTGTGGAGACAACTGACAAACTATTTGAATTTCTGAAACTGGCAAAACTATATAACAAAATATAACTATTGATAATAGATATAATAAAATATAACTATTGATAATTTAACAAAAATTAAATGAAATATAACAGAAATTGATTGCAGCGAAGATGACCCAAGTGGTTACTGCCTACATAAAAAAAAAAAGAAAAAAAGAACTATCACACAATCATTCATTTCATTTTCATTTCAATATATCAGGAATGTTTTTTTTTTGTAAGCCTTTCTGATAGTGTTTGTATGTAAGGAATAATGTTGTATCTTTTACAGTCGTTGTATCTTTTAGAGACTGCTAAAATTTAAAAAGCGAGAATATCTCAAAAATAAAATAATAGCGATCGAAAGTAAAAAAATTGAGAATAACGTTAAAGCCATGTATGAAGGCATAAACAGAATTCGTAAACGGTCGGGCCCGGTTACAACTGGAATTAGGGATGAAAATAACAATATCTTGGCCAATCCGGTAGACATCTTAAGACGATTCAAGGATTATTTCGATAGTATTTTAAATAAGGAAAATAATAATCTATCTTCCTCTTCGGAATACCAGAGTGCTGAACCGTTAGTAGCAGAACCGAGTAAAGAGGAGGTTGAAATAGCCATTGGAAAATTAAAATCTCATAAAGCAGCGGGAACAGATAATATCCCTAGCGAACTAATCAAGGCATGCGGGGAAGCAGGGATTTCAAAAATATTTCTTTTGGTTAAAAAGATCTGGGAACAAGAAAAGGTACCCGAATAGTGGAAAGAATCTATTCTCATTGCGATTCACAAAAAGGGATCAAAAACGGATTGCAATAACTATCGCGGAATCTCACTCCTTCCGGTTTGCTATAAAATATTTACGTTAATCCTAACTAGTCGAATCACTGAATATGCCGAGGAAATTATCGGAGAATATCAATGTGGTTTCAGGCAAAACCGATCAACCGTAGACCAAATATTCTCTCTCCGCCAAATATTAGAGAAAAAAATTAGAATATAACGGAATCGTACATCAGCTTTTTATCGATTACAAAAAGGCATATGACTCTATTAACCGCCAAAAGTTGTATAACACTCTGGTCGAGCAGGGAATACCCAAAAAATGAGTAAACTTAGTAAAAATGTGTATGACTGAAACATTCAATAAAGTTAGAATTGGTAATTATTTTTCTGAGAAGTTCGAGGTCCGCTCTGGTTTGAAACAAGGAGATTCTCTCTCACCTGTTTTATTTAATTTAGTGCTGGAATATGCCATTAGGGAGGTGACACGTACCGGAAAGGGTTTAAATTTGGGAGGGAATATACCCGTGCTCGGATATGCCGATGATTTGGTATTGCTTGGGGAGGACGTGGAAACCATAGAAATGAACACAAAAACGTTGATGAAAGCCGGACAAGAACTTGGACTGGAAATGAATACAGATAAGACAAAATATATGGTTAGTCGTAGAAGTGGTGAGGATTTCGCTGATATCAATGTAGGGTGAATACGTTTGAACACAGAGAAATTTAGATATTTAGGGACGATGGTAACTAGATGAGGAAATTAAGGCTAGATTAAAAGCCAGTAATGCTTGCTACTTTTTAGTCGCGAAATTGCTGAGCTCGCGCCTTCTGTCCCGAAACTTAAAAATTAGGATTTACAAAACTATTATTCTTCCAACGGTCCTTTACGGATGCGAAACTTGGCCGCTGACATTGAGGGATGAGCAACGGCTTAGTGCGGTCAGTTCGGCATTGGAACGCTGCCTCCACACACCATGTTCATAAAAAGCACCATATATTCTGCAGAGGATTCGGCGCTCAAAGGTCAATAGAGTCATCTCCTGGGCTCTTGGGAGAGTCCATCATTCTGAGCCATAGGTGAGCACGGGTCTTAAGAGAGTTTTGTAGATGCGCACCTTGGTGGTCCTTAAAACATCTCTGCTCTGGAGGTGCCTCTGCAGTCCACAATAGCACCTATTTGCGGCAATAATTAGGCCTTGGATTTCAGACTTAATATCGTTGCTGGGGTTCACTTGGATTCCGAGGTAGATTAATTCTTCCACTCTCATGAAATTGTGCTGCCCAATCAGACCCAACCATTTGGCTGCCCATCACTAACTGGATTTGCATGCATGTATTTGGTCTTCGATTCGTTTATGACTAGGCCCATTTTTGCAGATTCTCTCTCAGGGTTGAGAAAAGCATCTCTCATTGACCTAAAAGTCCCTCCAATCAGGTCAATGTCACCCGCAAAACCCATGAAATACTGGTAAATGAAAATTCGGTACATCAGAAAATATTTTAAACTATGTGTTAATCAACATAAATATAGTTGCATCTCTATAACTAAAAACCCTAACAACCATTTATCACCACTCATTGTAGGCAAACAAATATTTGTTTGTATTTGATACCCCTAAAATTAACACCATGAGGTAAATAGCAAAATATAAAAATAACCATATAAAAATTGTGCAATAAACAAAAAATGAGACGTCCTAAATCTTAACAGTTGATATGCTAAATACTAAAATAATATAATAATTACATTAATATTAAAACAATTTATTCATTTTTTCTAAAGCTTTCCTTTACAACCACTCTGGTCTACCCTCATTATATATACTACCAAATATTAAATATACAATAAATATTTTTTACAAGAATCTACTTACTTTAGTAACTGAATCGTTAACATTAATGGCAGGAACTTTAAGCTTGCCTTCCTTTAACATCCTATACAAGTTGTGGACTCCAGTCGTAGTTTCCTCACTGATGCCTTTAATGCCAGGTAACAAGTGAGGATATTTAGTGTGGACTAGATTGGTCAAGTCCCCTCCGTCATCAAGTATCATGTTAAGGGGCTAGAAAAAGAGATAAAATATTATATAACTGAATTATAAAGCATTCTTGAAAATAATTTGTTTAAGTTGTAAAATTAAGATTATTATTTAACAAGGAAAAATATGGTTTAGGATAGTTGTAAAATATTCTAAAAATAATATGTACCATTTACTTTGAAGGTGACATTTCAACCAAAAAATCAATCAACCATCCCTAACCAACTTATTCAGTGAAATAGTTGTTAACATATTAATAACTATTTACATTAATTAAACCATTATCATGGGCAACCACCCTATATTTAATTTTATATTATTTTTAAATATTTTATTTTTGAAGATATATAAAATTAAAAATACATCTTCATACATAGGTATATTATATACAATTAAAAATAGGGTGGTTACCCAGGATAATGATTAAATTAATATAAAATAATTTATACTAACGATATCAAGAGATACCACAAGTAGGACAAAAATTGTCCACCTCCCGTAACTACTTGCAAAACTTGCAAGATCGGGGGAGAGGTATCAGTGAAGAGGAAGGATTGGCTCCGCTTGGAACCGAGCTCGGTGGCGCAGTGGTTGATATAATGCTCATGTCACGCGGGAGACCCGGGTTCGACTCCCGGCTGAGCCCAATCTTTTCTCTTCAAAAATAAAATATTTGGGTCATTACAAAAATATGGGTTATTTTGTGACACACGGCCTCTATTCCTAAACTATTCATCATAGAAAGTTCAAAAATTTTGGAGAGATCTAAACCAAAAACCAAAAACTAATCTGAGGCTAAAAAGTTGATATGTTTCATAGTTAAAAATTGTTAATTACGTCAATTCTCACTCCCTACAACTGTCACACGGTATAGGTTTCTTACATCTCATATTTTTATGCTACCCTAACTGAGTGCATATACGAGGGTGTATTGAAAAGTAAGGTCTCCTATTTTTTTTTTCATAGAAAATTTAATTTATTTACAACTTTGGTTACATCGTTGGAAGGGTTGAATGTTTACCTATTTTTCTACATATTCGCCTTGATGATCAATAACTTTTTGCATTCTGTTAACCAGCTTTTTAATGCCGGTGCCGTACCACTCTCCCGCCGCTGCACGAAGCCAACTGACGACTGCTTCTAGAACTTCCTCATCTGTCTTGAATTTCTGTCCCCCAAGGTGTTTCTTGAGAGCGGGAAACAAGTGGTAGTCGCTGTGGGCAAGGTCCGGGCTGTAAGGAGGGTGGTCGATGATATCCCAGCCGAATCCATTGAGTAGGGTGGTCTTCTGATGTGACACATTTGGACGCGCATTGTCATGAAGCAAACACACTCCTTTGGTGAGCCTACCCCTTCTTTTGTTTTGAATGGCTCGCCGAAGTTTCTTGAGAGTCTCGCAGTAACTTTCTGAGTTGATTGTTGTTCCTTTTGGCATGAAATCAACCAACAGAACCCCGTTCCGGTCCCAGAAAACGGTGGCCATAACCTTTCCCGCTGACTTCTCCGTCTTGAACTTCTTGGGCTTCGGTGCACCGTACACTTCCACTAGCTGGCGATGAATTTCCATCGGAGAAACCTTTTTTGCATTCAAAAAACGAATGACTGAGCGCAGTTCGCACTTGGCGGGCAAGCGAAGCGGGAGCTCCATCTTAAATGACTGCCATAAGGCAACTTAGCGTCCCAAGGTCACGCGGGTGGATTTGCCCTGTGGTGGGGGAACCGCGGGTGAAGCGCTGTTGTCATATCTCGCCTAGCAACTCGTGTTCGGAAACGGCGGCGTTGGAGACCTTACTTTTCAATACGCCCTCGTATTATTGAAAAAATTATTTTTGCCCTCAGTGTACCCTCCGGTACGATAATATGTGGGTAGATTATGAAAATAAAATCCTTTAACCATACATCTCATAGGTTTTATTTTTGTCACACAGTTTTTCCTCACACCCTAAAAATTTTCTTAACTAACCCTCCACAACCAGGAAAAGATATATTTCACTGCCTGAAAAATATAAGGTAACGCAGCTGCTACATAGCTACCAGACTAACTTAGCTTTGTTTTCAATAGACTACATGTGTTTGTTGAAAAAAAAAAATTGTGGTGGAATTCGTTAGAGTATTTTTATACTTCCTCACTCCCTACAAAACTTTTGTAAATTAAGGTAAGTGTTTAATCTATTAATGATGGGCAGTTAGTATGAGCATGAATGTTCACATTATATGAGAATTTTATAATCTGAAAAAATGTGAAACCTCAGACCAGCAAAGCATAAAAACATTGTAAACCTCACTCCCTACAAATAATGAAAAAAAATCAAATTTTTATGGAGTGAGACGAGGTTTGGGGATTGAGGGAGACTAGTTCTATGGGTTAATATGTCACAACACCTTGTTATCAATATATATAAACCTATATACATATATTTAGGTGCAGATAAATATGTTACTCTATAGCTGGGGCTACATTTAGCCGTTGTGTATAGGGGAAGTTTTTATACTTTCGTTATGTCGAAGTATCAATACTTTGCTTCCAACACTCACAATAGTTTAATACTTATCATCAATACTTTAATTGTTCAACGTTATATAGGAAGTATCGATATAGGCAATATTTTCAATGTTTGTTTAACTGGTTAATTGGCATGAAAACTTGTACATATTGACTCTCTTTAGTTTTGGAAACTTAGAAGTACTCTTAAGTTAATTTGTAATAAATGTATGGCTTTATTATTTCGATGAGTTTTATTTGATATTATTGAATTTTACTGGTGCCTCGTTGTCACTCCTTTGAAGAGATCCGTTTTGTCAAATAATTCCATTGCATCTTTTTTTGCTAAATTATCTTATTTTTTGTGTCGATACTTGAGTATCGATACTTTTGTCCGATATTATCGAATATCAGCAAAGTGTAGTCCGAACAGACGGCTATGTACGCTACCGGTAAGCTAGGAGGCGCAAGGAGGGGTGGTTTTGCTTAATTTGCAAAAGCAGTTCCAGCCTAATGTTAATATTTTCTCCAGTTACCTACTCTAAATGGTTTCACTATCCAGTATATCAATACCACCACGTCATAACCTATTTGGTCAAGGTCCTTGAACTCGAACTTGAACTTAAAAAGGGCAATGAAAATAAAGTTTATTCATATTATCATCATTCAATCTGCAAAATGTGCTGAGGTCAAAATTAAAAAAAAAAAAAATCGAACAATGCGGACTGAGAAGGTAGTATCAAAAGAGGAATGGAAAGAGTATGCAAGGAAGAGGAGGGCAAGGATCAAGAGTGATCCAGTTTTGGCCGCCATTGAAGCAAAAAAAAGAAAGGAAGAAGTATCAGTTGGAAAAAAGCAAAAAGACAGGAGAATTTAGTAGAGGATATGACTCCAAAGGAGTTCAAAAAGATACGCGTCATCAGCTTGGTTGATGGTCAAGATATTACATCGATAAAGGAAATTTTACCTCCAACCCTCCCTTCCTTCCGCGGCACCATGAAGGTTCATCAAGTGGTCTATAGGAAAGAAGACACCCACAGATTGGCCATGAGACGATTGAGCTGCTTTAATTGTTTTGAGTGCAAAAAATATTTTTTGGGATACCACAAATTCCTGTTTGATGATCTGAATAAAATTCAAAAAATCTCCCAGAAAAAGAAGAAGGAAAAAAACGTGGTACAAACTTATAGAAGATTAAAATAACGCGTTGGGAATGATGCATGGCTCTCAAGATTTTGTTTAATTAGTAAATAGATCTCGTTTTTCTTCTTTTCTTTTTTACTTCAATGCATACTGAAATAAAAGTTATAAGTTTAACTTGACGTGTCATTTCTAACTCCTTAGAAACGATGGGTTTTTCAAAAACCTATATTTCCCAAAATATCCACTGAAGTGTGTGCGTGCCTTTAGGGCTACTTAAGAGACCGATATTGAAGCAATTTATAAAAAAATCCAGCCGAAAATGAGAGATTTTTTTCCTGAAAAAAGTATAGATCAAAATAACCTATAATTTTAAAACGACCCATTTACATTATATATAGAGTTCATTCAGAGCAGATGAGGACCTGTATATTTAGGTTCAAACGTTGGATATAAATAAGACAGTTGAATGACTTTGTTGCCTACCAACCATTCCATCAACTATTTCTACTTCATTGATTTTACACTAGGAAATACTAATAAGTCCCTAAATATGTTGACTATCTTATTCTTCTTTAGCTTCTTCCTTTTGTGCCTCTCAGCATAGGGGAGTGCTTACCGAGGCACACCAAGCGGTCCCGCTGTGCGGAGTACTTTTACGGCATTCAAGCTCTCACATCTTATATCTTTTATGAGCTTAGTTAATTCAACACAAAATTTTTGATCTGGACTGAGGACTGACACTAGTGGAGTTTTAAAAATTAAAAAACTTCCCTATCACTAGCACTCGTTATGAGCTCCAAAAGCTCTTCCTCACTATATAATTTTTTCACCGTCACAACTGTTTCACAACACAAGTTTATGCCATAGTAGTTGCAAATAAACTAAAATTAGACAAAGGGTAAGTAATCTTTCTATGCCTGGTTTGATATAAGGCAAAAGGTTATGTTATTTACAGAAAGCTGAAAAGCAAGTGTGGATCAAGGCAATAAAGTAAGAAAAAGAACAATCAAATACCCTCTAGCAGTCCAGGGAAATATTATAGATTCCAAAAAAAAGTCTAAAGAAAGCACTAGTTACCAGGCTCATAAATAAGTTTATAGTTGTGAAGCGGAAAAACAGGGTGGCTCATATACAAGCCAACAACAGTTAAAGGATTAATATTCTTCCCATGATCCTGATTTAGTTTCTCACGAAATAATTTTTGTTTTGCTCTCCTCACAGCTTCCTCCTTAGTCATGTTTTGTGCTTCCACATATAACCACCATTTATCAGATGATTTGTCTTGAAAGTAGTCCTTCTATGTTTTCCAGGATATCATTTATTTGACCAGTGCCTTTAACACTTCATTCAACCATGAAGTTCTTTTGCCCTTATTTGATATCTTCATCCAGAGTTGGGCATATTTATATTTATAAATACGAATACAAATTTATTTTTATCTTAATTTTAATGTGAATATTAATATAAATTTATTTGTGAATATTAATACAAATAAATTCATATTTACAAGTGTGAATATAAATAAATTCATATTCACAGGTGTGAATACGAATTTATTCATATATAAAAATTTTTCTGTAAATAAAAATAAATTCACAGGGAAAATTGTGAATATTCACAAAAAATGTGAATATTTATATCTAAGTCTGTGAATTCGGCCGTATTTACAAATAGAGATGTGAATAAGGAAAAATTCACAAATTGAGATGTGAATTTCTACTAAATTCATAATTTCTCAATAAATTTATAAAAAAATTTTCGGATTTCTCCTTATTGGTACACATTATTGAGTTAACCCTTTTTATGGAAATCACCTCAGTTATTACCTGATATAGATTACTAGGTTTTTTGGGAGGCTGATTATGAAAAAAATTTCGATTTTGAGATTCCGCCGTCAGATATCAATTTATTACAACTTACGCGATATAATCGATCTTGGTATCGGCTATAGGGTTATCTGAGGTGCTGATTATGAAAATGATATCGATTTATTACAACTTGCGTGATATAATTGATCTTGGTATCGGCTGTAGGGTTATCTGAGGTGCTGATTATGAAAATGATACCGATTTTGAAATTCCGCCGTCAGGTATCGATTTATTACAACTTGCGTGATATAATCGATCTTGGTGTCGGCTATAGGGTTATCTGAGATGCTGATTATGAAAATAATATAGATTTTTTGATTCCACTGTCAAGTCAACATAAGCGATATAATCGATATTCAATCGGCTACTAGTTTATTGTAGGAGTGATTATGAACATCGTAGCAATTTATTACAACTCACTAAATATAAAGTATACTGGGATTCGCTGTTAGGTTTTCGATTTATTACAAGTAACGTAATATTGAGTTATGTTGTAAGGTAGATATATTTTTAATTTTAAATACGAATATGTATTTAATCATACTCTGATTTTTATGTCGACAAATTTATTTAGATTATATTGATTTAATCATTATTGTGGGTACAATAATGATAATGATAATAATGATTAAATTTGTTATCATATCGATAAAAATAAGAGAATGATTAAATTCATATTCGTATTGCAAATTAAAAAAAATACCTATAACTATGTTGACTTGACAGTGGAATCTCAAAATCGATATCATTTTCATAATCAGCACCTCAGATAACCCTACAGCCGACACCAAGATCGATTATATCGCGTAAGTTGTAATAAATCGATACCTGACGGCGGAATCTCAAAATAGATATCATTTTCATAATCTGTACCTCAGATAACCCTATAGCCGATACCAAGATCGATTATACCGACTAAATTGTAATAAATCGATTCCTGACGGCGGAATCTCAAAATCGATATCATTTTCATAATCAGTGCCTCAGATAACCCTATAGCCGATACCAAGATCGATTATATCGTTTAAGTTGTAATATATCGATACCTGACGGCGGAATCTCATTATCGATATCATTTTCATAATCTGCACCTTGGATAACCCTATAGCCGACACGAAGATCGATTATATCGCGCAAGTTGTAATAAATTGATACCTGGCGGTGGAATCTCAAAATCAATATTTTTTTCATAATCAGCATTCCAAAAAACGTAGTAATCAATATCAGGTAATAACTGAGGTATTTCCATAAAAAGGTGTACCAATAAGGAGAAACCCGAAAAGAATTTTATAAATTTATTGAGAAATTATGAATTTAGTAGAAATTCACATCTCAATTTGTGAATTTTTCCATATTCACATCTCTATTTGTAAATATGGCCGAATTCACAGACTTAGATATAAATATTGACATTTTTTGTGAATATTCACAATTTTCCCTGTGAATTTATTTTTATTTACAGAAAAATTTGTATATATGAATAAATTCGTATTCACACCTGTGAATATGAATTTATTTATATTCATACTTGTAAATATGAATTTATTTGTATTCATATTCACAAATATTGTGATATAAATAAATTTATATTCATATTCACATTAAAATTAAGTTAAAAATAAATTCGTATTCGTATTTATAAATATAAAAATGCCCAACTCTGTCTTCATCCCACAAAGCTGGGAAGCTGAATATAAGATTTTTATGAAACTCCACAGCTCATCTAGATTTTTGTCCTGTATCCATGCAAGGCTTGGAGCCTTTTCCTCAATTCTTCATATTCAACTCTCTACTGGTGGTCCTGCATCCTCTTTACCTGTATCCTATCATAGGGTTTTGCTTTTATGTTGATTATCGTAACATTTGGGCATTTTCTCTACATGCTCTATACATCTTATTTGGGCTGATTTCACCAATGCAACAATATCTGGTTCCACTAACAGTTTCATCAGCTCCTTTCTTTTCCAAATATCTTTTCATCAACTTCACCATATATTCTCCTAACTTGTTACTATCCTAGGAATTGAGCATGAACTCTATTTTTCTGGTTCAGATCCATAGTTTCAAAACATAAATATATAAACTTAAAATTTACAAAATATTTAATTGTCACCTTTTTATCAGAAAATCCTTCTAAAGTTTGTTCTATACACCAGATGTATTCTTCATCTGTTTCTCCTTTCCAAGCAAATACCGGCACTCCCCTCTTTGCCATAGCCGCAGCGGCATGATCTTGTGTGCTAAAAATATTACAACTAGACCACCTCACCTGGAAAAATAATGAAAAATTGACTAATTAGGAAAAATAAAACAAATTAAATTAATTACCTTTTGAGAAATCACAAATAAAATAGAGTTTAGAACATAAATAAAACAAAAATGATAATGCTTACCTCAGCACCTAATTCGATAAGTGTTTCTATTAAAACTCCAGTTTGGATCGTCATATGAAGACATCCAGCTAATCTGACACCTTTTAAAGGTTTTGTTGGGCCATATTTTTTTCTTAGTGCCATCAAACCTGGCATTTCTTGTTCTGCCAGCATAAGTTCTTTCCTACCAAATTCTGCTAGACCAATGTCAGCTAAAAATATAAAAATCACACATTAACAGAAAACTATTAACTAAATTTTTGACTATTAAATAAATTAAACAGCCTTGTAAATAAAAACTGCACCAAAAATTCTTCCAAGGATCTGCTTCTCAAATCTCATGCATTATTTCTTGAATTTAAGAAATCGTTCAGAATCAGAAGCATAATCAACTGGTTCAAGGGCCCATATAGCACTCATTTGAAAACATTAGTTTAATGATTATTACTTGCTGAACATTATTATATGAGTCCACACCAGGGTCTCCATAAATTCATTCATTCCTTACTCAAATGTAAAATATTTTATTTTTAACTTGGCATCCAGCAGACCTAAGACCTGCCCTAATGTATTTGATTTGTACCTCAATCAGTCTGACCTACTCTAAAGGTGATCATGAGGGGCGAGCAATGATTCCTACATGGACATCATTATTTTTTCTCATTATGTCCCAATCGTATGCATGTCATAGGATCTTAACTGATCTGTTAAATCAAACCACTCCTTATCAGAAAACTGTAAATCAGACTTTAGATGAGACACAATTTGTGTATTGTGAATATCAACTTATGTTCTGTAGCAAGCATAATTGTTGCCTAATATATTCCATTGAAAGCAATTATCAGTAATGAAATGTAGTAATGTAAATGAAACTATTGTAAAAAAAAAAAAAAGGTAAAGATATAGCTACGTTACTTCTGGATGTGGCCTATTTTGACAGTTTATGCTACTGTACTGTAAGCTAACTCCCATTGCATCCTTTTCAGCTTAATAGGGCCTTCAATGGCTTTATTAGATCTTAGCTTTTAACTACTGCACGCTCTTCAGAGATAAATAGACCTCCAAACAAGTCCTTTTTAGTTAAAATTAGGGCCACACTAAACGGCATTATATTGACCAGAATTAACATAGCAAAAGACTACAAAATAGTAGTACCAAAAGATGATGAAGCTATGACTAAGTGACTTGTGGGTATGACCTATTTTCGGAGCTACGGGAATGTAAATAAACTCCCATTCTGTCCTTTTCGCTTAACCCGTAACCAGAGGCATGAAGATTTGTAACGCAACTACAGGCATGCGGTCTCCCTGATTCCTACCCCTTTACACCCCCTCTTGAGGCGTCTTAATCGCCACAAGCGCTCTCTTTGTTGGGGGTATTTCTTACAATACATTCATTTAAATGACAAATGTTGCAAAAGTTGACAAAAGTTTAAAGAAAATAGATAAAATTTCATCTTTTTTTCTATTTTTTTTTAAACTTTTCGATCAACGTCCTTTGTAAGGCAAATTTCTGAAAAATTGTAAGTTTCATAAAATTTAATTGTAATTTGAAGATACACAGATCAAATTAAACCAGCAGAATAAACAATATAATTGGAAAAATAAAATCAATGAATATCAGCTATTCCAAAATACAAAAAAAACATGTTTTTATTTTTTTTAATGGTTCCAATATACGTCCAAAAGATCAATACAAGTATATAATATAAAAGAGAAAATTAACATGCTTAAAAACATCACAACTCATTAAACAATTAAAAAATAAAACACCATTTTTTCATATAATCTTTTAAAAATATGTTGCTAGTCATCATTTTCATTGTTTTCTATATCTTGACCTGAACAGTTATGAAAAATTGGTGTGGCGCAAAGGTAACACTCATATGATGTCTTTGTTTTTTTGGAACCTCAAATGACACATGCACTATGAGAAATAAAAAAACAACTGGAGGATGGAACTTGGGCGCTTCCCACCAAAACAGAAAGATAAACAAAACACAGCTGGCCTCAACCAATTAGATCTACACGGAATCAAAGCTTCTTTTCTATGCACCATCTCGGGGACACCATGCCTGTGGTTACGGGTTAAAATGTGCCTTAATCAGCTATCTAAAATCTCAGTTTTTGACTCCCACTCGCTCTTCTGGGGGTCATTAAACCTCCATTGGGTCATCTTCAGTTGAGATCAAGCCAAATTAAACAGCGTCATGTTGGCCATGCCTAGAAGTGACATAGTGAACTAGTACCAAATAATAGAGAAACTTCCATTATGCTACTTCTGGGCATGGCCTGTTTTGGAAAGCTATGTGACCTTAATATAAGCTAGCTGACGCCCTTTTCAGTTAAAAGGGGCCTTCATCAGCGTTATTACATTTAAGGTATCAACAACCAATTACTTATTAGAAATAAGTACACACCAAAAAGTCTTTTTCAGTTGGGACCAGAGCCTCACTAAAAGACCCCATATCGGCCATACCGAGAGAAGTAACATACCGGTACTACTACCAACAATTTACATTAATATCTACAATCCTGTTTATATTCACTTTACTACTGTGGGACTACAGCAGCTTAACAAAGTCAATGTTCATTATTCATTCTTGTTTTAAAACATTAACACACTAAAATTAGGGGGAGGGGTGGTGGAATAAGTGTTGGTAATAAGTTAAAAAAAAAATCATGAACTTTTCAATACCATGCTTCATCCATAAAACAAAGTATGCATTTTCAAATACCAGGAA
The DNA here is from genome assembly GCA_911387785.2 of Aelia acuminata. Taxonomy (NCBI): domain Eukaryota; kingdom Metazoa; phylum Arthropoda; class Insecta; order Hemiptera; family Pentatomidae; genus Aelia; species Aelia acuminata. Next base: position 144,683,080 of record OU426979.1, on the reverse strand, counting down.
ATTTTAATCCATGATTAAAAGTAAATTAATTAAATTTAAAAAAGAAATAACTTACCAACTTTGTAGTCAGGAGTGCTGGGCATTTTTAGTAAGTATATGATAAATGTACCTGATTCTTAAATAAACTATATTAAGCAGGAATATATCGAACTAAATTAAAAGTTAGTAACACAAATCCTACTAATCTAAATCACCAAACACGTGTAACTGATATCAAGGTTTATAAATAGCAAAGGTAAACTGGCGTCAGAGCCGGCGCTGGCGCTGGGAGGTTGCATTAGGTTTGTTCCAAGGGAGTATAGGATAGGCGGGCGCAAGCGACGGTGCTGCTTCTGTACAGGAACTAGAGAAACGGGGATAGATGCCGGGCCAGTACCTAGGGACATACGATACCAACAAAGTATCGATACCAATACTCATTTGAGTACTTTGATCAAATATTCGATACCACCAAAGTATCGAAAGGAAATTATCGATACTCATATAAAGTACTAACAATATTAAAAATTAAAATATATTTAATTAAAAAAATATATAAAATATAGCACTAGCTACATTATACCATTTTATCTTATCCATCTACATTATACCATCTTATCTTTTAAAATTACCAATTATGTCTATCACATCAACTATGTCTATCCCGTTCCTTCCGACATTTTGAAAATCAACTAGCGCACCCTATAGTCGATTGCGCCCGCGAATACCCTCTACTCAAATTAACATAAAATTAACTTTATTAAAATAAGTTACCTAATTAAAAGTTTAAAAAATCCGTATTTTCAAGTGATTTGATAGGTAGAAGACAAACTTAAATAAAAATATCATTTGAATATGTTTATAATTAAAAAAATGTTTGCAAAGTGTTTTCGAATGCTTTGGAGTTAATGTTGTATATTAGCTTTCAGAAAATTATGTTTAAAATTGAACCGCAATAAATAGATGTTACTTCTATTCCTTAAGATTGAATTTTAGAAAATGGGAAAACGCCCACTTCCTCAAGGATATTTTAAATTAAAAATAAACAAATCATGCCATAAAAAGGATTCAAATATTATTTCCGAAGATAAAAAATGACTTTCTGAATATAAACAAATAAAAATGAAATTGAAATAAAAATTAAAAGTTATTTTTGGTACATGGCTCAATACATCTCAAATCAGTTAAAAAATGGCGCCAACAGGACAGTTGTCTTGGTGGGAGGGGGGGGAAGTTATGGAAATAGCATATTACATCCGGTTTTGAAAAATCTGAAAAAGATTTAGACTTTTTTAATAGCTTGCTTGATGGTACTAAGAAAGTTCTATTATAAAAACGTATATTAATCATAAGGGTTGCTGATTCAGAAGGCGACGAGTGTCAAATGTTGCCCTCCCCTGAGCACACCCCTTAGTTAGGGGTTGGTTTCGTTTTCCTTGCTTGTTTGTCTAAGATGTAACCACTGTTTTAGGCATTCTTAGGGAATATTGTAATCGTTCTCGCTAAATATTACATTTTGTTTTATGATATGCATAAAATCTAAAATGTAATTTGAACGATTTACAAATATTCGTAAGTAGGGTAGTGTTTTTTCAACACCTAAGTAGAATTCATTACAAGTATATGATCAATTTATTGTTACTAATTATTGTTATTATTTTTCTCCGGCTTAGAATGCTTGTGAAATGTCTGGTGGTGATAGAAAGAAACGTATATCAAAAGGTGCAGGATGGGAGGAGGCTGGTGGTGAGTTCTATCAAGAATGTTATCCTGGTGCTGAGTTAGATATTGAGCACCTTCCCAGGGATCCTCACTATTTCGCTACTTTGCTTCCAAGTAAACAGAACAGAGCAGGTATGTATTAGTTTTTCATATTGCGTCTTATATCAGCAAGGAAATAATTACACTTTAGATAAAGCTCTATTTTTAAGTAGGTTTTTGTAAATTTCTGTCTAATATTACTATCTATATTAAACTTCATAAAGAACATTAAAACCCTGTTCATCCTGATCTTCGGATAAGTTTGTAGAAATTTCTATTTTATAAAATGTTCTAATAGATGACAATTTTTAATGCTGATTGCTAGAATGTAATAATAATTTTGCCATCAATTTGCATTTTTTTTTTATACAAGCGTCTGAATGGAATAAAGAGAGTTGCATGGTGTTGAAGTGGATTGACTCTTCCTTTGACTTGGAAGTATGTGAGTGACATTCTTTAATCCCTAAATGCCTCATGTATTTGAAACAAGAGACAGTGGACCAATTCCTAGGAATGAAATGATGTGAAAAGTTACTTTCCATAGTAATAAATTTAAATTCATTCTTATAAGAATTGTTTTGTTATCCAAATTTCTGGATTTTCGGTTATCTGAATTGCATTTGGTTCCAGTTAGTCCAGATAAATGAGCTTGTACTGTATCTGTATCGTAGTCTATTCTATTAGTTTAGATATATTAAATTAAAAAAAAAAAAAATGCTTAACACACTATATTGTTTTCAAGGAGGAGAAATCAAGTTAATCAATTTTTTCATTGCTCAAGTATCTTTTGTGTGATGGGATAATTGGATCTCTTAACAGAATTCTGAGTATTGAAAAAGTGTTCAATAGTGTAAACCTCTGTGCTCTGTGAATGGCATCTCCCATCGGGTCCTATTCAGTAATAATTGGAAATTTTATTGGACTTTAACTTATAACTTTTGTTCAATTTGAATAAATCCATGCACTTTGTTAGATTAGGTCAATTGGAACAGGATCAATTTTATTTTACAGATTGTAATATGATCAGTTTTTGCATTTTCAGCTCCAGAAATTATCTATTTGCTATAAAATGCTCTGATGTCACCCACTGTAGACATCCTTCTTGATATCACAGTTGGCATGCAATATTTACTAAATGTTCATTACTTTTCAGGTTTTAACAAAATCTATTAAAAAGGGGTTATGGCTTCTTTTCAAATAAGTTTAGCTAATTTCTTATTAGTTGATTGTTACTTCGTTTAGTAATGAATTATTTTAATGTATTGTATGATCAAATTAAGGTTGTTAAATGTAATTCTAATGTCAGAAAGAGTATTATCAGAAACTAATATTTTATTAATGTGCGTGGATTCAATAATGTCTTGATTTGCCAATCGTTTTCTTGATTAGTAATTTATTGTAGATTTTTTAATATGTATGAATAATAATCAATAAAGAGGTAGAAAGCATAGTTGTGTAAGACTGCTGATTTCCTATTGCCTACTATGAACAGTTTAACCGAAAATAGTATAATATTAAGTAACCTATTATTTCCACTTAGTCATTATTAACTATTTACATTGTTTGATTAACTACTGGTATTAGATGAATAAACTTACTTGATAATGAAACAATTTTCAGTTACCTGTATCAAAAATTTCGAGTTAATAAAACTCTTTCTTCACATGAGGGGAACTTGAAATTAAAAACATAACAGAAATGCATAATAAAACAATGAATAAAATTTCAAAAAGTACAACATGATCTTGTGATGGGTTTAGTTTAAATAAATTATAATCTAATTTTCTGATATTGAATAATCATTACTCATTATTTCTATAGCAACCACTAGAAGAAGTCGATGTGACACAAAATCAACATATAAGAGGTCTGCTACTACAAGGTCTCAAAACTACAGCACCATGCAGCAGAATACGATGCAAAATGATGTTCATGTTGCTATGATGCCTGATTTGTCTGGTAATATTTCTTATGATTTATTCATAATGTTTTTGCTACAATCAATTATTGATTTCATAAATTAAATGTTACGTATTTTGATAATTTTTTTGTTTTCATTTCAGAGAATCTAGCTAATGAAGAGACAACATGGGAAGAAATGATGCTAATAAAAACAATGCCCATCAACATGTCTCAAAAGAGAGAAATCAAAGCTAAACTCCTGGTAACTTAATTATTAATTAAATCTATTTTCACTATATATACTACACATAAAAATAATATTGTAACACTTATGTGGGTGAACAATTTTTATTCGAAGAAAAATAAGAATTTTCAATACCACACGAATTATATCAACACAAATTTTCGAACAGGTTACAAAACATCATTTTGTAACACACAGATAACCATATGACTTGAGCTTCTCTTTAATAGAGACTGAAACAAACTATCCAGTCACTCGCTCCTTATATATAGTCGTAGGGAGAATGGTCTAGAACCTAGTAAAGCGGCGTGGATGGTACTCGACCTTCGTGGTCACAAACACGTGCTATGACAGTTTGTTCCAACAAAAGGTCTGGGACTTTAAAACCATATGTTTTTGTTTAACATTACAATATATTGTTTAGATAATCGATAATTCCAACTCAAAACCACAAGTCTTTAATCGAGTAGATATTATCCAATAGAGCCTCGCCTATCCATTCTAATGAAGTTGTTCCGAATATCTTGGATTTTTGGAGCCAGCTAAATACTAAACATCAAGATATTACATATTGATTAGGATGGATGACGTCAGTTCCTGATAGAGTCTGTTTTTATAGAGAATTATAAGAACTGTACAAAGATGCAACTTTTGCTAGTACAATAATAAATAACCTCTAGTGAGCAGAACATGTTTTTTGTATGGATGATGGCAGGTTTCCATGCAATACCAAGTAGTAAGCAAAAGAAAGGTTGCACGACTGAATGTAAGTAGGGGAGAGTAGGGTAAAGTGGGGACATTTTTTTTTTTTCTTCTGAATCCTTAATTTTTCACTAAAAATCCAATATGAATTATAATTTTGAAACTTCTACTACTTATCTTTATTTTTGTTAAGTGTTTTGGATTAAATCAGAACAGTTCGACTGTAATTATTAAAAATACAATATAAAAAATATCCCCACTTTACCCGAAGGTGCGGATAAAGTGGGGTACCCCTTTGGGTAATTTGGGGTACCTTTTTTGAATTGTATAAAAATGCTTTATTGTTGCCTTAAGTATTATATAAAGCATACATCTAAGTATCAAAATTGTTTAAATTTGTATAGAACCTGGTATTACAACAATGCCTTAGCATAAGGTTAATAAAAAATTGTTAAGTCGTTTATTACAAACAAAATCGAAAATGTCCTTATCTGCACTCTAATTATTACCACAATGATCAAAATTATTCGTTTTATCATAGTTGATCAAATGATAATTAATTATTTACAACTAAATATATTTTAAAACATAACTCAGGGCGAATTCTGTGATCCTTAACAGTTCTGCAGAGCTGCTCAAGTTTGAATTCGCACAATTCAGAACACTTGTCGTGAAATAATCCATCTCAACAAAAGCACAGTGCACACAAGTACAGTCAAAATCGTTTATAACGACACCGGCTATAACGTACAATCGGATGTAACAACAAAACAAAATAGTCGGCCCCATGAAAAAAAGACTGAAAAAATCATTAATATCGCTTACAACGGACATCGGTTGTAGTGAACAGGTCGGTTAGAGCGAATACTTTCTTGGAACAGTAGCAGTTAAAATGTCGCTTACAGCGTACATTTCAAGACTAAGTTCTACGAAATGAAGAAAAAAAGTTTTGTTTACTTTAAATCAATGCACTCGACAGTGTCCCAATTCAGTTCTCTCTTGTCTTTATACACGGAAACATGCCATGACAACAATATGTGTACGATTGAGGAACAGTTTGGGATAGTTTGCCGAGTCGATTCCGCGACTACAATTGCCCGTGAGTTAACACGTTAGCTGCGAAGCAAATAAACTGGGATTTTCGTTAACTGCGACGAGGGGTCAAATGACCCCATGCTACCACACCGCTAAACTGCGTCAAGGGGCTGATTGACCCCTTGTCCCTTAGACATTAAAATTAACTCTCTGTAAACATTGATGAATGTTTTAAAGTGAAATCCATTTTTTTTACAAATAGCTGACGTACTAGAATTCGTAACAGAAGCAGGGTTGAATTCTGTTGCTTCTGAATATATTTTTTTATTACTTATTTTTTCCACAACATCTGTGTTATACTAACAGTAATTTTTTTCTTTCCTTTTACGTTCAATCATAAAATGTTTACTATATGGTTTTAATTTACTTAATTGTCAGCATATATAATTGATGAAAGGAAGAATTCAAATATCAAAAATAAAACCAAACCTATGTTTTTATTATAAATAAATGAACATAGGTGTAGCTTTTGTGTATTTAAAAAAATAAACATAATTATTACAAATTAAATTATTAAAAAAAATAACACGTGAAAACTACATTTTATAATGTTTATCATTGAAGCACTGCAAGCAAAGAGACGGTTGTCGGCACAGTCGTCACAGTATGTCCGGACCTTCTTCACCTTTTTTTGGGCTTCTGCACTGCTCATAGCTGTTCTCAGCTTTTCATAACAGCCCGAACATTCCTTCCTTATATGAATCATAACTATCTTCAAAACTTGAACTAGTTCCTTCATCTTTGCTTGAAGTTGAATTCCGCTATGAAAGGGCTAAATCGGCAAGTTTCTTACCACGTGAATACGTATCGAAATTATTTACTGAATCGAGACCAATAAATGAGAGCTCAGGTGTCAAAAATACTCAGTAGAATCAGTCGAAGAACAAGAAAGGAAGGTGAATCTGTGATTCATTCACCCTTAGATAAATGTAATTCACGGAAAATTACTGTCGCTTTCACCGCTTTCAAACATTTACGGAAATAGAAAAAATATTTTTTATTTACATATTCATTAATATTTGATATAATATGCTAAAACAATAGTGAGATGAAGTGTAATGTGCATTAAAAGACCAAGGGGTCATTTGACCCCTTGCCGCATTAAGGAAAACATTTAAACTATAATGCGACAAGGGGTCAAGTGACCCCTTACATTTTTTTTCGATATATAAGTAGTATTAAGTAGTGCATTATAAAAAAAAAATAAAAAATCTGAAAAATATTAAAACAGGATGCGTGACAAGCATCGCAGTTAACGACAAATACACGTTTAATGGCTCGCAGTAAAGGAAGCCACCGCAAGGGGTCAAATGACCCCTCGTCGCAGTTAACATGTTAAAAACATCTCGTTCAACTGGATATGAAACTCCAGTAATTTTCAAAGAATCTTTCTCGGTTGTCTCCGCTTCAATCGAAATTTTTTTTTGCCGAACTACGAGAAAGGCGACAGGCAAGAATGACAGATTTTTTTATTTAACTTACTTATTTATATGTAATTTTGGATTTGATAATGTGTATTTTCACCCTTTTTTCATTATATGTTTTTTAATTTAATTTTTTATAAAATTTTAAATGTGTATTTTTAGAATACCAAGATTTTGCATTATGAGTATTGTTTATTTAGTACCTTATTATATACTTTAATTGTTATTAGGTATTATGCACTTAAATTGACGTAAGATTAATTATGTACTTAAATTACGTAAGATGAAAATATGTATCGATAATGCTCAATATTTAACAGACCCAAAATTAAGACGAAGTGACTATAGGGACCAGTTTAACACCGTTTACAGCGAACTGTTCGTTATAACCGATAATACCGCTTAAAGAGAACATCGGATATAACGTACAAAAACCTCCAGTCCCTTGAAGTTCGTTATAAACGATTTTGACTGTAGGTACACCATGCAAAAATCATTTTCTTCAAGGGCTTTTCATAGCACTTTTTGCTTCAATTTTCTTTTTCTTTTTTTCTTCTTTGTGAAATATCTATTTTTCATTATACATTTGCTAAAGATTATACATTCATGCTGTTTTTCTTGATTATTTTTTTTGTAGATTTCTTTTTTCATGCAAGTTTCTTTCTTTAACGTCCTTATTTTTTTTCGAGTTTTTATTTGCAAGCTGAATAAGTTATAATGGCCACTGGCCTAATGTGTAATGTATTTTAATTAATTTTGTAATGTATAATCTATAATGTAATTTTCCTTGCAATTTAACGACAGGTAAAACTAGAAAATTTGATGGAATGGTGGATAGTGTGAAAGAAAACAGATCGTGCGTTTTAGCTATTGGAACCAGAAGACATGGCATGCTCCGTCTTGTAGGCGGTTATTGTGTTTCTATTTTTATACACTGACATTATAAAAATAAAATAGGGAAATAGATTAGGCATACAGCGTATCAACAATGAGGCAAATGATTTAGTAAATGTAAAAGTTAGGTTAAATGAGTCATGGTCGGATAAAGTGTGGATGTCCCCACTATACCCACCTCATAACGTCCCCACTTTAGCCGACAGGAAGTTTAATGAAAATAAAAACCGATAAATATGGATAGAAACGTTAAAACAAACGGAAACACATGAATAGAATGACCAACACAATGAAGTAATAAACGTAGCAATCAAAGTCTATGTGGTTGAGATATACCATTTTGAAGTTAGTACTAAATTGATAGAAAATATACTCAAAATATATATTTAACTCTCAATTTCTAACAGAACAACTTTTCACTTTAGAACTCCTTGCTAAACCAACAGCACAACAAAAGGAAACAAATATACCATTCAGATGATAAGTAGCACCAAAAGACATCGTGATCAGTTCGGTACCCCACTTTAGCCAACTCTCCCCTACTGTTACCTCAATATGAAGGTAATGTTACATCAAGTTGTGGAGCACCTGGGTGATTGCTGAAAGCCCAGATTAGGGACAACTGGAGTAAGTTTCTCTGGAAGGCAAATCCTATAAAGAGATCTCTCATAAAGTTGTTTTGGGTTTCTTTCACAACACTGCATGTTTTGTTAAAAAAAATTTTTTTGTTTCATAAGTCCACTTCATCAGTTGTGGAAAATTGGATGAAAAGAAGGGCCACTACATGTTCACTTGAAGCATAGACACAAACTCTTCACATTTTCTAGTGTTTTCTTCAGAGGACCTTTTTTTTCTTTTAGAGACACTCTCTGTTTTTCTGAAGTCATCCACCCAAAATGAAATACATATCCAATCAGGAACACGACCTTGTGGAAGAAAATCAAAGTGACAATGGAAGGCATGTTCATTGCAAACACTGACTGACTATTATAGAGAAATACCACAAAATACCTTGTCTTGACCAAACCATATTAGCGACTTTACAGGCGGGAACACAAACATCCTTCTCTGCCCCTTCCACTGAACCCCACCTTATATAGGAATTATAAAAATTGATAACCAATGTAGGATGTTGAAAAATTTATGGTAGTACAATATTGTCTTAATTAATTTTCAAATTGTATGTTATTTTTCTAGAGTGCAGATACCTTCCGTTTGCAAGGCTTAAAGCAATTTAAGTTGAGAAAACGTAAACTATGGGAGTATTTGAAAGTGAGAAGAAAAGAATTGTACAAAATGATCGAACTCTGGAGACAGTGTTTTATAACAATTGAAGGGAACTTCGGCACAGGAGTTGTCGCCTTCTTCTTCTTTATAAAATGGCTGATGTTTCTAAATTTAACGATTACAGTTATGATAGTTTGCTTTGTCGTCGTACCAACCCTTTTGATACAGGAAAAAGAATCAGATCCTTGTGCTCAAATAAATGATACTTCTTACGAATGTTGTCCTAAAATATATTATAATAGTTGGACAAATCTGACAATTAGTCCTTACAATATCTTGCAGGGTGATGGTTGGTTTGAATCGACCATTATGTACTATGGTTACTATCCAAACTCTATACTCGAAAATGTTATTCTAAATTATAACCTTCCACTAGCTTACATTGCAACAGCGGCTGTATATTTACTATTGAGCTTGTGTGCGATGATTAGGAAAGCGGCAAGCGGGTTCAAAGATAGATTAATGGAATCTGAGGGACAATATTACAAATACTGTAGCATGGTTTTTGGTGGATGGGATTTTTGTATTTCGAGTGAAACATCCGCTAAAATAAGGCACAAGGCTATTTATAAGGAAATTAAAGATAACCTGGAAACAGAACGGAGAGAAGAGGAAAAGAAAAACAGAAATGAAGAGGAAGAATTGAGATTTTTCTTTATTCGAATTTTTTTGAATGGTGTCAGTATTTTGATTTGTGTTTTTGCCGGGCTATTCATATTTTATACGTTTCAATATTCCGTTCGTGAACTTCAGAAAGATGTTCACGATGACTTGCACCGATTGCTGTTGGAATTTGCCCCTTATCTCTGTATAGTTGGTTTGAATTTAGTCATTCCTAATATACTAAATTATTTTGTCATTTTAGAAAATTATAATCCCATATCTGCTTTGAGGGTAGCATTTTTTAGAACTGTTATCTTACGTTTATCTTCACTTGGTGTTTTGTTGGCATCATTTTTTTCATTGGTCCGATGTACGTCAGACCCAACAACATGTAGTAGCCCCATCTGCCAAAAGCCGATGTGTTGGGAAACCTATATCGGTCAGCAAATATACAAACTGCTGATATTGGACATTTTATCCAATGCAGCAATAACATTTCTTGTAAATTTTCCGAGAATGTTGCTGGCCAAACATTTAAAATGCAAGTTTACTCAGATTCTCGGAGCTCAAGAATTCGAATTACCAAAACATGTATTAGATGTTGTTTACAGTCAAACTTTGGTCTGGTTTGGTAGTTTTTATGCTCCGCTGCTTCCGGCATTAGCTACTGTATTGTTTTTTCTGGTTTTCTATATTAAGAAATTTGCGTGTTTAGTAAATTCTTCTCCATCAACTACTGTTTATCGGGCTTCGAGAAGCGATTCGATGTTTATGTCTGTTCTTTTGGTATCGTTTACCGTTGCTGTTATACCTTGGGCTTACACAATGACAGAATTGGAACCTTCCAAGTCTTGCGGACCTTACATGGGTCGTACTTCAGTTTGGTCTTTGATACGAGAATTTTATAATAGTCTTCCATCTTGGATTGTCTATTGCTTCGAAGGGGTCGTATCCTCAACATTTGCGATTCCGACATTCTTCATCCTTATATTATCTTTGTATTACTACTATATTGTATCGAAGGCAAACAAACAAATGGTTTCTGTTCTTAAAAAGCAACTTATTCTTGAAGGTCATGATAAACAATTCCTCCTCAACAGATTGAGTGCTTTTATTAAGCAACACCAAGAAAGGCATAAAGCAATCAGATCGGTAGACCCTCCAAACAACAGTAATTAATTTTTTTTTTTTTTTACTTTTCAAACACAATTTTTATCCTTACAATTATTCTTCTATACATAATGAAATCATTTTTTAGAATAAAAAATAATTGTTTACTATTTCTTTAAAACAAGGTGGTTATCCTGTAGGTTTAGCTCAGCTAGAATTGGGAGATTGAGATTCATTGTTTGTTTACTAATCTATATAATTTAATTTTTGGAACAAATTTATAGGTTAGTTAATTTGGATTATATCCATCTGACTCCAAAATAGAAATGTTTTTTTTTTTTTCAAATCTGACTACTGGACGCCCCCCATAAAAAACTTTTTCAGCTTCAACTTTTTGGTCTCTGCCCAGACTGATTCGATTCAAATATTCCGGAGGCTTTTCCGCTGCTGGTAAAATCTCAGAAGGTAGGAAAGGCAGGTATATTTGGAAATCATCAGCGTAGATATGGTATTGGGAATGATGAATCAGAAGAGGAACGTCGTTGATATAAGTAGCAAACAGATTGGGAGATAGAGTAGATCCACAGGAGATTGACCAGGAGCGACTAAAAATTGTGACCAATTTGAAAGAAAGGATTTGTACCTGTTTAAGACACTGCTAGATAAGTAGAATTTTTGTAGTGTGGTAAGAAAGATGTTATGATAAACTGTGTCAAAAGCTTTGGAAAAATCTAGAAGGATAAGAATATTTAGTTTTCGGAGTTTGATGGAGGTTTAGAGGTCATAGGTAATTCTTAAGAGAGTGGATTGATTTGAGTAGCCACATCGGAAGAATTATTTAGGGTTAATGAAGGAACTTTCTAGGACGTTTTATAGTTGATTTTGAACAAAGCGTTCTAACAGTTTTGTGAGATTTTAGAAAAGGGAAATAGAGGGAAGTCATTCATTGAGAAGGAGTTTGAAGTTTTGTTTAAAGGTCGGACCATTGCGGTTTTGTAGGAAGAAGAAAAAACCAAGTTTTGCAACGAGAAGTTGTAAATATGATAAAGAACTGGAGTGAGTGAGGGAAGGCAGGACTTTATTAGCTTTACTGGAACATCATCAGGACCATAATCATAGGTGTGAGATTTTAGGATTGCGGTCAGTAGGTCATCATAAGCTTTGTGGGAAAAAAAAATGTTTTGTGGGCCAAAATTATGATGATTAAAATCAGCGATTTGTGATGAATTAAAAGTGAAGGATGAGAAATGCTAAATATACTAATACTATGTTGTATAGATCTTATTATAATTTCTTCTATTATTAACTCCTAAAGAGAGATGCCTCAGAATGTAATTTTATCAGTGATGCTGGCATAAGAGATCAGTACCCTTTTTTTATATAACTAATTTTTTAAAGCAATTTTAATTAACATGGGAATGTAGAGTCAGTGGCAACGAATGGTGCAAAAAATAAATCATAACCTAAGACTGCTTTTATTTAATCAAAACCTTGTTTATCGTGGATTAAGAAAAATATTTGATTTAGTTTATATTGTTTGTTAATTTATTTTTAAATGCCAAAGATCTGATTCTACCCAAATGATAACAATGGTCTATGTATTAATATATTAAAAAAAAAAAAAAAATGTTATGAAATATATCTCTATACATTTATACACATTTCATAGATTTTCTATCATCTTGTATATACAATTAGCCATCATAAAAAAAAAACAAAAAAAAAAAAAAACATACAAATATTTATATTTATGAAAGAAATGTGTTTCTACTATCTACTATTTGGTAGTTTGTTGGTATTTATATTTTATTTAATACATATCATTTATATTAATTTTTGATAATATATATAAAAATTTAATTTTTTTTTTATAACTGAATTGATAGCTAAATAGTTTTATAAGTAGCATGGTGACCAGGAACCTTGCAAGTCCCCTGATTGCCATGCTATTGCAAAATTTGAATTGTGGTTTTTTTATAATTATTCCTCTCCTACATGAATATAGCAAACACACTTTCCTAATCTTAAACTCCAATTCTATTTTAAAATATATAAATTGTAAAGATTTAAAAACCAGTGAAATTAGTTAAGAACAACTTGAATAAAGAAATCAGATTTTTTTTTAATTATACAATTGTTTTACTACTCTATTTACTATTCAAAAATTACAAAAGCACTTACACAAAGATTCACGTATTTATAAAAATATTACACATCAAAATATAAAAAGATTTATATTTACCAGAGCGCAGATATCAATATCAATACTTGCTGTGAATTCCTGGCAGCTTAACAATATATGTTTCTTACTAATGACAAACTGTAAACTCACTGATTTATTCGCTTACTCTAAATTGAACTGATAAAACTCTGTGGAATAACTAAATTTCAATTCTCTGTTATTTAACTGACTAGATTTTTTTTTTTTTTTTTTTTCTATCGGGATACATGACCTATTCTGTCATCGGTTTAGAACCTATTCTGTCATCTCCACTGGTTCTCAGATATTATGTGTATTGGTGGAGTAGAGAGGCTACAAATTCAGATGTTATATTTGTTTATTTTTCATTGCAACTGCCAAGAACCATTACTCAACAGTATATGCAACAGGTCTAGAACCTTCTAATGTGTCAAAGAACATCCCTCTGACTTAAAGATCATTTTAATTTTCCCATCAATTTTCAAATAAACCACAAACCCTGTCTTTCATATTTGGTTGGAGAACAATAAGTTTACATTTGAATTTTTGGTTTAAATTTAATACACTTAACATTAAACAAAATGACATTTCTGTACATTACACTGTAGGAATATATGTTTTTTATGTCTATTAGTAACTATCCATTTTTTTTTTTTTTTTTTTAATGTTTCTGATCTTTTAACAGTAATATTTAAAACAAAATGTTGTGTGCAATTTAAAAATATGATAATTATAAAATTTTTGTTCACGATGAATTAGAAGTAAAGTTGATTCACTATCATCCTAAGTAGATGTATGTATATAAATATTTATGTTTCGTTTTCTATTGTAAAATATTGTATCATTTCTGTTTTACTGATTATATTAGTGAATCTCACATATTATTAGGAATATGTATATACATTGTATAAAAATGTTTTAAAAAAAAGAAGAAAGAAACCAACAAAATAAACTGTGCCATGTAAAAATGTCAAAATTAGTTTCTTTAAATTTTTTATTCTATTAAAAATAGTAATCAGTGTTTATAATGAAAAGGTTGTGAAAATTTATTAAGATATTAGTTTTAGTTCTTGTCTAGTCTTTGTTTATAAACTGCATCTGTAGTTTATATTTAAATAATCAAAGGGAATGTTTTTTATGGAGCTAGTATATTTTGGATGATATCTGATTTTATAGTTGTCATATGTCATATGTCATATGTTTGTTCAATAAGATTGTTGAGCATGTCAGTTGCTGGGTAAGTAATCAACCTAAATAAATCTGGTGCGATTATTTACAACTTTTAAATATCAACCTACTAAGAGTAAAGACAAAACAATTATTTATTACCTTCTTTCTAGGCTACCTCACTTTAATAATTTTTCACTAAATTTCTTAATTGGAACATAATAAATCCTCACCATCTAGTATGTATATGTGTGTGTTAAACATGAACAATATCTGAAACATACCAACTATATATTTTTTCTTTTATAAGAGTATGTTATATATTCCAGAACTAAAATGTAAACAACTGTTTACAGTATGTATTTGGTACAATTGTGCCATTTGAGAATTAATCGATAAGCAGTGGTTATTTCTAAATAACACATAGTTCATATAATAATCCATAAAAGATATTGTAATATTTATTTAGTTGAGACCAATTATTTCATTAAATATTTTATATTTTATTACTCAGTTAAAATTGTAGCCGCAAGTAAAATGAGTGGATTAAATCATTGGGCCAAGCAATGAAATAATTATATGTCTTTCATTCATGGTTTTTGAAGAATGTTAATGTTAATAGCCAGTCTTAATTTTTGACTTCAAAATAATTACCATTTATTTAAATAATTTTCTAAAAAAAGAATTTTAGCAATTTTTTTAATATTATTTTTTGGGGGTTTTAATGTTCATAAATTTCATCGAGTATAATAATAAGTGAATGGTATTTTAGTTATTTGAACGCTTCATTTTACTTATTTTAAAATTTAATATATTACTTTATAAACAGCACCGAATTGTGTAATTAAAATATGTTTACTCTATAGAAAAAATAAATATACTAGCTCCGGCTTGATTATTTATTTTTTGATTTGAAATCTAATGTTTTGTACCTAACTTTTTTTTTTTTTATTTCTTGAAAGCTCCACTCCTTGAGCTGGAATGTTACCAACTTTGTATACCTGCCAACTTAAATTATCCTGAGAATGTATAATGAAAGGATATGTTGCACAAGTGTAGTATATTTTTTATATCAATTTTGTAATGTGCCATTTTAAAAGTAATACCTATTTAAATATTGAAATTAAACTTTTCTAGTCCCCTTTTATAAGATATTTCAAAAATATATATAAGTTTATGTATGAATAGTAATCATTTGATTACCATCGGCCAACCACATGTAGTTATTTGTTCAATCAAATTAAATATAAACGTGAGACCAACAATTTGTATTACCTTATTACCTTTATATATTAGGAATTATATTAAGTGAAAGGAACTCATTACTGTGCTTACCATATTTGCTGCTTTAGATTCCTTGAATTTCTATTGCTTTGTGTTATTTATTTATTTTTAAATAACAAACTTATATAAACTTTTAAATTTAACTATGTGTGTTAAAAACCTGTGCATCAAGATATGTTTAAATCGGATATACCAGTCAAAAATTAATATTGGCAGTATTACGGAGCAACACCCTGTTTCATATACTCATTTTTGCTAAATAAATATTGTTGCAATTGAGTCATATCTTAGTTATAAATTAATCATTGTTTGAGTTATGATAAATTGTGGAGGCTTCTTCAAAGGAAAACCCTAATTTTATATTTCGCAGCAATGATTGTACAAAACCTTATTCCAATTATATTCTTGATTAGTTGCTTTTCCATTTTACAATAAAAACTTTAACCCTTCTAAATTCTTTACCAGACAATTTCAAATTTGGCCCAAAGTTCTATTTTTAATTCCGTTGGTCTTTAGATTAGCTGAAACGTTGTTATCTTTATCAGTGAATTTTGATTTGCCAGTATTAAAAACAATAGGATATAATTAATTCAACGCATTATAGCTACTGAGTCACAGCAAGGCGTGGTCGGGTCTACTCATATATTATAAAGCAAAGTGTACAATGTGTGTGCCGATTAAGAATTCTAAAACGACTCTACACAGAAACATGAAAGTTATATCGTTTCGTAGCCATTCCCCCTATTCATGAAGGTTTCTGTTTTTATCTTAAGAGTGTAATATTAACCTGTTCGCTGCGGAACAGTCCAAGGCTGAACCTTGAGTGGGTGCTACGGGGCTGCCGCTTGAGCAACCACCCAGTGCTGAGTTCTTTTTGCTAGTTTTTCATCGCAAATTCGTCATTTCCGATTTAAAAAAAAAAAAATTCATCCTCATTATATCCGGACTTTAGACCTTTGGACCATTGTTAGTGTCAATTTTTCTTTCTTTTTTTTTTTTTTTTTTAATAATGTTCTTGTGTGTGATACGTTTCAAAGCACGGCAATAAACACACAGGTACTTCATAAACATCACAGCAATACATCGTTAATTTTCTATTTTTGTGTTTATTATAGTATAGAAGTATACTGTGGGACTTGAACAGGTTGGCCTATGCCAAACCAGGTATAAAAAGGTCTGGCCACTCAGACCTGGCATAGAATGAAAAGGGGGTGCCTGCGCTACCTACTGGGTATTCAAAGAATCCACAGATTGATTTAGAGACCGCTAGATGCCGTTTCAGTGGCACAGAAATATGTGCGAGTAGCAGACGTTCAGAATCACAAATCTGTGATAGTAGCACTGGAGGCGCGCCTGTCCACCGCACATATCTGTGTTAGTAACAGTTAAAGGGTTAAATAGAAAAGGTTTGGAATTGTAAGCCTCACAATATGTAATTAGCCTATCTGTGCATGATGGATGGGTTAATGAATGAAAAATTTAGTTCGAGCTCATGTGCCAGAAAGCTCAAGGATGCAATTCATTCAATGTTTATCGTTTATTCATTCAGTTTCAGCTGCTCTTACATATTTTTTGTCAGCTGTTCTTTTTTAATTACACAAACTTAAGCTCAAATAATTTGATTTTTTCTTTGTATTTTGGGTAAATATAGAAAAAGTCTAATACTTCCAGTTTCTAAATAATATTTTCCTCAAAACTGAATATTTTTAGGTTTACTATATCACGAAAACTATAGATGGATTTGAAATAAAAATAAAAAAAGAGACGGAATACATAAAAATATGTAATAATTATGGAAATACCTATATACAGGGTGTATCGCAAGTAGATGACAATATGCAAGATGGAAAAACTAGATCAAAAATGTAGTTAAACGCCGCCAACCGCATGATTCTATCTCATTCCGTTGCACAGATATGCCGTTCCAAAGGTTATTTCGAGAAAACCATGTTTTTTGTAGGAAAACCTCAATTTTCTCTGCTTCCAAACATTTTTTTTCAATGTTCCATCACAGTTTTGAATTCAGCATTAAATTTCCTTTAAGCCTAATGCACATTCAATGTTCACAAATATCTTTTCAGAAGCGCGATAACAGATCAAGAAATAAAAATTTTAAAAAAGTGTTGTCAGCGACAAATTTTCGAGGATCACTACTCTTCCAAAAAAAATCCTGCAAGCTGCCGAATCTCACAAAAGTTGTAAAATTTAATTACCTTTCTAACGGTGTACTCGAAACTGCAATTATCTCTCAATTTTGTAATGAAATTGGAATGGGAAGGAGAAAAAACTGATGTCATGCTTATTTTGTAGGATCTTATCTCCAATAAATTTAATTTAATTTTTCATGTAAATTACAAATATTTATTTAATAAATCTACTAGAGAGGTGATTGAAACCTAAAAGAACGTGAAGAACGTTTGGCATGATGAATGTTTTTGTTTACTTCTTACGGATTATGTTCGCTTTAAGGTTTGTTTGCCTTATCTCTTTAATTCTTCGTCTACCTACTTTGTGTTTAATACTGATAATAATTGTCAGTATCGTGCAAATCTTCAGTCTGTTAAGTAAGTTTCGATTTGAGTTCAAGAAGTAAAATGCCAAATTTATACACAGCTGAAGAGTACGTTGACAAGATTTTCGCATATGGGGCTGCGAGAGGCAATGGTCTTCGTGAAGACCAGAAGACAAGAAGAATATCGCAGTATGTTTCCTAATCGGCAAAGATTTCCAGATGATGATCCATCAACTAGTACCTGTCGCACTTCAAATCAACTGGGAATATCGCACTCTACAGTCTTTAGAGCTCTCAGGGAAGATAATCAATATCCTTATCACCTGACTACTGTCCAGGAGTTGCTACCGCGTGATATAGAGCTATGGATGGTGTTTGCGCGATGGTATGTTCAACGGTGGCACGAGAGGCGTAACTTCCCTGATCGCATAATTCGGACAGATGAGGCAACATTCACACGTGCGGGAATTTTTAACTCACGCAACTCTCACCTTTGGTCTCATCATAATCCACCTGGCACTAGGGAACACTGTCTAGGAGTCTGTGGGCTGCATATGACAGAGCCTGTTTTCTTACCTCGTTGGTTAAATTCAAATACTTTTTATGATCTACTTCAGGATGATATAAGTGCGGCGCTACTCGAAGCAATACCACTTGAAGAAGAGATATGGTGGAAACTGGACGGGTGTCCAGCGCATAATGGACGAGCTGTAACAAACTGGCTCAATCAACAGTACCCAGGAAGATGGATTAGGAGATATGGACCTGTGCATTGGCCGGCCCGAAGCCCTGATTTGACGCCACTGAATTTTTATATTTGGGGTAGGCTTAAATCGGAAGTTTACAGAGTACCCATTCAGGATATGAACCATCTGATCGCAAGAATTCGCGAATCATGTGAAGCAATGAGAGCTGACCACGATCAAATTCGAAGGGCTACATCAGCTGTGTTAAACAGATGACGTCAGTGTGTACTGCAAGGAGGAGGCCAGTTCCAGCAACTTTCGTAATGTTCAAAGACATTTTATTTACTATTTAACTTTCATGTAAGAATTAATTTAATTTTTCTTTGTAATCTACATAAAAACTAAATTAAATTTATTGGAGATAAGATCCTACAAAATAAGCATGACATCAGTTTTTTCTCCTTCCCATTCCAATTGCATTACAAAATTGAGAGATAATTGCAGTTTCGAGTACACCGTTAGAAAGGTAATTAAATTTTACAACTTTTGTGAGATTCGGCAGCTTGCAGGATTTTTTTTGGAAGAGTAGTGATCCTCGAAAATTTGTCGCTGACAACACTTTTTTAAAATTTTTATTTCTTGATCTGTTATCGCGCTTCTGAAAAGATATTTGTGAACATTGAATGTGCATTAGGCTTAAAGGAAATTTAATGCTGAATTCAAAACTGTGATGGAACATTGAAAAAAAATGTGTGGAAGCAGAGAAAATTGAGGTTTTCCTACAAAAAACACGGTTTTCTCGAAATAACCTTTGGAACGGCATATCTGTGCAATGGAATGAGATAGAATCATGCGGTTGGCGGCGTTTAACTACATTTTTGATCTAGTTTTTCCATCTTGCATATTGTCATCTACTTGTGATACACCCTGTATAGTGAAAATATATAAAATAAAGATGACTTGAAATGCTATAAAACGATTGAATTCAGCTTCCTTCTAATTGTAAGCTCAGAAAAAATATATGTAAACACCATTCCCTAGTAATAACATATGCAATATCCATCACACAACTCCCTAAGCGGATCCCCGGCTCATTTATAAATTCAAAAATGTAATAATCTATTAAGTTTTGCCAGAATTCTGACACATAAAAATCCAATAAAAAGATGTATAATACCTCCACGCAGAAGCGAAATAAAAGATAAATAATTTTATCTTCGTCAAAATAACTTCGTAGAATTAAGTTAATTCTACTTCTTAAGGCAAAAAATAAGTAAATATTTTTTTCTGTCTCAAAATATCCTTTAATTATTTTATCAATAAAAAAATCACTAATAACATAAAAAAAAACAAATTGAATGACAATAAAATTATAAATTTAGATCATTAACATACAATTATAATTAATATACATATATTTCATTTCAGGCTTCAGTTTCATCTTCGATGGGATCATGAATCTAAAAATTACAATAAAATCATTAATCAGAGGCTTTTATAATTAAAGTATATAAGATGTGGGTTACTGAGCATTGCTTTGAGAATGAGTGTCGTTACTAGTTTCTTTCTACCTGGATCACTGAATTGCTTAGTGCGCCCTCTAGAACAAAATTAAAGAGAAGGCACATAAGACTCACCCTGCCATAGACCTTGATAAGTCTGGAATGAGCCTGAGAGTTCACATCAACTCGTACGGAACAGAGCACTGCATCTATTGTCAGCTGGATGCTATCTCACGAGCTTCGGTGAAACTTTGATAATTACCATTACTTTGTAAAGTTCTTTCATTTTTATACAGTCATATGCGGCTCGAAAATCTATAAACAGATGGTGGTTTGAACACAGTATTGTTTGTTTTAACGCTATGCCACTAAGGCTAATTGGACGATGCTACAGTGGAAGTCCTAAATTTTGCCTATCCAGGTATAATTAGGATAGGTATCTTTAAGAGAACCTGATATTGTTCAGGCTCAGGACCTCCATTTTAGGTCCTATCCGAGGGACAGCATAGACAAGGATTTTTTACTCCCACTATAAAATCCTAGGGCCACCTCGGGACACGAACCCGCGACCTTTGGTATTGTAATGTAAGTTTCTATGCTAACCACTACACTACAGGCGATCCCTGAACACAGTAATCTCGGGCATGTTCTAGCACCAACCTGGGGAAAAAAAGATTTAGGTTTATCTATTAGAGCGTGGACATCGGCTGAGGCATTGTTCTATTGTACGGTAAAATAAATCCTTTTTTTCCTCCTCAGAAGATTCGTTTGGGGCATGCACACACAGAAAACTGTAGTTGAAGAATTTGCCCTTAGTATCAAGCAGTAGTAATTGTTAGATCCTGAGACACCCTTTCACTCACAACAAAGCCTGTCCCGAAAGTGTGATGCTTTTGGTTGCAGCTATAATATATAGTGTGGTTTTTCTTCCTTAAAATTCCCTCACCAGTCCATTGGTGTTCCTGGATAGCAGCTACATCGATTCAATAGACATCCCATTGGTTTATCTGCAAACGTTCCATGTTCCAAGTTGAATGCCCTTTAGACGAGCGTTATATCGTAACCCTGTAAGCGGTCCAGCTTTTCTTTCATCAGGATTCCCAGTGATTTGAATTTTCTCAATCGGTCTTTAACACAGAATCGTGTTAAAGACTGATTGAGGGCAGATTTAGAACCAAATATTTCTGTCTACTTGGATAACATCAACATGGTCTCATATTTCAATTTCCACCTAGAAACTTGGCAGGTGCTTGAAAGATTGAGCTCAGCCAATTTAACGTTGAATTAGAATAAAATTAAATTTTGCAGAGACGAGCTAAAGTTTTTGGGATAACAGGAGAATGACAACAGCCTACATTTATATCGGGGAAAAATTGAGATGAAATTAAATTACCCAGCACCTTAAAACATAGAGCTAGTGAGGCAGTTTATAGGTAGGCAGTATAACTGCTCTCTTTTCAGAGCTATTGAAGAAAACAATCAGCCTTACCATCCTTGCAACTTCCACATCAAACTCCTGGACTGTCTGGGCTGCCTTTTTCTTCCTGCTCTTCAGCTATGACTGGTATATCTATTTGAGGTGGGCATGGCCACAGCCAAGTAAACTGTTATAATTATAGGGTTTATCAGAGGTGAGCATCTGGCATCACCTTAAGGACCACCATAAGAGCTACTGCCTTATCTGTAGAAGATAACCCATTAATGCTAGCCACCGCATAGAACTTTTAAAGGTAACTGGACCTGGACAACTTGCCATCAAAAGTTAGGGGTTTATCCTGGCTCGCCTCTTCGTCACCATGGGTTCAAATCCTTCCTCGTTCAGTATGGACTTAAATTAAAAGAGCAGCTCTCTGGGGACCGCCTGAGCCCCTTTTAAGCTCCTCCTCAAATGCGGCATCCCTCGCTTCTTGTTGAGCCAGTGTGTCATTCACCAATTCAATCTTTTCATCATTTTTAGAAAAATGTGGCATGTAGGTAAATGGAAATAAAAAACAAATCTGAATTTTGACCATATTTAATTTTATTTACTAAGTATGTTAATCATTAATATACCCCTTCTAATAAATCCTACTAAAATATTTTACTAACACAACTTAGTTACTGGACGCTGACTGGCATTAACATGCCTAATTTATTGAATGCATACCACACAATAGTACAATCAGTACTGGATACTAAACTACAACTTATCATGTGGGCCAACTGTGGATCATTCTACTCAATCTTCAGTCTCTACCTCTCTCCGAGACTATGACCGCCTCTTCTCTCAGCACTCTCTGGACCCCTGGACTAATGCACAATATCTGCACCTCTACTCGAACTCTCTTCTGAACTCCTGGAACTCATTATAACCTCCTCTTTTCCCTTTCAATTCCTCTTTATAAACATCCTTTCCCCCACTAGGACCTTTCTCCGATGTAAATACCTTGTAGAAGCCGCTGGACGGATGTAGAGCAGCAGAGAGAAGTGACTCTGGCTTACCACCAGGGGAAAACAAACCATTGAGGGATTAATGTAACGCTTCAGGCACTGCGAAGAACATAATTTAGGCAAGGGATGAAGGAAACAATCAAAGAGGTAATAGGTTCTTGTGAAATCTGGCTACTCACGAAGTATGATAGACAACCCTCCGCAGGGGAGACAGGAGGAAACTCAACAACCCTCCATTGGTCAACCTTTACCTGGACACCTTTACATGGAGGGGATTCAAATGGGTCACAATCTTCGACGAGTTCAGCAAGGTAGCAATGGTACATCTAGTGCAGGATAGGTCGGCCGAGGCAGTAATTGGGGCACTCCGGACATGGACCCAATTTTATGAAGTACCGGAAAGGTTCGCATCCGAAAGGGGTAGTGAATTTCAGAATGAAGTCATGAGGGAAGAAGTGAAGAGGTTTGACATAAGATGGCACTTTAACACCATGGGACACTCCAAGAGTAAGGGAAGGAATTGAGAGGTTACATAGTACCCTAAACAACCACCTATGCGTATATCTGGGAGAACATAGACTGTGCCATTCCGTCATGGGATTTTCACCACTCGAAGTATTATTCGAGATCTGCGTTCAGTGACGGGATTACGAGGGAAAAATGGGGAACAAGAAAATAGCTAGGGAAGTAATTAACAATAGGATAGAGGTGAAGAAAGTGTGGTATAAAGTAAAAGGGAAGATAGAAAAGGAAAAACAGAGAAGCGTCAAGAAGGAGAATGCGAAAGTCTGGGATCGGACCGAGGATATATGGATAGGGTCAATCGTGAATCATAAGATGGGAACTAACAGGGGAAAGGAGTTTTTTCTTTTGTACTTTTAGTTTGTAAGTTATGCGTGAGGTATAAGAACCTTAAGTTGCTGGCTATGATCTAAACTTCTAGCTTACATTTTGAATAATTTGGGAGTTTACGGGGATTGTTCGTAAACTGGGAGAGAGGGGGAGTTAAGGTCTGGAGCGGGGCAGTAGTAGACTTAATACCATCTAAGAGATTTAAACTCGTCCAGATAGTATATAAGGAGGAATTATTGATAAATAAAACATTCTATTTCCTTGAATCGTGTGTTATTTTGCCTCCTCATTTATCTTTTTTTTTATTATTCTTGTTCACACGCTCCAACATAAGTTTATATATATATATATATATATATATATATATATATATATATATATATATATATATATACAACAAGCTCAGCCCACAGTTAATTTTAAAATTCAAATAGAAATCATATTCAAACCTGACACAAATCAGTCCAATCCAATGCAGAAAGGAATGGATCATTCTTAGATGGTTTTTTGTCCCAGTTCCAATAAGTAATAGATTTGAAAGTTCTTACACTGCATAGTTTCTTTGACATATTTTCGCTCTTCTCTTCCAAAATAAAGCCATTATAGCCTACAGGAAGATTTACTTTTACACCAGTGAGTGGATAACCACGAAAAGAAACATTCAACTCTAAAAGAAAAAAAAAGAAATATAATATGCAATATTAATTTAATAAGGCAATTCATTGACAATTAAAAGTAGTGTATTGATATGATGTGGAATAAATTGAAGAATAAGATAAAAGATAAAAGATAAAAGAAGATGAATAAAATAAAATTATGGTATAAATTGGTAACTTGGACAAAATTAAAATCTTATTGCATTGCTAACTGAGATATCCTTCTTCTAAATAGAGACTGGTTTCTATACAACTTTAAGCATACCGTATGCTGAATTCAGATCCTACCCAAGTGTGGCTGAAAATAAGCAGACAACTCTAGTGTTTCGGCAAATGATCATATGTCAAACGATTGTATGTTAACAGAAGGCAGAGTTGAAATTCCATTAAAAATAAATATTAGGTTATATTTTGTATATTGAAATTTAATTTATTCAGAATACAAACATATCGAGCACAAAAACTGTTTTTGTAAAAAAAAAAGAATTGAACATATCAACATTTGTCAAAAATGTACAGATCTAATCTTTCTATTTAGGAAATTACTAATACTTTAGGAGTGGTCATCTTATACCAGCTTTGCTCCAATTATATTTAATCAGCAACAGCAAAGATAGGCCTTCTGTTAACATACAATCGTTTGTATGTTGTAACAAACAATCAACACCTGGGAGAGTATGAAATATGGATAAATATTATAAAATTTACGAAAAGGTATTTTATATAACTATATTTCGAACACAAAAAAGATCTATAAACAAATCGTGGAAATTTTAAAGTTTCATCCATTTTTTTTCTGGAAACAAAACATTTTGTTCCAGAATATCAGAGTAAGGATAAACAAAATTAAATTACCTTCTTGATTTCCATTTTCTGAAGCTGGTATAAAAAAATCACTGATATTAGCTTCACCATTGAAATGTATCTTACAAGGAAGACTGTGAATAAATTTTTCATCCTTTTGTTCTGTAGTAATAGTCAAATTTTCTACTGGTATGGCCATTGTGTATATGAAACTGTATTCATAATGAAATAAGTGTGAAACATTATCATTTAATTTAAACAAGTAACATTTAATGTTTATTGTGATAAGGTCAGTTTTATTAGAACATATTCTTACCTACAGTTCTTAAGGTTAAATAATATTTCTTAATTTTTAAACTATTTAATTAGAAGATAAAAGATTCGACCATGGCCGGGAAAGATTCCCGGCCGTGGTCAAAGCTTTTATTTTCTAATTAAATAGTTTAAAAATTATAAATTGTGTTAAGGTCGGGCATTCCCAATTCCCTGAGAGGGGGGAGTGGGCCCTCCCTTAGTAGTTGTTTGTTAAGTAGGAAATTTCAGTGATCAATATTTTTCTTTTTTACAATAAAGCAAATATTTATTTTCTTATGGTAGTACATTTTCAACTAAAACACATGAAGATAAAGAAATAAACAGAACATTTGACTTGCTTGCCCAAGTGCCCATATATTCCTAGTCCATCCTGCGCCGCCTGCCTTCCTTTCCACCATCCTTTCCCCCTACTTTGTCCTTAGCCAGACATTGCTGTACGAAGAATGAAGAAGACTTAAATGTGGGAGCAAAGAATATTTCTTAAGGTTCTCAATTTTGTATTGTAGGTCATTTTTTGGAGGATTATGTCAACTATTCATGTTGATATGCCTTATTCTTGACCTTTGCAATAATTATGTTAAATATACTGGGCCAAGATCACATGGATCATAATGTACATGTAATCCCCAAAATGGTTATCTTTCTAAAAGTAGATGGGGGAAAGCTGACTTTTGTGTTATATGGTTTGTGATTGCGCTCCATCCTTCGCAGCCTTCTGGTTTTCTGATGGTTGAAAATCAGTTCTTCTGGCTCCTGTTTGATGGGAAGAGGTTCTCCTCTAGTAATTATTGATTGCTCTCTTCCAACAACTAGCTCCACCAAATTGTCAAGCGTTAACTCAGGGATGGAAGCATCTTCTTCCATCAGTCTATCTTGAATAGTCCCTCTACCTAAACCCACTACAAAGATGTCTTAAAAAACCATATTCACCTCGACTCCAAGTTCACATTCAGCTGCCAAAGACCTCAAACAGGCAGCCCGGTCTCAGGCCAACTCTTCAGACAGCTAAGCTGCTCCATAAAACCTTCTTTTTGCGGCAAAATAGTCTGATGCAGGGGTGATACATTGTTCTTATATCTTAACT
This sequence comes from Aelia acuminata, assembly GCA_911387785.2. Taxonomy (NCBI): domain Eukaryota; kingdom Metazoa; phylum Arthropoda; class Insecta; order Hemiptera; family Pentatomidae; genus Aelia; species Aelia acuminata. The sequence continues at coordinate 144,656,587 of OU426979.1, read as the reverse complement.
AAGTGGTCATATTCGTTGTCTTCAATAATAGTTAACTCTCCCACAAGTTATAATTGTTTTTATTTATTGCCCTCATTAAAGTGACTTTCTTAATTTTTACTTTTTTTATTCCTGAGAGCATAAACTGGCTCACAAATTTAGCTTTAAATATTTGTATTAAAAAGGCCGCAATGTTCAATTTAAGGCATGGTGGTATTGGGTTGGCCCCGCGCCTCCATTTTACCATCTGTCAACATTTCTTTGCTACTCTTGACTTATTCTTCGTAAGTAAGTGAATCCTAGTGGCCACTGTTATATCTTGAATAATGATATTAATTAGCCATACTAGTGAACACTTTGTTTTTAACGCATGCAATTTTTATCAAAACCTCTAAACATATGAAATGATCTCAACCTAAGCCTATAACATATAACACTATCCAATATATCACAAGTGATCCCCTCATGGAGTATTAATAGTAATACAATTTTATTGTCCTAGAAGCATATTTTAATTTAAATTGGTTTCACCCTCCAACTGTCTAGTTGAAAATAAGATTGCTAGTTGTGATATGATTCAAATTAAAGGGTGGAGGAAATATCTTTATTTAATATGATTTATTTACAGAGTTTTGGCAATAAGTGAAAAAAAAATTCGTTGTTGAATAATTTTATTGTACCTATATCCTTAAACAAACATAATTGCAACAAACAAATAATATAACTAAATTGTTGCCTTTCAATCATCAATATGTAATCTGTATGCATGAGAGGCATGTAGTTAGCAATGGCATAGGAAAAAAAGGTCAACACAGGGTTAAAGTAAAACTTGACTGATAACATTACCTGATCGCAGTACTTTTCCTTCTTTGCGATTCCAGGATAAAGGAGTAATTTGCTTAAGTAAAATTCACATCACATAGAAAAATAAAATTAAAAACCGAAGTGATTAACTTCCCATTTGAATGAAATTCCCGCCGAAAAATAACACCGATGTAACCTCTTGGAAACAAATCATAGAGCATAAATTTGTTTCTATGAGCTGCAATAACAAGCAGTAGAAAAACCGGTAAAACATTAGAACTGGTGTGGCTTATTTCAACACTTTCTGAGACTGTGTTATCCTTTACATTTAAAAATGGCCATCATCAGCTTTATCGACTCCCGCTAGCTTTAAAGGGATAAATGAACCCCGGAGGTAGGGATGGGAAGTTATCGATAGTTTTAAGCGATAGTTTAAAATTACCACACCACTAATAAAAAGACCAAGCGCCCAAATTTAGGCGGGACAGTCCCGCTTTTTAAGTGAAACTTCATTTAGAAGGTCCAAAATTATTTAGAAGCGTATTGAGCTTGCGTGAAACAGTCTGTGGTTCCGGTCACACAGCTGATCCAAAACATAAAATTATCATTTTAATTTTAAGTTTCGTATTGAAAATATAATAGAAATATATTTTCTCATAATTTAAATAATTATAAATTATGTTCTGTAATTTTTAATTTTGAAACCACATCCCTAGTGACAAGTGCAATACCCCTCTTTCCATCTCATTTTATAATGACAAAGTCCCACTTTTCGGTAACAATAAAATTTTGTAACACTGTTAATATCAATCATTTACAGCTATGAGATAAATAAATGCTCTAAATATAAAGAAATAGAAAAAATATTTGTGAATTTTGGGCTTTATTAAACTAAACATTTTGTATTGTTACGTTGTATTGATGTTAATTTTGTTTTGTTTTTTTCTTCAAATAAAGGTACCTAATTTTTTTGTGAAATAGTATTTTATCGTTACCGCCAGAACTAATTCCCACCAGAATTAAAGGAAACCTCACCTGACTGTTGACTAATGAGATGTTTTTAGCCTTAACAAGATCAATTGGATAGTTTATAGTGTACTAACTCTAAAATTCATCTCCAATATTATTTAATTTCTCCAATCAGCGTCTAAATTTGTATGCCATGCCTCGCCGGAAGTCAGACGTATGGGAATTTTTCCAAAAGGATTCAAGTGGGAAACCCTTGGCCCGGTGTTCTATGTCCGAATTAGTGATGGTTCGGAAATACTGGACCTGTTATTTTGTAACAGGTATGTGCAAACTCAACTTTGTACCTGTTATCGTTTTTCAAAAATAACAGGTACGACTTATATGCCAAACGATATAGACTAATTTACTGGCCGCCACGCGGGGTCAAGACTAGTTTATGAGTATTTTGTACCTGATAACAAATATCTGTTATCTCACATCTCTAATTTCACACCAGACCCGTTATATCCTACTTCTTCACTAGTACTGCATATCGCCGCCAGGCAGCGCTGGACCACTAAGAGTATTTTGGACCTGTTATTTCGTACTTGTTTACACCAGATCGAGTATTTCGGGCCAGTTCGAGTACGAGTATTTCGTACTTGTTGACATCAGATCGAGTATTTTACACCGGACCTGTTATTTCGTACTTCTTCACTAGTAATGCGTATCGTCGCCAGGCAGCGCTGGACCACTACGAGTATTTTGGACCTGTTATTTCGTACTTGTTCACCCCAGTTCGAGTACGAGTATTTCGTACTTGTTGACATCTGATCGAGTATTTCACACCGTACCTGTTATTTCATACTTGTTTATATCAGATTGAGTATTTTAGACCAGATCGAGTATTTCGTACTTGTTCAGATCCGATCGAGTATTTCCCACCGTACCTGTTATTTCGTACTTGTTTACTAGTACTGCTTACCTCCGCCAGACAGGGCTGGACGACTATGAGTATTTTTTACCTGTTATCTAATATCTCTTTTGTCCCACATCTGCATGCCATCCCGGGTGCCGGGGGGCCTGGCGGCGAATTGACATGCTCTTTTTCCTTTATTTTATATTCTTACAACTGCTATGCTACTCTAGCTCTATACATAATATCTAATATAATAAATATATTATTTATATTTAAGCTTGCCGTCGGTAAATAATAAAACAATCCCTTCCCTTGGATCCGTTTATGATAGAAATCAGAGTATTTCTTTTTATTCAGATGTTTCCCATCTCTTTATCAGATAATATTTGTTTACTAATTTTTTCACCCTATTTAATAACAATAACTTTCCAATAACATTGAGTTAAACTAAATTCTATTGGACACATTCTTACTTACTCCTTCATTTTAATTCATTATTATTATTAAATACACTCAAATACCTTTATAAAAATATACTTCCATTTGTTTTGAATTATTGTAATAACATAATTTGTTAAGGTTAATTTTGTCCACTGATTATTCATTACAATATTGTGTTTTATGAAAGGTGTAAATTGTATTCATTCACTTATCAAGATTTTGTGGAGGGGCCCGGTGTGGCTGCTGTGCGGTAAAGCGCTGTACTCCCATGCCGGAGCTGCGGGTTCGAGTCCCGCCCTGGGTGGTGCTTTTCTTTCGTAGAAGTATCACCCAGTGCCATGGGTGTTAGTATGGGCAGATTTTGTGGATTAACTGGTGATAAAAAACAACGTCTTTTGGAAAAACATGTATATTTTTGAGAAATCACGAGAAAGTATGTATATTTTATATTAATATTATTTTTATACTCAGATTTTACGGTGAATATATAATTTTTTTCTTGTGAATATATTTTTCTTTATACGAAAAATTGTACTCGCATTTACAAATAATGTCGTGTAAACAATGTGTTTCATTTTCACATAAAAATCATTTAATAATAAATTCTTATTCTTATTTATAAAAACAAATATGCCATACAAAGCAGTGTTACACTCGGTAAATGAGTATCTAGAGGAGAAAAATTAAATGGTATTAGTAACAGGTATTTGGAACAGGTATTTCTTTGGAACAGGTCTGGTTGTACCTGTTATTGTAAAATACTAGTTTTTGGCATCACTATTCCGAATAAAAAAGAATTCAAAACTTCATCGAACATATCAAACTTGAGGGACCATCTCATTCGTTTCCACAAAAAAGAGTACAGGTAAGATTAAATTAATTATTCATTAATGTTTTTAGGATAATATTATTTTGGATTAAAATAAACAATTAAGCATACATTAATTCAACGATTTGTGGTGCCTACAAACAAGATATTATCTATGTTAAAAAAAGGTTTTCTAGCAGAAAAATGTGAAATTTATTTAAATCATTGTGTTCTTGAATTTCAAAAATCCTATCTATTTACTACATTACTTAATGATTATCTAGTAGAGCGATAATTATCGTAATTACGAACTATGTTTTCTTACAATATTTTTTAATTTCTACAGGTCGAATTCACCAGAGCTAAACAACGACTCAAAGATGGAAGGAACCTCCCAGCCCAAGCAGCGTGAATTGACGTCGTATGTATCAAGTTCTATGTTTTATGATTCTAATAATATACAGAAACTAGAGATTGATGAGGCCCTTACAGCTTTCATAGCTGGAGACTTAAGATGTTTTAAAACCGTGACACCCCTCTTTTCAAGAATTTCGTTCGCATGTTGGACCCAAGATATGAAGTTCCTGACCGAAAAACATTATCGGGTGGATACATGCCCGCTGTTTACACAAAAGTAAACGAATAGTTGGCATGTTTGATTAATTCAGCTGAATCCGTAAGTTTGACTACAGATACTTGGACATCAATATCAAACCAAACTTTTATAGCTTTGACGTGCCACTTCATTCAGGAAGACAAATTATCAAGTTTTGTTTTAGAGGCAAAACAGCTAAAAAGTGATGGGCGTACGGTACAGGAGCTCGTATCGTGCATTGATAATATTTTGAATGACTGAAAAATTCCCAAGGACAAAATAGGTTATGTTGTCACTGACAAAGCTTAAAATGAAGAAAATGCATGTTTGAATTTAAAATTGAAGCACTTAGGATGTTTTGCCCATACAGTCAATTTGGTTTTGACCGACACACTTTCAATTGAGTTATTGAAGCCAATTATCAAAAAGTGTTAAGAATTAGTGGCATATTTTAATCTAGTCCGAAAGCTACTCGTTTGCTGCTTAGTGGACAGCAAAGGGAAGTTAGAGTGTCATTAAAGTTAAAGCAGGAAGTACCAACTAGATGGTATAGTACATATTTTACGATAGAAAAAATTCTAGCATTAAGTAACCCCCCTCCTAATGACACTAAAAAAGCTCGAGAAAACAGCTTTGTATCTTTCTAATCATGAGTTGGAAGTACAACGAAAATTGGAAAAGATTTTTAGAATGTTCAATGACTTGAATTGTATCTGGTGGAAGTTATGCGACCGTTTTCCGTTTCCTTAGTAATCCCCTTCGTCTACATTCTGAGGGAAGAAGTAAAATGTTTAAAGGAGAAAATTAAAACCGAAGAGGGAAAACAGGTTCTGATTAACCTCGAAAAAAGCATGGAAAAAAGGCTAGATGTTCATGAAAGAAGAAGTTGGATCATAGATAGAAAATTTCTTTCTTTCAATCAGAATCCAATGCTGTGAAATCAGAAGCGCAAGCAGAAGTATCAACCAGAAGTTCATCAGGTGCTGTGTTTGAGGTAGATATGACTAATACATCTAAATCTGGCCGACGTCTTACGGAGGCCCTTGAAAAGAAGAAAAAAAATTACATGATACCAGATCTACAGTCGATGCGATTCTTCTTCTGAAAAATTATATTCAAATAAATCCAGTCGCTAATACCAAAGAAAACGATCCCATTAGATATTGGGCTCAAGAATCGATGAGGAAACAATTCCATCCGATGGAAACCTTAGCTAAGAAATATCTATGTGTACCAGCAACTTCGGTACCACAGAAATAGTTTTTTCGATCGCTGGTTTTACCATCAGCCAGAGCAGAAACAGGCTGTCATCAGACAAAGCAAACATGCAAGTGTTTCTGCACGAGAATTATGACCTCGTTCTTGATATTTTAAAAAAAGGAACGGCGTAGTTCTGGTAAAAATAAAGTTTTATTTATGACTTCACAGTGTGTAAATGAATCGTGTTAAATAAAATGTTATTTTTTCTTTTTATTGTAAATTGTATTCATTCTTTTCAAACACCAATAGTCACATTACATGAAAACGTTACAATAATAATACACTTCTTTTTATTCCAGATACTAACTTAAAAAATAAATCTCAATTTAAGAAAATAATCAGTAAGCAAGCCTCTTAGGAGGACCTAGTTTTAAATATTTGTTGGATGAAATTCATCGTTGTTGGTAGCATTATGTCTTGTTCTTTTAGGAGGTTGCTCTGTTATATTGCTATTGTGAAAAAGGAAAACTTTTATTTGGTCCTAAAAGGGTGCAATTCCTTTCGTTATTTCCAGCATTAAAAAAAAAAAAAAAAAACTAAAAATGAAATATTTACAAATGGTATACAATATATAAATTTTGAATTAATATTACAACAAAAGGCCAATGAATGCGTCCTTCACAGGTCCAGTCCAGGATTTTCCTTAGACCCTTATCTATCTAAATTCAATTTTCGGTCGAATATCGATAGTTTTCTCGATAGTTTTGAAACTCTCGATAGTCGGAACTATCGATAGTTTTCCATCCCTACCCGGAGGTATCCTCTTAATTGAAATTGAAGTTCAAGGGCCACCTGAAAAGGCGCCAATGTAGGTCACGCCCAGGAGCCTAACTTCTTCCTCGTTGGTGTCTTCAGTGGTGTTCATTTGGTGGTTTACCTCGATTTTTCAGTGGAATCAAAGCATCAAACAACCTTTCCTCGTCTGGATCTTCCGTTTTTCAACGGAAATAAACGATTTGGGGTCCCCTGAGTCCAAATAACCAAGTCCCGCGAAATGTTCGGCGCCTGTGTGTGTGAACAGACTAGATCAAAAGCGATGTACCCTACGAACTTAAACATGGATATTTAATGCATGGCCGCGATGTGACAGCAAACATTTTATCAAAGTTGATGAAACGGAGGGCATAAGCATATTCAACACCAAATTATTGGGGGGGGGGGGGGGGCGAATCAATATTCTCATAGATGGGAAAAAAATTGAGAGGCCAAAAGTTGAGGTTAAACGCTTAAAAAAAACTGTTAGGACATTTAATTATTCTTCCAAGGATATGGCTTACAGGTATTTATAAAACTTGCCAGTTTATGTCACAGTTAGAGTGTAAGTAGTTCCTCCTTCCAAAATATTGGGGGGACGCGTCCCCCTGTACCCCCTGGCGGTGACGCCCATGACGGATGGGATACGTATTCTCATAAAGTTTGTTTCATTTTACGTTTTTTTTTCTATTTTCACTAAAACGGCTCTAAGGATTTTGATTAAACATGTCATGTTTAATGAGTATGAAGTATTATTTAATATCAGGTAGGTTTTATCATCATAGAAATGTTCTGAGGAGGATTAAATAGCGAAGGAATTGAATTGTTTTTCCTATAAATTACTTTTGATTTTGTTTATACAACATTAGCTAGGTTGCCCTTCGCTTGGCTTCGCTCCGGTAGTTATGTGGTAGTTTTAATAACAGAAAAACTTTAAAATTAAAGGAAATATAGAACAAAATTAGCATCTTCGTGAAACTTCGGTTTTAACTTGGTATTAATATTAAGATTCGAGATCTGCAGAGTCCGCCCAAATACGGAACCCTATATACTTTATGGGGGGCTGAAAATGATAAATGAAAAATTAATTTGGCTGCAACTTTGTCGAGTTATGCATCGTTTTTGATGGTTTCTGTGATTCTGAATCCTATAAGCCGATGCCATGCAGTCAACAGATAACAAGTTATTAGAATATAGTTGAAAAATCTGATATCCCAGTTAAAAAAATTATATTTCGAGTACATTTCAGGCCCCGACTACTGGGGTGCTCGACCCTCCCCCCCCCCCCCCTCCCACCACCACCAATGCTTCAGTTATAGACTGTGATAACTATCAATCTACAGACTGCAATGCCATGTGAATTTTCCAATCGATTTCGTGATGTAAAAACTCACTGTACATAACTGCATTTTACCTTTCACAACCATATTAAGTAAAAAGCTTCATTTAAAAGATTACTTTAAAAATCCCTGGGCAGACAATGTGGCTATTAACTTCAAATTGATTATTTATCTATGATAGTATTTATTGATTGAATGATGTATATATGAAGTTTTTAACAAACTAAAACCTGTCGATTGATTCGTAATATTTGTTAACTTTCTTGTAGGTTTTGTGTTATATTATTGTATTTTACTCATATTTAGCTCAAGATTTTTGAAATAATAGTACGTAGATATCAGACCCACATTTAACAATCAACTTATTTATGATTAATCGACTTACACTCGTATAGATCTGTACATCGCACGTCGGATTTTTATATTGTTATACGGATTGTTATACTCTAAAAATATCAATTTTGAGTTATAAATACCGCTTAAATCAGAATGATAAAAACTGCAATGCCATAATATTCACAATATTATTAATAATTTCCTTAGCTTCAAGCACGATTTTCATATTCTTTTAAGATGGAGATGATCGTGTTAACCCAAGTAGAAGGCTACTTTTGAGTTACAGTTAGTACCTCTGGTACGAAACGTCCCAATGGTAGACTATTTTCCCTATTCGCTGTCTGTAGATACATAATAACAATGAGAAATCAATTGAAACTTCACATGTGATGATCCAAAAAAAAAAAAAAAATAGGTTTTTCTAGTTTTAACCGTCTTCTTGCCGACGTGCGATGTGTGCGTAATAATTAGGGATGGGATTTTCATGTATTTACATATTTTGTTCTGAGGCCTAAAAATGCATGTATTTGCATTCTAAATGATTTTTACCCTGATATAAACCATTTTTATTTTCCATATTTTGTCGTTTTTAAATATTTTTATATATCTTTCGATAAATACATATTTTTGTCAATATCTTACAACCTTTAGGGAATTTACATTAAAATTATTGTTATTTATTCACTTGTTTTTTTTTTCTATCAATACCTAAAATAAGTAAACAAAGACTGAATGTAGGGATTATTTCTTGGAAAATCAAAACACCCAAACCATTGTCGACAGTTCTCAGAAATTTTGATCCCCCCCTTTTCTTATATAGATCCTCATCCTTGACAATGCTTGTATTACCTCAGTTGCTTGAAAAATTTAGTGATAAGTTCATCGCTAGTGGGTGAAATGCCAAAAAGAAAAGAAAACAGAAAAAGCTTAGCCGCTAAGTACGTCGCGGAGTTCGAAGGAGAAACATTCAAATGCGACAGTGAAGGTGTTCTATATTGTTTGTGCTGCCAAAAAAACATTTCTAAGGATCAACGATTTTTGGTTATACAGCATTTGAAAACAGCAAAACACGTAGAAAAAAAAAAAAAAAAAAACGACTCAAAAAACAAACTTTTTTGAGTTCTGGAGAAGCAAGTTCAAGTAAGTCTAGTTTTAACACTGATTTGTGCCGGGCTTTGTTAAAGGCGGATATTCCTTTATACAAAATAAATAATCCCGCCTTTAAAGGATTTTTGGAAAAATATATTGGGCAGAAAATGCCAAATCATACGACCCTTCGAAAAAATGTTATGTTAAAGACATTTATAATGAAAGGTTGGAATAAATCAAATCATATATCGGGGACGGTCCGATTTGGGTCTCGATTGACGAAACGACGGACTTCCTCGGAAGATATGTGGCGAATATAATCGTTGGCAAACTCTCAGACACTCCTACATAAAAATGTTACCACGATAGTATTGCAAGGTTTTTCAACGACTCGATTGGTCTCCTTTGGAACGAAAACAAATGTGACAAAGTTTTGCTTTTTTTTCTCCGATGCAGCTCCTTATATGATAAAGACTGGCAATACATTAAAAGTTTTTTACCCAAAACTAATTCATGTGACATGTTTGGTACATGCATTGCATCGCGTTGCTGAAACGGTCAGGGCATTGTTTCCAAATGTGGATTCATTAATTTCTAATGTAAAAAATATATATTTGAAGGCCCCAGGTCGTATTAATATATTGAAAGACATGTATCCCGAGATTTGTTTACCACCCCAACCAGTCCTTACACGCTGGGGAACTTGGTTATAGGGGGCGGAGTACTACTTAGAGAACTTCGAAAAAATAAAACATATAACATCGACTCTAGATGTAGATTCTTCAGCGATAGAAAAAGCGAACGCTCTCTTCAAAGATAATAAATTACAACGAGATCTGGTTTAATTAGCTAGTAACTTTAGTATTTTATCACAAGCCATAAAACAGTTGGAAACTAAAACTATGGCACTTGTTGACAGCTTGGAAATTTTGCAAAAAATAATCGAGAAAATAAATGAAGCCAAAAAAAAACAAGGGAACCGTTGTAAAACAAAAATTAGAAGTTGTTGTTTGAAGTTGTCAAGAACCTGGACTTGACGACTTGAAAAATATTGCACGTCAGCACAAAGGAGAAAACCCCGAAAAAGATTTGGCCCTTGAACTTAAAGAGATAAATGCTTTTAAATTCGCACCCGTCACATCAGTCGATGTTGAAAGATCGTTCAGCAAATACAAAGCATTACTTCGACCGAATCGTTGTAGATTTTCCGAAGAAAATCTTAAAATACACCTTATTTGCAACGGTTTTGATGGTGAAGAAGTTTAAAATTTACTCTTACATTTCCAAAAATTTCGTTATCTATTTTTATTTTTTATTTTGATATGTTATAAATTTTTCTAACGTACATTTATTTTTTATGTTTTTAACTATTCTATTTAATATTCTGTAAATATTTTAATTTTTTTTTCTCCATATTTTTATATTTTTATTACATATATTTGCAAATATACGCCTATATTTATGTACATAGTTTGAAATTTTTATTACATATATATCCAATCCCTGGTAATAATCATTGGGTTAGCCAGGTATGGGTTTTCAACTATAAACTGTTACAACTTTCGATCTGTTGAATGTAATGTCATATAAATGGTCCTATTGGATCCAGGAGTATAAAAACTACAGAAGATGTTCAAAGAAACTTTTTTGAGTTAAGACCTTTCTTCCATTTCAACCTCCCTTAACATATCCCCCTTAATTTCGTAGATCTTGATTCTTACTACTATTACGAAGTCAAAACAAAATTTGATGAAGGCGCAATTTTTTTACCATATTTCTTTTTATCCTGAACTATGAGGGATCATAAAATTAAATAAATGCTGAAATTGGAGTTAGTCATTTTGTCAACTGGAAGGCTCATCATACATAGTAATCAAACCAACTTCTTTCTCATAACTACAATAAGAACACTTCAAACTTTTTATTTTCGATTTATATTTATTCATTATCTCTTTTTTTTTTAGTTTTTTATTTTTTATTTATACGCTCACTGTACTACTTAGAAATAGTCATTAAATTTACTTATATATTATATATTGATTAAATGTAATGTGTTGATCAATTAGCCTTCTTATGTAAAAATTAATTTGTTAAGGAATCCAATTGGTTTTCTAATTGATTGCAGAGATGTAAAATCATTATTTTACTTTAAAACGCAAAGGAGAAACTAATTATTTTTGCTTAATTTATAATTATTAACAGCCTAATTATTAACAGCTGAAAAAATATATAACCATTACAAACTGAATGAATGGACAATAAACATTGAGTGAAACGCACCTAGCGCTTCCTTGTAGTCTGCAGCGCGAACTAAATTTTTCATTCAATAATCCGAAAATATAGGCTAATTACACAATGCGAGAGGCTTAAAATTCTCGCCCTTTTCTCTTCAATTTTACACCCTAAATATATAAACGAAAACCTTCACCGTTAGGGGCTATAGGCGAGCGCAAGCGACGGTGCTGCTTCTTTGAGGAACTAGAAAAACGGGGATAGAAGCCGTGCGATTACCTGGGATTCATAGGGTTTTTAGCCGTTTTTAATTTATTTTTCCATAATTAAAACCCGATTGAGCAAAAAATTATTGGAAAAATGTCTAATAGGTATTGCTCGGTCCCTCAGTGTTCTTCAAAAAAATCTAAAGATGTGTCATTCCATTTGTTTCCAAAAAATAAAAAGCTTCTTAAAGAAAGGATTGTAAAATTAAGAATAGATAAGCCTGTTTCGAAACATATGACGATATTTAGTCTTCATTTTAAAGAAAGTGACTATGTTTATCCTGGTAAATATTAGTATTTGACATTTTATTATGCCAAAATGTTGGTTTTAAGCAAATAACATTGGGACCATGATGTCATATTTGTTTTTCTTTTTTAATGTTCCCCATTTTTGTCTTACATCCGTTGTGCTTAATTGTTCCAAGTTTTCAATGCGAAGCCTGAAAGTTTTGACAAATAAATAAATAATATGACAAAGAATCTAAGCTGTCATAACAATGATTGTATGAATAGGTAATTAATGTTATTACTAACCGAAAAACGTAGAGTAAAGTTACAATGATGTGTTTGCATTTACCAGAACTACCAGCTTTACACTTACAATGACAAGAAAATTGCTTATTATTATTAATAAATTTGATTTCCACTTTTATTTGATGGGGCAGTCCTTTAAAATTGCTAGTTTGAAGGCACAAGGCTTGTAAAATAACTGTTTTTTTAATTCTAGATATTATTCCACATGTTATTATGTGGTTTGCATCAAGAATAGCCTGCCCTTCAATTAATGGTCTCTTAAAATTACCAACTATCGCTATTACATCAACTAAGTCTATCCCCGTTCTTTCCGACATTTTGAAAATGCTACTAGCGCACCCTATAGTCGATTGCGCCCGCCTATAGGGGTACACAACGACATAAATTTCTTGATCGTACGTGGAGTCGTTTTTGAGCCTTATCGGCACGCATATTGAACAGTTTGCTTTATAATTATATTGATTACTTTGGAGGCATAGTAATCGTTCTCGTTTCCCGAAATAGTAGTAGTAGTCAGTGGCGGATCCAGGCAGGGACTCGGGGGGCGCCCCTCCCCAGAAAGGCGAGGACACCAATGAACTATTATTATTACTATTATTTCTGTTTAAAAAGGGCTATTTTTAGTTATTTTTTTAACTCCTTAAATGAAAAATGGATTGTATTAAAACATTTAATAAAACTTTATAATATAACTATGCATTAATATTTTAAATTAGAACCTTCATGAAACATAAAAAATTGAAAATAAAAAAGTGCGCCCCCCCTTTAAGAATCCGCTACTGGTAGTAGTAGGGGTTTTAGGGCAATAAAATTGTTTTCCGGAAAGGCATAAGAGACAAGCATTTGAATATTAAATTTTAATTTAATACCAGCCGTAAATACACCAATCGATTCCCCATATTCATATTTACAAAAAACAACTCGCAGCAAAAAAACTAGCAAGCAGTAAAAACATTTGACGAATTAGGATAAAAAATAAAAACATTTGACATTAGGATCGTTTTAGGCCCCTAAAAAAATAAAAATGTATCTAATAACAAATTGAAAAGCATTGAGATCTTTCAATTATTGTAATACTCTTTAACTGATGGAGAATAACAGATGTGGTACAAGCGACTTTCTGTGAAGTTCCCAAATGGAGTTACACCGTTATCAAAACACGTTGATTTTTACTTTACGCCGTACCAGATTTTTTTTTGGGGGGGGTCTTCAAATGATGTAGGCAGTCTGAAAATTCGAGTTCTTTTCGAAGATTCATGACGAATAGTAATCGATAAAGGTGATTTTACTGCCTAAAATAAATTAGAACTTAAATTTCGAATTTTAAGCGCTTAAAACTTTTTTTGGAAACGGCGACGGCATTAAATTCTATCCAGATTGGGTCAGCTTTAACTTATACCAGGAACAAACTGTTAGAAACTTACACTCTGTTATCTAACACTTTAACATAGGAGCCCGAGGAAGAAGACGAGGGCAGCCACCGGGAAGACCACCGGAAGATGAAGTCCGCCCTGGGCAGGTGGTGATGGGGTGGTAGAGGAAGAAGTGAAGAGAAAGAAACAGAAGAGAACCATGGCATCAGCGACGCTAAGCGTTTTAGCTTAGTGCCACTGTTGCCGAAACCCGTATGGCCATTAGGCCAGGTAGGGATGTAAATAAATAAATAAATAAATAAATATCTAACTACCGGATACCTACTCTCTTTTACCTGGTGTATTATTGTAATTTCTTTCTATATCTATTATTTTTTTGTTCTCATTTATTTTATTACTAGCTTTATATCCCGGTTTCACCCGGGGAATTTCATTTTTCTGATAAACGTGAACAGTTCTATAAACAAAGAATACAAAAAAAATAGCACTCATAGATTATTATTCTAAATCTTTCGGATATACTATATTTTTAGTTTTACCCTCAGGGGCTTATAATTAGGTCTTTAGGTAAACCTACTCTAGAGCATGCAACGTAAAGCTGACCATAAGAAAAACATGGGGATTCCAAAATGATACCAGCTAGCCTCAGTTATTGCTCTTGAGCTTCATATGTAGTCATCGCAAATGCGACCCGAACTGGGAATTGTACTCATTTAAAATCAAAGGGCATATCCATAGGGACAACAGGGATTCGAGGTATGCTTGATGTTCGTCAGGAGTTTCAGCTACTCGTATTTGACGTTGTTTTTTAGCTTTTGAGCTCAATACACCAATTGAAGCTCGCTTCTTGGGGGCATTTAAGAAAAAAAAACGTATTAATAACTAATTAATCTGTTGGGTCGCATCGTTCAGCCTTAAAACGTGGACCCTGGTCCGTTCTGGAGGAACGGCCTAACCGGACCTTGTTGGCCTCTTCAAAATCTATAAAATGAGACTTTTTCTCGACTCAAACGGTCGATTTCTTAAAAAAAAACAATGTAAAGCGAGACCGGGGGGCAAATGGCAGGGGCAAAGGGGGGCTGAGGCGGAAGACGGGTGCGGGAGTCTTCCTACCCTCATGTGGGAACATCAGGCTACAGTGCCCCACTCACTGTCTGGTGTTCTCCGCTTGCCCGATCCCCTGCAACGCCTACTGTCACCTCCTTGTGGTGCCCCCTGGGGAGTTGTTTTACATCTCGCGAACGACAGAGGCGCTGGCACGGGACCAGTCCTCCTTAGGCCATGGTGTTAAGCCCCCCCATCATGCCCTAAGTAGGAGCATCCGTAGGACAGGTTTAGTAAAAAACCGCCTGCCCGGCCCGCTATCCATTCGGAAATTAAGGCGGTGATGCCAAAAAGTACCACGAGGATGAAGCTCTCCAGGCGTCATCGTTGAGTGGTGCCAGGACCCCTAGGGGTGCCTGATGCGGACGTGGTGGTCGTGATTACTGAAACCACCAAGCGCCGACCTGTACAGGTCATGAGTGTTTGTTGGGGTCAGGCTGGTTCTGTCCCCTTCCTCCCGTTTACCTGCCAGGATCGGTATGGAGGTGGTCGGTGTAGGTCCTTGGGCCAGGTACGATCACCTCTAGCGCCGAGAGTGGATTAAGGGTCCGTTGACTGTAAAGTGAGACCATAACGATTTTTATAACAATAAAGAATATACCCAGAGATTGGCTAAAGTTATGCAATTTTAATATGAAAAGGTGTTCGCACCTGGTATGAAAGAACCACTGAGCGAAATTTGCAGACTTAGGACAACCGGTATGGATTTCTATAAAGAACAAATAAACAAACAGAATTCATTATATGACCTCTTCTGAAGAATGGATAATGAGGAATAAAAGGATACACGCAGTATCAATAACGAATGATAAATAGCGGAGTTATGATTAATACCAAAAAGAGTCCCGAAACGGATGTTCAAGGGCCCCCCCCCCCAAGTTAGCACAAAAGGCAGGGGCGGGGACTTTTGAGAAAAAGCTACTTTTAGTAAGTACTAACAACTGGCAAAAATTCAGCTTGTCTCCAATTATTCCCGACCCAAAACCTTTATTGCCTGGGCTATTTCTACCATTCACAAGGAAAACATTTCTCCTTTTGTCTAATTTTTTGGATATATTAACTATTTTATATTGCTTGGTACTATTGAGGCAATTGTTTACAAGGGCGGACCTAGAGGGGTGGGGGTCACAGGGGTCATAACCCCTCTCCAAATATTTTGGCTTTTTCAATTTTTTTTTTAATTTTAAGCAAATAATGCAAATAGGTAGTTACTATGGCCTAAATATAACATTATATAATATAACATATAACAGGCTGCTTAGATCGCAGTCCTTAATACAAGATAATAATCTCATCCAGTGATTATGAGGCAGGGGGGTCATGACCCCCCTCCCCCCCCCCCCGAATTTACTGCCTAATCAGCCCCTGATTGCATATATTGTCAATCTTTAAACTATGGAGTAAATTATTCCAAATAAACAAATTTTGACTTGCCAACTTTCAGAGGATGGGGTGTTTTTGACTATTATAATTTTTAAATAGTAGTTGACTAGGGCATTTAGCGTATTTAATTGTAAAATTATATGTACTTAAGAACAAGAATTTTTTTATCGGCACTTAAGACCTATCAGATGATGTCAATTATGAGGTAACCTACCTAATATTAAAGAATACATCATTGTCCATCTACTTGCGGAGATATACCATAATTTAAAGGACATTGCATAAACGTATAAAATCGTTAAAATAAAATGTCACTTCCAGCTATTAAATTTTGACAAGAATTGAGCTGTAACATTCTGGGTATACACTGTTAGGATAAAAACAAACACACACTTTTGTGAAACTGGATTACAAATTAGGATTATAAAAAGTTGAAAACCCAAATTAGAAATTGTTTAAGGTCACCATTGCCTTATTCTATACTTTATGTATTCACAAGTGAAAATAAAAACTATATAAATTATAAAAAAATGAAATTGAGATTAAAAAAATGATAGGAATAACCATTAAAATAAAATTACAGAATTAAAAAAAAAATTAAAGAAAATATAAATAACAATAATTGAGAAAAAAAAATATAAAAATAATAAAGGTACATGAAAAAAAGTAATGAAAATTGATATATAAAAAAATAAATAATATAAATGAAAAATAAGAACAAAAATTAGAAATACCAATAAGAACAAATAAAAAAAAAAAAAAAAAAAAAAATAGGACAAAAACAAATTTTCATCACTCCATTTAAAGTTTTAATAGCTATGCAGGAAATGAGTTAAGATATAGTTAAAAAGTTACAGATGCATACTGCATCCATTGATAACATTCTCCAGATTAGATTAAAGGTACTAGCCATATTGGTATTTTTATTGTTGTTATGATAAATTCATTCAACCTGATTCCAGCTTTCATTTCTTTCTAATTTTGAGCAATGCATTCCCTAAGTGGGAACAGTGGCAGATCCAGGGGAGGGCTGCAGAGGGCGCCTCCCCCCCCCCTGGGAGGTGAGGACACCAATAAATTATTACTATTTTTGTATAAAAGGGGCTATCTTTAATAATCTTTTAACCTCCTTAAATGAAAAATGGATTGTATTTAAACATTTAATAGAAATTTACAACGTAACTATACACTAATATTTTAAATTAGGTCCTTTATGACGTAAAAATTTAAAAAATAAAAATGTGCGCCCCCCCTCAGAAAAATTCTGGATCCTCTACTGAGTGGGAATCAGTACTGATCACAATTCCTTAACTTGATGTGTTCCCTAGTAAACTAGGAAGCAAAGCACCATTTAAGAAATTTCCTAAATTCCTTTCCTTGGGTTATCACTATTGTTGTATTAATATATTTCCATATTTTGGCAGATGGATTTTCTGTAGGAGTTTTTTTTTAATCCATCTTTTTTTCCTATCCCGTTTTTTTGTTATATCATAGAGATTAGCTAACATTTTTTCATTTCTGATTTGTCTCAGCTGTGACTAATTAATTCTTATTACATTACTACAAGATTGTCATCCTAATTATTATCAGAATAAGCAAGTTGCATCCAGATTTGTCATTTAAGATGATAGAAATTATTACCTTTCCCTTCTGTATCCTGTGACCTAAGCAGATAGGGTTAGTGTAGCTACATTGGATATCAATAACAGTCTACTCTGATAGATTCCCTATCTTTATTTCAAAAATAAATCTAAATATTTCCACTAGGTAATTCATTGAAAGTATTTATATACACAATAAAATGCATTTATTAAATCAAATTGCATTTATAACAGTGATTCATAATGATGTACTACATAAGAAACATTAGTTGATTCCTTCCGACCATGGCATAGTTATTCATAGTGTCACTATAAATATTTCAACTGTAACTTTTATGCTATTATAGACTACAAACCTGTGGCGGATCTAGGGGAGGGGCGTGCCCCCCCCCCCCCTGGGAGGTGAAGACATCAATCAATTATTATTAATTTTGTATAAAAAGGGCTATCTTTAATCATTTTTTAAGCTCCTTAAATGTGGATTGTATTTAAACATTTAATAGAAATTTACTACTTAAATGTGCACTAATATTTTAAATTAGGTCCATTATGACTCAAAAATTTAAAAAATAAAAAAGTGCGCCCCCCTTAGAAAATTTCTGGATCCGCTACTACTACAAACCATTTAAACAAGTCTGGAATTGTTTTCATTTCAATTATATAGTGCTAATATAAAATTCTTGTATGGCATTATGATGCATTTTGAAGTCTGTAGAATCAAACTTATAATTTACTTCAGCGACATTGTATCACATGATATTTGATAATTTTAATAAGTTCTAATAAGTATTTTAATATGTATAATTTTAATAAGTATAATTTTAAGTTTTTAGGTTTAATAAGTATAATTTTAATAAGTACTTTAATAAGTTTTAATTAAAGTATAACCGCTATAATTTTAATTTCCATCATTATTATTTATTTCTTAAAAATAAATAAAAGGAGAAAAAATTTTAAATGTAATCATGCAATCATAATTATAATAATTATTATTGGAGATTTTAATTCTTTTCATGAATATAAAAAAATGAGAATCATTTTGCCAAGGAGTTTTTTCTTATTGCTGCCTGAGTGCGCTAGCTTCACTAAGATCTAATGTGGAATTTAGGCGTGATATATTGATATGCCTAATAAACCTTTTTTTTGGAACTTAGTAATTAATGAAATGATCATGTTTGCAATATATAATTATTTGGTAAAGTCGGTTGCACGATTAAGAGGAAATGTTAAAATTGTATCTAAAAAACAGAAATTATTCTCAGAATTGAGAATTAGCAAATCAGCTAACTATATATAGAGGAATATCACAGATTTCATGATCGTGGGGTATCTGGGGTACCTGGGTTTGTCGGGGGATTTCCCAGGCGCAATGCCACGGAATCCACTTGTCCGGTGCAAATCTCTAAATCCAAGGTACGATCTTTGACCCTACATTTTTATTTTATTATTATTTATAAAATTAAATTTCGAATCTGGCTCTAAAAGAGGATATCTTTTCTTCCTTTTGGATTTTGTCACGGAACGTCCCTGTCTTGCCGCCTTGCCTCTAACGGGTGCTTTTTTCATTTAAAAAATCAACCTGGTGTTTGTTGAGTGTGATTACGGTAATATAATCTAATAGCACAAAAACAATACTTCCTAACATATTTTTGAACCCAAGATATGGTTTTTCGAAAAATTTTATTTTATTATATTTCATTTTATTTATTTATTTTTTTTAGGAAGAATCAAATATTTATATAAATAAATAATTTATATAAATAGGTTTATGAATAAGATGACGAAAACTACTGATTGAAATTGGTTTTTAAAATTCCTTTAAATGATGATCCTCATCATCTTCCTCGTTATCGAATTTAAAGAATTTTTTTTATCAATTTTATTTTTAAATCCATAAGTGTTAATCACAAAATCAACTTGAAAAAAGGGGGCTTGTTCCGTAACACAACTCACCCCTACAAACAGTACTAAGCTGTACTCCTTTTGTGGTTTTAATTTACCTACGCAATTATATTTCAAAATAAATCTTCAGCGGCATATCTGTCTGAGAGTTTAATATTTCTAATATGGTTAGAAACGTTATAAGGTCTACAAGTCGTTATATTTAACAAATAGTTATGAACACACTTTTCTTCAGAAAATTTGCAGTCTTATGCATACTCTGCTGTGAAATATAGTATTTTCAAATCCGATTTTTAGCGAAATCCGCCGATGCAAGCGACGCACAGTGGGCGAAAATCAGATTTTAAGTGGACAAAATTCATATAAAAGATTTTATAAATCGCCCACTAAATATTGTTTAGTATGAGTTGGAAGAAGGGAAAATGTAGATATTTACTTTCTTGGATTGTCAACAAGTGCCGTAGAGGATTATGAATACGTCTATAACAACGGGCATATTTTTCAGTGTTCATTGCAGTGCTGTTCTTGTAATAACCTTGCCATTCTTTCACCAGAAACTTCACTTGATTTTTTAAATTTCATGAGAAATGGATACCAAAGAAACAAGTGAGTACTAATATTTCAATAATCGGGGTTGCTACATGGATATAGTTTTACCTATAATAAATAATATCATGAGATAGAACATTTCCAAATTTCAATGGAGAATTACTTGCAAAGGGCCAAGGAGTGCCAAGCTAATTATTTCATCAGTATTTCACTCAAACCCTATATTTTTCATATTCACATAGTTTTTTCTGCGATATTTTGCGTTTTAAAGAATATTTACCAATTTAGAATGGATTTCAGGTTTCGTGCTCGCCGTTCCACGAAAAGAATTTGTAACCGAATGGTTGAAATATGGGTCAAAAGATAGAAATAAATGTCTCTTAATCTACATTTTAAAACTTGGAAATAACGATGAAGATAAAATAACAAATATACAAAGAATTAATAGAATAATTAGAGATTATTCTAAAAAAATCAGTGACAGGTGGGAAAAATGTCATCGGAGAGCTCATGTTTTTTTAAGGACTTTTTTAAGGAGCGAAGAAGCACAAGAGAGCATAATACAAGGAAATGCTCTAGAGAGGCCGCTAACAAAGATCTTATGATGCTCTTAGTTTCATCGGACCCAATTGTCGCCAGTTTTCGGAAAACTTTGCTTAAAAAAGCAACCAAACCGTTTGATGTTGATGTAATTAGCCTATTGAAGTGTAGTTTACCGTATGATGAACTTCAAGAACTGTCATTAGAAAATGATGCTGACGATACTGACTCGTCAGAAGAAAATGCTGAAGGTTGTAGCAGTATTGATTCAGACGATGATTGATGAATAATTCATTAATTGTAATAATTGAATATATATTTGTCATTATTAAAAAACAGATCAAGAAAATAACTTTTTTCTTTAAATTGTCAGTCTATTTTTGTTCATTATTTTCGTAATATAGCCTATGTTTTCCTATGTGTATAATTTTTTATGAATATATGTATTGTTTTTATGTAAATAATAAATGCAAAAAGTTACTAGTGAAATGTTTCATAGATTTACTAAATGTTTTCCCAATTTTTATCCATTATGTCCAAATTTATGTGTGTCTACAACATTAGTTTTTTGGATACACTAAAAAATATGGGTCACAAATTTTTTAAAGATTTTTTCCTTACTCAGTGACCTCAAAAACATGAAACAACACAAAAAAATAATTTTGTCCACCTAAAAAAGGATATTTGCCCACTGTGCGACGTTGCTGCCTCTTGACTGGAACTAACGGAACGGGGATACAATATGGGCCCGTACCACAGTGTTTCGCTTAGTAGGAGCTAGGTGGACAAAAGTATTTTTCGTCATTTTTTTATCTCTTTCGACCATTAAAGTAATTTAATTATAAAATTATTATATTTAATTATAAAGTTATTATATTTAATTATAAAATGATTGTATTTCATTATAAAATTAAATATATTATACTAGCATTCCCCGTCGCGGCTTTGCCCGCGAGCCTTTAAAATTAATTCTGTGATCATTATCTTGGTATTGATTTAATATAATATGTTAACTGACGTTAAGGAGATTTAGTAGAATCGGAGCTTCCGGTAGGTAGAAGTTGGAGGGGGGAGCTGCCGGCTCGGTAGAAGAGAGGGAGACGCGCAATAGAGAGAGTTCACTAAGACCGCCGAAACAAAAAATTGCTTACTCGTCGTGAACGCTTCATTTTTCGGCTTTAAAATATAACTGGTAGGGGCTATCGAGTTAAACTGGTCGGATCAAGATCTTTAAAATGATTCCAAATTAGATTTTTTTTTTCTCAAAAATTGGTGTCCGTTAGAGTTAAATGACAATTTCCCCATTTCAATCCCTTAGGGATTACATTTTTGAAATTCCTTTCTTAGCGGTTACCTAAAATCTAAATTCCGAACTTCAAGTTTCTATCATTAGTAGTTTTTGCTCTGCGTTGATTTTATCAGTCAGGACAAAGCCTCTTATATATATGGAGAAGAGATCGAAATAAACACGCACCATCCCCAATCATGGGAATCACAGTGTGCATAATTTGATTACCACTAATATTAAAATAATTAGTAGCCATATTTTATGTGAATGTCTATTTTAATAATATTGTAACGTTAAATCGAAATTCAAATAAAAAACATATGGTTTAATATCTCAACAATAGATTTCCGATAGAGTTAAACGACAATTTCGCCATTTAAGCCGCTTAGGGGTTACATTTTTGAAATTCCTTTCTTAGTGGTTACCTACATCGCGTTTAAAATCTAAATTCCGAACTTCAAGTTTCTATCATTGGTAGTTTTTGCTCTGCGTTGATTCTGTCAGTCAGGACAAAGCCTCTTATATAGAGAGAGATTTAATATTATGTATATTTCATAAATTAAATATATTACATTAAATTATAAAATTGTTTTTCGTATTTTGTTCATTTATTGAGACCACTTAAGTAATTTGATTATAAAATAAAACATTTTTATTAATTAAAAATCGAATTTAAAACGATTGCCAGGAGATTAAGAACAAAAAATATAAACAAAAGCCTATCTATACAAAATTCTATACTCTTTATTTTTTCTAATCCTCCTATACATGTATTTTTCTTTTTTCCTTCTTTTCTTTCTTTTTAGAGGGATTTTTTTTTTACCTTTAATAAATATTTGATATTTTCACAGGTGTAGCATGATGGCCAGATATCTAGTTTTATATGTGCACATCTGTTCAGGTATTTAGCCCCAGAATAATAAGAAACTTGAAAAACAACAAGAACGTTGAGAGCTTACCTTTGCAAAGATAATTGAGATCGGATATCATACATTATGGCTGAGTATTCCGCCAAATGATAGTGCTGGTACTGCTAAGAAATACAGTGGGGGGAAAAAGGAAATGCCATTTCCTTAAATACCTGTTAGTAAAAGATTTTCTTAGACGGTAATGGAATGGCAAGAAGTCATGACCTGCATACATAGACCGCATCCTAGACTGCTTGTACGAATGCGCTGTAGGCTTAGAGTCCATGTAATAGGCTAATTCTTCATTTCCATTTAAATACTTAGTGTTCCGCATAGGGATAAGTCATGTCTTACACAATTTTTCCGGGGATCATAGTGGTTCCTTGAAATGTGGAAGTTGGCGTTGAGACTAAAAATGCTGCTTTGATTTTCCCGTAACAACCCATTTATGGGAAATTTTGGAGGCATAGTTCGTCAACCTCATCCTCTGCCCTCTGTATGGGTTTTAAAATTATGTTTGGACGAAAGAAACTTTAAGAGAAAAGAGATTTTTTTCCCATAGAGTCCCATAGGTTCAACGATTATTGAAATAATATCCGTTTTGGAAAGAAAGTACTAAAAAAAAGAATGTTGTACTCGAGTGTGCAGGCTATAATACATATTATTAGTAAGCTGAAAGATGCCCCTACTATATACAAAAAAATCAGCCCGGGTACAAATCATTAACATCATTTGGAAGTTTCAAAACGATGAAATAATCCAGCAATCATCTCAAAAACATTTTTTTATTGTGGTTTTATTGACAGATAAATTTACTAAATTAGAGTCAGTTAGCACTCACTAGTCCAAGTAATATTAATCCTTAACACTCAACCTATAAAAATTTAGGAACACTGTAATTTTTATTATTGAAGTGATGCCAGGAATTCAACTGATTTATTCTATTACACCAAGATTTTATGCGTTTGGACCCCATTATTAATGAGGTGGAGTGTATGAGACATAAACAAATATTATAATGCCACGTTTTGATGTATTGTTTACATTAATATAATATCAATTTTTAGAATTTCAATCATGACTTTTGTCCACCTAGCTTATACTAATCGAAACACTGTGCGTACGTAGGATTCATTGCTTTTTTGGGCGTTTTAAATGTAATAATAATAATAATATAATAATATAATAAAGTGTTTTATTTACATTTTTACAAAATAACAAAAGAAATTCATATAATATTTTACACAATGCACGGACATTGTCCGTCTGCAGAGTTGCGTTGTAAAATTTAAAGGAAATAACAGTTTTATCCATAATAGCTTAATAACTGTGAAAGCTGGCCTAGTAATAAAACTAATACAAATAAAAGATAAACAGCTAAACAGAGTGTTTATTATTTAGAATTAGAGTTTCTATGGGTATTCATTTCTAAATCCACCTTTCAGACAATAATATGACTGTTAATCAATATTAATAATTAAACTGTTCTGAGAGAAAACATCTATAATACCAGGCTTTAATGTGAAATTTATAAAGTTTATTCCAGTTTTGGCCATTCAAAAGGGAAATAAATTCAATTTTGGACAACATGTCTTTACCTAAATTCTCTCTACGAAATTCCTTAAGTACTGGACAGACTGCAACGTAGTGATAAACATCCTCTACCACTTTCATGTTACACATAGAACATAAATGTCTCTCCTCACATCTAGTTATATTATAATTTAAATGTAACAATTCACATCTTAATTTAAAAATACATTTCATAAACTTAAAATCATTATTGTCTGAAATATAATGATCACATAAATTAAAGTTTAATTCTTTGTAGAGATAATAAAAATTAGAATTTCTTGCTTTTAAAATTGAATTATTTCGAAAGTCATCTTTAATATTTTCAAGCAACTCATCAAAAGTAAAATTGCCTCCATCATCACAATAATCCATACCCCCACAATGAAATTTTTCACAAAGTTTTTTAAACTCTAAAAACCAAAATATATTTTTATTGATGATTTGTTCAGCGAGGATTCTCGGTAATCTGTAATGTGGTAGCGAAAGTACCTTCCTAATATATTTATAATGCAGACTTAATGAATATAAAAACAAAGGCTTTGCTCCGGTTTCCAAATATAGAATAAAATTTGGTGCATAACGGGGTAGTGAAAAAGTCTTCTTGATAAAAAAAGTATAAAAGCTTTCAATTATCTCAAAACGCTTTAAGCCCCATACCTGTGCAGCGTAACATATAATTGACCGTATAGCAGCGTTAAAAACTTCTAGTTTTGCGGAAATCGGAACTTCGTTATTTTTGAAAACTTTTCTGAAGGTTGACTGAATTCCAAACTTTGCGCGGTTAACTTTTTCTTCTAAATGTGCTGTCAATGACAATTTTGTAGTCAAAATCAGTCCAAGGTATTTATATCTATTAACAATTTCAATATTTTTACCGTTATATAGCCAGCGATCACTCCTCGCTAACCTACCGCCTCTTCTAAACACCATAATTTTACTTTTGTCCAAATTAACAGTTAGGTTCCATAACTCGCAATATTTCACCACCTTATCTATCATGGACTGCAACACAACCGGGTGATCTGCCATCAGTACAATGTCATCAGCGTATAGTAGGCATCTAACATTAATACCCGCCACGTGGACCCCTCCTTCAATATAGTCATGAAAGTGATTAATAAATAAAGAGAATAGAATTGGAGACAGTAAACAGCCCTGCTTAAGACCCATTTTCGTTCCAAAACCTTCTGTTAAGCCATTTGAAGTCCACACACAGGCTTCTGTATTGCTATACAAGCTCTTCAAAATTCTAATAAATCTACTAGAAAGACCCATATTATGTAGTTTATAATATAAAGCATCTCTACCAGGACTGTCAAAAGCAGCCTTGAAATCTATAAACATACAATATAATTTACCCCCTTTATTTTCTGTTTTAAGCTTTATTATGTTCATAAGATTAAATATGTTATCAACTGTGGAATAGCCCTTTCTGAATCCCGCTTGGTATTGATTTAATACATTATTATCACTTACCCACTGACTTAACCTCTTCAACAACAAGCCAGTGAACACCTTCGCTATGCAGTCAGAAAATGCTATTCCTCTATAGTTTTCCACGACATCTCTAGCTCCTTTTTTGAATAAAGGGAATATTATAGATTTTTTGAAACTTGAAGGAACTTCACCGATTTCATACATGTAATTAAATAAGTTTAATAACTTTTCTAGAAAGTTATGGGGACTATTCTTTAAAAATTCGTACGGGACGCGGTCAATTCCCGGTGCTTTCCCATCTTTTGACTTGGCCAGCACTTCCAATAGTTCATCTAATTTAAATTCCTTGTCTAAAGATACCACTTGTACAAATGGCGGTGCATAGCTATAAGGTTCTGATCTACATACCGGGTTCAATAGACTACTAAAATGGTTGACCCAACTTTCCCCTTTAATGGAAGTATTACCAATAAAATTTACAATCTTAATCTGTTTAATCAGTGACCAGAACCCTTTGGAGTCATGCACATCCTTAAATTTTCTATTCATCTCAATAAAATATTCCCTTTTTGTTTTCTTACACAGCTCCTTATATTGCTTATTACACAAAATATACATGCGTTTAAATATATTGGAATTTGTTTTTCTAAATATATTTAACAGAGCAAATGACCTGATTCGTAACCGTTTACAATCTTTATTAAACCACTTGTGATTCATTATTCTTTTATTCGGTTTCTTATTACAATTAACGTAGCCAAGATTTGATGACTTCTTAATTAATTGAACAAACATATCTATTGTGTCTTGTAAACTTACTGGAATATTATCCAAATTATTGACCATTTTTTCTAACTTTGTTTTAAAATACTTTTCGTCCAGTTCTGTCCATTGTAATTTCGGTATTAATGGTAAATAAAATTCATTTCCGGAATTAGCATTTAGATTCAAATTTAGCTTCAGGGGCATGTGATCAGAGAACACCTTATACAACACTTTAAAATCATTGACCCTTTCGAGCAATTCAAAAGAAACAGCACATATATCGTTGACGGATGTGCCGGGGCCTCCTACAAATGTATATTCACCATCCGGGTCCCCTTGAGTCCTACCATTCATTATTATTAAGTGATGATCAGAACAACAGTCCAAAAAACGTTTCCCTTTATTATTAATTACCTTGTCCTTAGAATTCCTAGTCAGACCAAATTTACATTTTCCTTCAACTAATTCTGAAGGCATTATTTGTGCATTGGCGGTTCTCACATTTAAGTCACCAATAACGATTACATTTGATAAGTTGCTATTCAGAAAATTATCCAGTGCATCAAACTCGGCCTTCCAATCACTACCGCTGATATACTTGGGCAAAATGTAAAATGTTTCAAAATTATTGCTAACCCTTATTAAGGCAAATTCATTAATTTCAATAAAATCAAACATATTTACAAATGGGCTTTTTAACTTAATTCCATACAGGCAACCACCCTTGGCCCTACCATATTTATGTTCTTTTTTCGCTCCTATCAAATATAACTTAAAACCATTAAACATGTTTTCACAAAAACTAAAATCTTTATCTTCTAAAAATGTTTCATATAGAAAAAATAAATCATAATTTTTTACAAAAGATATAAAATCTAATTTATCTATCTTGTTTTTAATACCTGCTACATTGTAGCTTAATACAGAACAATCTACCTCCGAACGCTGCACTTCTTCATCAAAACTTTTCACTTCTACCGAACCTTTGTTTATTTTCACTAATTCTAGTTTTTTGAACAATTATCTGCAGCCATGTTACCTTCGGGCAGTAGCTTCAAATCGTCTCTATTCTGAGCAGTAAGCCCTTTCTCTTCATCCCAGAAAAACTTCTTACCTTTGTATAACAAATAATTACTTCTAACCACCACTCGTTCATTTTTGTCTTTCTCGGTAATTTTGGCCTTAATTTCGAATAACTTCCTTCTTAATGCTCGATCATAATAGGTAAGATCTCTATTTATCCAAATTCCTGAGCCTTTCAGTTTTCTGGAGTTACTTAACACGATTTGTACATCTGACTGCTTAACTAATTCGACCAAAAAAGCTTCATTCTTACCCACAGGTAAAACCCTATCAACCATAGGTTCTTCAATTCCCAACACTTTTGTACACAGTTCTTTAAACACTAACACTTTATCGTCCGATTCCTTAAATTCTTTTAAACCATTTATTATTAAATTTTTTGCCTTACTTTTCCTCAGCAAAAAATTTAGATTATCTTTAATTTCCTTATTTTCTTTCTTCAATTCTAAAATTTCTTTTTTAACAATTTCGTGTTCTTCTATTATTTTGCCTAACTTCACTTCTATTGTTTTAATTTCACTTTTTATTTCTTTCGTAACTACAGCTAATCTGGAGTCCAACATTTCACTAATTTTTTTTAATAATGTATCCTCCATATTTACTGACGTTGTACTCGTATCTAATTCTTTTTTCTTTTGTGTTAATTTATTCGAAAAAGTCTCAGGTGAACTACGACTTCTCTTTCTTTTGATTTTATTTGAAACTGGAGTCGTTGTTTTTTCCAAACCGTTTTCCTTATCTTTTATTTCATCATTCATAACTTAAAATCCGTTCTATTAGTAACTGTGACACTAACCCTGCTTCTGATAAGTGGCGCTTGGTGGGGGTTGTCCTGTTCAGGCCCGCTCTAGACAAGACTATGATAAGTAAAAATGCATGAGAACCTTTCTTATTCGTCACGATAATTTCCGTCGTCAGATCTTCACCAAAATTAAAATAAACACTCCAAACGACTATACTTCTGTCTGAGTCAACTCTCACTTTTATACGACGCACAAAAACCAACTTTAAGAACTCTCAATACGGAGACGATGTTACTCAGCTCACAGTCTGGGCGCAACTCGGCGTTTTAAATGTATTTGTTCATAATTAAAGCCCGATGGAGCAATAACTGATGATTAGGTATAAGCTCGGCAGCTCAGTGTTCTTCGCGATCTTCAAAAGATGTGTCATTTCATTTGCTTCTAAAAAATCAAAAGCTACTTAAAGAAGGATTTTTAAATTAAGAATAGATAAGCCAGTTTCAAAATATATGATTATGACAATATAGGACTACATACTCATTTTAGAGAAAGTGACTATTTTTATCCATTTAAATATTAGTATTTGACTTTTATAATTTAAAAATGCTACGTTTATGCAGATAAAAGTAATAAAAACTTGACTTTGATTCCAGGTGTTAGAACATCAAAGAAATACTGAAAAAAAGGTACTATAGCATCACATAATTTGCTTAAGAGCAGTTTAGAATAACTACTCCTCAGAAGGCTGTTCAAAAAGAGAGGGATGACAGAGCTAAGCTCTGGAAGCTGCGAGCTGAAGCCAGTGGCGGATACAGGGGAGGGGCGCCCCCCCCCCTGGGAGGTGAGGACACCAATTAATTATTACTATTTCTGTATAAAAAGGGCTATCTTTAATAAATTTTTTAACTCCTTAAATAAAAAATGGATTGTATTTAAACATTTAATATAAATTTACTACTTAAATGTGCACTAATATTTTAAATAATTAGGTCCTTTATGACGCAATAATTTAAAAAATAAAAAAGTGCGCCCCCCTTAGAAAATTTCTGGATCCGCTACAGGCTGAAGCTGCTAATTTAGCATCAAAATGGTTTTGGACTCCTCTTAGTTAAATATCCAGCACATCAGCATCTGCAGTTCTTCCTCAACAGTTTTCTAAATATATACCTGAAGTGCTTTTTTTTTCCAAACAGAACTGGATGATTGGGACCATAGTGTCATAGATTTGTTTTTATTTATTTTTTTTTATTGGTGTCTTACATTTGTTGTGGTTATTGTACCAACTAGCAATTCGATGGTTAAAAATTTTAACAAATAAATAAATAATATGACCAAGAAACTAAGCTGCCATGAAAATGACTGCTCTCTTAACAATGATTGTATGAATAGGTAATAAATGTTATCACAAGACCCCGGATTTATATGCATTAAAAACTCCTCAAATATGCAAGAAAAAAGTGGGAAATATGCAATTAAATTTCTTTTAATTTCAAGTATAATTGATAAGAATAAGTTTTTCTGAACATTACAACAACGAAAAAAGGTAATTCATAAAATAGAAAAGCAATTTTGTTGTAAAAATTAATTAGAATTAAAAAAATCAGTAATTTTTCTTTAACACAATAAAATAACGTTACTGTGAATTAATAAAGTTTACAACCAAATACATTTCTAAATTATTTTCTGAAAAACTGTGCCTCCGATCACTTACTCTTATAAACAGAAAATGATCTTTCCACGTCTGCCGAAGTCAATGGTGCGAACTTAAACACCGAAATAAGTTCAGGGTCTGTGAATTTTTCAATTTTTACAGATTTATCACCTTCTAAAAATTTATTTATGTCACGTAATACTTGAAGACCAGTGTTTTTTAAAAATATTTCACTTAACTTTTTTTTAAAGATGATTCCCACTTGACCTGGGATTTTGTTGACCTTGTCACTTATATAATTTATTAATTGAAAACTGTCAATAAGAGACATGTTTCTTGTTTCTAATTTTGTTATAGCCTCTGATAAGAGCGATAAATGACATGAAATAAAAGCCAAGTCATTAAAAATCTCCCCCTTCTAAAAACTGCTATCACTTTTTGGACGCTCAGTGCATCTGGTTCCTTTTCTGCTATTTTTTCCACAACGGTAGAGTACTTGTCAAAATTTTTAGCATAAAACAGGGCTTGCATTTAGCCAAGTTCCCCAGCGAGTAACAACAGGGACTGGAGGTAACGGTATGTCGTCCATCTGTTCTCTGTAAATAATTACACGGCTGGGAGCTTTCAAAAACATTTTCTTTCCGTTGCTTATCAGCTCATTAACGTCTGAAAATGTTTCTCTTATTTTTTCAGTGAAACGATTTAGTGCGTGTGCCACACAGGTGACGTGTATCACGTTTCATCTCTAGTAATGACTTGTTTTAAGAAGTTTTCATTGTCATTTGCCATTTCAAGAAGTTCCTGACAAACTTGAACTCGGTGTTCTTTCTGCTGCTCAGTCAACAGTCTCGGAACAAACTTTGCAGCCACCCTTCTCATCTGCAAATTTTCTGTTAAAATCTGTTGACACGAACCAAATGAAATGTTCAATTCTTCAGCCATCTCACGAATGGTTAGTCGACGATTAGAACGCACGAGACTGTTCAATCTTGCAACATGATCGTCGTCAGTCGAAGTTGATGGGCGCCCTGAACGAGAATCATCTTCACACGATGTCCGGCCTTCCTTGAACCTTTTGTACCACTCATGACACCTTGACCGACTCAGACATTCATCACCGAAAGCCACTTGCAACATTTGAAAAGTTTCAGTAAACATTTTACCCAACTTCACACAAAACTTTACGCAAACGCGTTGCTCTTCCTTTACATTCATTTCACAAAATCGCCGAACACAAACAACTTTTTTTTACGAAAACAGCAGTAACTTTGCAATGAAGAAGGTTATCAACAAACTGAATAAACAGCTGAGCTCAGGAAGAGTCACGCTAAACAATGCTGCCAACCGCACTGCTCTATGACACTCCATTGCCGCGCAATCTCAACAGTCCTGGAACTTTTTGATCACCCCTCGTAAGTAGCCGGCAATAAAATTTGTGTAGAAAATTTTGACTTTACAGCATTTAGGTATATGGGAACCTGAAACCCCATTCAAATTAATTAATATTTTTTAGAATAATGAATTAAATTTTAAAAAAAGAAATAAATACCTGTATTAGCATGCTGCACTATTTGAAATTTTTTTTTCACACATAATTTGCTTTCCACACGCGTTACAAAACACAATTTTTCCGTCTGACGTGAACACTTGCTTTTCGGAGTTAAATGGTGCGATCCATTCACTTAATTTTTGCTTCAAAGAAGATGAAACTTTTGGCATGTTAATAACGACGTTTCCCTTAGGCTAAACGGAACTGTACTGACTTGGTTTTCAACGTAGAAGGATAATCAAATCTATGCTGTAGGAAGAGGTTTCTCAGAACTCCCAAGTCTTCCATCAAAAGACCAACAACTACTAATAAAATACTACTAAGAAAACAAAAGCCGTTGCTTTCTTGTTTTGACAAATATCACTGCAATATTAAAGTTTTTGAAAACGTAATTTAAAAAATAAGAAAAATTTCCCAAATTACGATTTTTATTCAAATATGCAAATATATGCATTTATCTCCCATATATGCAAAATAAAATTTGGAATATACGTCACATTTGACATGGTTCGTGTAGATCTGCGATCAAACATTGAAAAACTTCAAGCAGAAAAAACGTGCAATTGCATACAAAAATCCGGGGTCCAGTTATCACCAACCGAAAAACGTAAAGTTGCGTTAAGGTGTAACAAGGTTTTGGCTTTTTTTGGGTGGAAAAAAAATGGTAAAGGTTCAGGAGACTAAGGCCTTTGTTTTTCATTACAGCTTTGTCTAAATAATTTTTATTGTTAGTTTTGGCCATGATTTATTTTTTTTGCAGTCGACTGATAATAAGTTATTAGATTATGGTTGAAAAATCTGTTGTCTCAGTTAAAAAAATGAGTACATCATATTCCCTGACTATAGTGGAGCTGGACCCTCCCCCCAATGCTGCAGTTATAGTCTGTGATAACTTTCATATACAGACTGCAATACCATGTGAATTTTCCATTCGATTTAGAAATGTACTGTATATCACTGTACATAACTTTATTTTACCTTACATTACCATATTTAGTAAAAATTTCATTCAAAAGATTACTTTACAAATCTCTGGACAGACAATCTGGGCATTAATTTCAAATTGATCATTTTTCTATCATACTATTTATTCATTGAATGATGTATATATGAAGTTTTTTAACAAATTAACACCTGCCCATCAATTCGTAATGTTTAACTTTCCTGTAGATTTTTTGAATATCTTATTAAATTGTATGCATATTAAGCTAAAGATTTTGGAAATAATAATTACTTAGATATTAGACCGACAGTTATAGATATAGATATTAGACAGAATAATCCGCAATCGACTTATATATATCTGTATATCACATGTCGGATGGTTACAGCTCGAAGTATGTCAATTTTTGAGTTATACATACATACCGTTGGAATCAGAATGACAAAACCTATAATGCCATAATATAGTCACAATATTATTAATAATTCTGTTCGTTCATGGCACAATGTACCATATGAAATGTTTTTATCTGCAATGTATCCCTTTGCGGAAGAGTCAATCTACACAACCCTTATTGGCCCCTACCAATGACAAAACTTACCTCCTTTTTCTTTTCCCAAGCACCATGAAAGTAGTTGGCTTGGGTCGGTTATTCACTACCTAGAATGGCACTCCTAGAATTGTTACTCATTCAAAACTTACACAAATAACTGTATGATTTTTTTTTCAATAGCAATCAGGTCATAATAAGAGTTATAGGTAGAGGAAATAGATAAAATGGGGAAAAGGAAAGAAAATGGGAAGATGAAGAAGCAGGAGGAAATCCGCAATAAGAAGACATGAAGCACAAGGGAAAAAAATAGAATTATCATTCAGGCAGATTATTAAAATATACATATATTTCATTAATTTAGGGTAAAAGGCTACATGAATAAAGTTCAATAATATTATAAACGTATTTATATTTTGAACGAAAAATCCATATAATAGGCTATCACATAAATAACTTTATAACTAAGCCACTTTTTTTATAAAAAACAAAACAACAAAAACATAACCTTATGGAAACTTACTTAACAATAAAATCTATCACAACGGTATTGGTTGATGCTCTCGGAGTGTTTTATAACACAACTTGGCATTCAAGTGATGCAAAATATAATAAGAGATAACTAATAATAAAAATTATACAGATTAGCTCTAAATGCACTCTCATGTTATTTTATTTTCTAAACATAATAATAGTAATGTAGGTATTAAGTATTATGATTATTACTACTAATACTACAAAAAAAATAAAAATAAACAATAAAAATGTGAACTCATAACAACTTGTACCTTCAGGGTATTCATATTACAACTCAATTTCAATGATTTAACTAATAAATCGTACTTCCGACTTAAATTATGTATAAAATAATATCACTAACAAAAACAGAATACTAAATGGTTTTTATATCAATTAAGACCTCCATTGCACATATATTATCTGTAAATCCTTCAAAGGTATATATAAACACAAAATCACAACAATGTAATTAGTATACATATACCTATATATTATACTTGTAACAAACTAAATTAAATAATACAAGTTGAAATAGGACTGAATATCTAAAATATAAATGGTAAAACATAAGATATTCAATTAATCGTGATAATCTTTATAACAATTTAGATTTAAGCAATTTTTTATTAATAATATCAACAATCTATTAGAAAAATACTTAACAAGATAACATACCCAATTTTATACATACATCATGTCACCCTTGATTTCTATTTACTATTATTTTTTTTAGTCAAATATATATTTGTAAGCACTGTACTCAGACAAGCCTAAGAGCTCCGTGGAATGAAAAATTCACACCCTTCATTTTTATTTAACCTTCCGTTAGTCGTATGGATCTGAACGTGGAATTTTGAATCACATTAAAAGGTTTATGTTGGAAGCTATCAATCATTTAAAGGTTAATATATAATAGTAAGCAAATGGAGTACCATTTCAAGGTGGTGCCAAAAAAATACTCACTTTTTAAAAAAAAATGAACTGAAGTTTTAATGAAATCGTTAAATTTTGGCTATAAAATAAGAAAAAAAATTCACGAAGGGCTAGCAAAAAATGACTGATAGTCAAAATAATTAAAAAATTTTATTATTTACTCCAAATAAAATATTACAAAAAAATATAACATCTTTATTTCATATTTTTTAAGAATAAATATGTATGATACTGTTGATAATGGTTCACCATTCTAATCAGTATGTTACTTATAACCCCAATTATTTATCTCCTAGCACTAACATTAATTTACTTATCAAGTTCAGTGAATAAAGTATTTCTGTAAATAAATTATAGATAAACTAAAAAAAAAAAAAAAAAAAAATACAATACAAATAAGTTTCCCAAATTAACTTCAATTTAATGTATAACACATTGCCGAATATTTTCATTAAAAAGACAGGAACGACCAACAAAAGGTTAATGTTTTGCAATATTTAGAATTTTTTAATTATTTTAAAATATAGTAAAAGAATTTACGATGCCTAATCAGTCTTTTAACAAATAACTTGATTATATTTCACAATAAAAATAAATTTAAGCAATAAACCAAAGATAGAAACTTGGAAGAAAACAATAAAGTAGAACCCTGAGATTATTTTAAATTTATGTCAAATTCTTTAGTAATGTTTCATAAAATTACCCGATCTTCTGTAAATATGAAACAAGTTAAACCCTCTTTTATCTGAAAATTATTATTATTTCATTGCATACAGATCAATCCCAAATTGGAAAGGAGAATTAACTATTCTGTTGAGACACTAATAAATGCATAATAGATTTACAAAAGAAACTTATTTAACCAGTCTCTGATACTAACCTAATAGGTTTAGTATCATTTTTTGCTGTAATTCAGTTTCTTTCTATTTTTTGCTTCAGAAAAATAGAAAAAATTTCATATTTTTTTTTTTTTAAACTTTCATTAAATTAATAATACAGCTTTAATCCTAGATTAAAAGGCTTTACCTATAATTCTCAACATCATTGGTTCCATAAGGGACTGCTAAGCAAAGTTCGATGTTCTATCAGAGTTCCACCACAATTAACACTTTATTAAAATATGTCTTTCTTATTATGACTTTATAAAAGCTTATTCAAAAATATTCTACATATTAATAAAAATAACCTCCTATAACAATAAAAAAATAATATATAATTTTGATTTTATTCTTTTCTTTTCAATTTGTTTAATCCATTCATTCCCCAAGAACATATTTTATCAGCTGTTAACACTTTCATCATAATTATTTTAATTAAAACTCTAGGAACACACATTAGCTTTAAATGTCTTCAACCTGAAATCAAAATATGTATAAATATCTTTAGTTACAGCCTTAACTATAAGCATAACATATAGAACACATGTATGTATGTATTTGATGAAGATAAAATAATGTAAATAATTCTTAAACAATATATTACTAACATAAAATGATAACTCGTGGTTAACAATAAAAAATAAGGTCACAACAAAAGCAGACTGTATCTCAACAGTTTAAAGAGGCTTAAAATATATAACACAGCTTTAAATTATATCAAATAAACTTTAGAATACTGCTTCGTTTCAGCCAAAGTAGTGAGTAGGTCACTGGAAGATCACTGCAAGGTGTCGGAAGATCCTAATAACATGGATAAAATAATTAAAACTAGTGACATTAATTTACGAATAATAATATAAATTAAAAATAATATGTGTATTCCTAAGATTTTTATGCATGAATAACTCCTTTCAAAACACGGCAAGGTCCATCAAAGAGTTAACTATACAATGCGAATGATTTTCTTAATATTATAAGTGCTACAAGGAGTCAATTGATCCTATGGTGAACGATCCACAAGTGAAGCGCTTGGATGGGGTAAACCTTCAAAAAATCATGATTTTTATACCTTTTGATTGTTTTAGAATTAGTAAAATTATTATGTTTTGCACCATACACCTCCTCTCAGCACTCCTTTTCTCTTGCTTGCTACTATTCATCTTCCATCTTGTAATTTTTCAACCAAAATAACAAAGAAGTCCCCCAAAACCCTATTACCTTTGTAATAAATATGTCCATGAACAATAAATGGTTTTATTTTTATTTTTATTTATGGTCCTTTCCTTACCCCAACAGTGTCATAATAGAAGAGTGAATAAAGAAGATATCGAAAAATCGAAAACCCTAATTGAAACCTAACTCCAGTACAGGCCCTGGCCATGATATATGAGATGATATACTGGTACCAAGTTACTGCTTGTAAGTATAAGTTTTTAATTTAAAATAATTTTTATATCAGTAAATTTTTATTCTTTCATTAGAATTAGATGTTAGGAAATATATTATAACTGAACAGCATTAAAGTGCAACAGTGTTGCATTGAATAGAGTGACTGAAACACGTGATTTAGGAGTATTATTCGATCAAGGCTTAACATTCTCTGGTCATTTGTCACACATCTATATTAAATGTTCTTCATTATTAGGGTTTTTAAAAAGGAATTGTGGAGATTTTTCTGATCCAGCA
This sequence comes from Aelia acuminata, assembly GCA_911387785.2. Taxonomy (NCBI): domain Eukaryota; kingdom Metazoa; phylum Arthropoda; class Insecta; order Hemiptera; family Pentatomidae; genus Aelia; species Aelia acuminata. The sequence continues at coordinate 144,619,323 of OU426979.1, read as the reverse complement.
ACTCTTATTTTGCTGTTTAATGCTATAGTAAGACCACACATTGAATATGGGTCTCTAATTTGGTATTCCAACACAAAAAAAGGTGTCAAAAAGTTAGAAAGAGTCCAGGAAATATTTTTAAAATTCTTGTATTATAAATTTTTCAAAGTATATCCAGATAGGAGAACTAAATATGAACATTTAATGAAAATATTTAATATACCTCATAAGCTTAAGGATAGATGTTCAATACTTTAATTAATGCATTTGTTAAGCTTGTAAAAGGTGACATAGACGACATATGGACATTAGGACGTCTTAATTTTAGAGTAAGAAGAGTCGGAAGCAGATTAGACCACAACTTCTACAACAATGGATTGACCGGGGTATTTGAGCCCTATTACACGGCTCACAAAGTTATGGGACACTTTAAACAAAGACTTAGATCTTGATTTCTCTTATAACTTTAGGTGGGATTAAAAACAAGTTACGGAAATATTTTTCAATTGAAGATTGGTGAAATACTTCTTCCAAATTTCTTTTATTAAAAATTTATAATATATACATTAATTTGCCGACGTTTCGGACTATTCGTCCCTCTTCAGGGCAAATTTATTCTGCCAATAACAAGTAATCCTTACACCTTTTACAAAATGTGTCCATTTTAAATAATCAATCATTTTAAATAACATAACATATTTGATCAATACAACAATCCATATATTGAATAGTACCTGACAATTTTTGGTGGCTAGGTCCATCTATTTATATATTACAATTATATCCCATTACTTAAGTAAATTGGTCATTTATATAAAATTATATATATTCACATGCTACCACTTTTTTCTACAATATTCTTATCACACTATCTATTACTGATTGAACTTTGTCTTATTTACCCCAATGTTCCTTATTACAATAACAATTGGTTGGATAAGGAACATTGGGGTAAATAAGACAAAGTTCAATCAGTAATAGATAGTGTGATAAGAATATTGTAGAAAAAAGTGGTAGCATGTGAATATATATAATTTTATATAAATGACCAATTTACTTAAGTAATGGGATATAATTGTAATATATAAATAGATGGACCTAGCCACCAAAAATTGTCAGGTACTATTCAATATATGGATTGTTGTATTGATCAAATATGTTATGTTATTTAAAATGATTGATTATTTAAAATGGACACATTTTGTAAAAGGTGTAAGGATTACTTGTTATTGGCAGAATAAATTTGCCCTGAAGAGGGACGAATAGTCCGAAACGTCGGCAAATTAATGTATATATTATAAATTTTTAATAAAAGAAATTTGGAAGAAGTATTTCACCAATCTTCAATTACAAAATTTAGATCTTCCAGCACATATAGTGTATTTAAGATTACATAGTATAAATATTTTTCAATCTTGAACAAATAATTCAGGTTTTTTTTTTTTAGTAAATAAAAAAAAACGCATTCAATAAGTGTATGATTATTCATGAAGGAGATGTTTAGAATTATAATTTCTTAATTTTAATTATTTTTTTTTTAATTAATTTATTCTAGAGGTTACATGCATAGTTAATCGACTAATGTAACTAAGTATTATTATTAATTTGTATAAACATTATTTAATGTATAATTAGGAATCAATTATATATTATTAATATTATAATAATTATATATAAGGAGACACATCATGAGTAAATGTTTTTTGTTGAAACACAAAAAATTATGTTTATCTAGAAAATATCAGAGCTAATGACAATTTATTTTATTTTTTTTTTTTGTTATTTTATTTTAATTTATTTTAATTATTATTATTTTCTTTTCCTTGTTTTAGTATTTTAGTTCAAAGGAAATTTTTATTATGATTTAATATTGTTTACCACCTGCAATTGGGCAATTTGTCTGTATGTATTAATAAATAAATAAATCCTCCAACTACTCCTATACTCTTCAATCATCCTAATTTCTTAATTTATGTAAATTTTGAGATAAACAAGTAAAATTGCTTTTAAGTAAATTTTTATTTAATAATTTCACTAGATAAAAAAACCTTTACAATATATTTAGCCTACCTCATGTCTTATCTCGGTCCAATAGCCTTGAGGCAGCGACGACGACATCCCAATTACATTTTTCTAATTCTAGCCTACATTCTTCGTTTGTTGCTATACCCAACCTGAAAAAAATTTCAAATAATATAATCGCAAAAGCTATCATTAGCTATAGTTATGACGATATTTTTATTTATAGGCAAACAATTTGCTTTTCCAGTTATCAGTGAAGCTGCATACTTTACAATGACTGTTGAAGAAACAGTTTACTTCATAAGTAACTAGCTTACCAATTCATTCCCAATCTTAAAGAACATATGGATACCGTTACATAAGAATTATTCAGCCAATATGAATATGTTAGTTTACCTTAGAAGCCTCTGAAGCTTAATGTGTCTGAGAGAGGCTTGGAGGTCCCAGCCGTTGGCCTGCAGCGCCAATTTGCACTCTTCCTCCTCCGCTCCCTCCACCGCCCTCATCAGCTCTCGAACAGCATCCTCATTCTGTCATAAAACCACTTTAAGAATTATAATCAATATTATAATAAATTCTTAAAGCATAATTTTTAATTAATGGCTATCATCCTAAAATATGAAGACATATTTTCTTATATAATGAGTGATAAAATAAAGTAACATACTCATGAAATTCATAAAATATTTATACTATTTTGCATAATTAACATAGTTATTTACAGGCAAAAATTAAGGGTGACCTTAAAGGTAAAACTTAAGACCGGAAGATTACAATGAATTTTAACAATTAGTTCATTTTGAGTTCTTTGAATTGCATGCACTAATCTGTAAAATACCTTATAAGCTCACTGAAAGGATCTCTCTTATACTTATACTATACTTCATATACTTAATTTAAAGATTTTTTTAATTTATAATACCTGAAGGTTAGTGGAACAGTAATTAATTCTCTGGTAGTTGGCTTCAACGGGATCATACAAGTTCCGAGCTTTCTTTTTGCACTCCGCGACCAATTGGTTGTGCATTTTGATACTGTCTTTTGACATTCCCTTGGAGTTGAGCCACATCTGCCCAAGTTTTTCAGACAAATCATCCTCCGTATTTATATATTTAGAGGAACAGCCATATGCACCAGTATCTACATCATTATAGCGAGATGTAGAACTGTAGACGGAATCAAGCTGGGAGTAGCTTGAGGTAGCAGTTACATCACCACTACAGGGAGCATTACTATAAGTGATACCATTTGAACTCACAGTAGGTGCATTCGAACACTGGTCAATATTCCTAAACTGCGAAAAGGCAGCATACTTATCATATGTGCTGTTTTCGTTGACAGATCTTGAGCTACCGAACTGTGGTTCATGAAGTGCTGTTAAATTGTTATAATCTGCTGGCTGATTGAAACTGACAGGAGGCACACCATTGTATAGAGCATTTTTGGTTTCCATAGAAGATTTCATACTAGACAACCGATTTATGAGTTCTAAATTTTTCTGATTGAGCTCATCATTTCTTGCTTCAACTGGTGTTGGAGCGTATGGATCCAGATTCCCGTACCAGGCTGACTGAGACCTTTCACTGCGTAAGTTTGTATCTTTACTTTCCCATTTATTACGAAATGAAAGGCTTTTACCTTTGGGCGGATCCAATTTTGGAATGTCACTTCTCTTTGAAAGGACATTTTGAAGTTCATTTAAGAAATCACCTTGCGAGTTATTCGCAACTGGTTCATAATTCGCCTTCCTCTGTTTAATTGGAAGATTTGGAGGGGAAGACAATTCAGTAAAAGCAGCTCCATTACAGTAAGTTTGGGATATGCTTTGAGGCTGGGGCTGTGGAGGCGGAAGAATTGGTTGAGTTCCGATGTCTCCGATATCAAAATCTGGAGTTGGGACAACGGGTTCATGGTTGATGGGCCAATCTGGAGGTTCAAACGGCCTCTCTGAATTCCAATCGGGTTTAAACACATTGGAAGTATCAAAGGGGTCTGGTGATTGTGAACGGAAGTTATCCTGCACACTTGATGGGTAGCCAGAGTCCCAACCAGATTCGTCAACTAAAAAGAAAAAATATGTCAGAATAATGTTATAAATGAAATCATAAAGATTTTTTCTTCATCACAGTTTAATTTTAAAACATTTAACTGAAAAAACTCCATTGTGTATGTTATGAATAAATACAAGAGAAAAATTTAAATAAAGGAAAATCTGGAAGCCATCATATTTCCCTTCTTGCCACAAAACTTATTTCGGGCCATACAAACTTACTCTTTTGGATCATAAAAGCAAAATACAAGCAGCTGAAATCAGATTCCTTTCAAAAATTGAAGGGAAAACCAAAAGAATCCGAAAATCATTTCTTGGTATCAAACCAGTAAGAAAGGTTTTCAAAGAACACGAGGAAGGAATGCGGGACTGCTTTGCAAAAAGAGTTTTAAAATAGAAGAGAATTGGATTAAGATAACTATTTTATCCAACACAAACTATTGCAAATGGTGGAAGATCAGCTGCCCAGGTTAGTAATTTTAGAGAAAATAGTTGGGGATTCGGTCAAAAAAGCAATTAAACAAATATATATGTATAAATATTAAATTTGCGTGCTTCAAAAAAAGATTTAGGCCTTCGTCAGGACTGTTTAGGGAGATGATTCAACATTTGTTTTCAACAAAATGTCTGCTTAAAACATCTCTGATGAAGACCTAAAACTTACTTGGAAGCACAAAATAATAATATGTCTTATGTATCAGTGTAATTGCTTTTTTGACCCCATCCCTAACCACTTCAACTGCTATTACATCGATAGATTAATAAAAAATCTGGTACAATGCGTGCAGTACACAACTTTCACTTACCAGCCTACTTAGAGTAAAAATTGACGAATTCAATAAAAGTGTAAACGCTATTGAGCAACTTCACTTTACTTGTTCTGTTAGTATTCTCCATAAAATATTGTAATTATAGCAAAACATGAAAGTCCACAGTACTTTTTGGTTCATTATTATTTATATATTTTTTAAGGGGCCGAAAAAAAAACAAAAAAAAAAACACCTTATTTCATCAATAGTAGTGAATGGGTATCGATGGAAGGGGTATTAATGGTTCATAATAAATTGAAACCTAATTTCCAAACTTTCGTCCCTGATACATTTCCAGAAAACGACTATTCTATACTATTCTAGTAAAACCACTTTATATTTTATTCACAAATCTATACTGGAACTAAAAATTTAAACTAAAATATAATTATTAAAGAAAAGGGAGTGACATATTTTTTTTTTCTGGTCCCCATAAAAAAAAATACAATGAATAATTAACGATTATGTTAATATAAAATGGGTTACACTATTGTTAAATGAAACATTACACTGTCAGTATATAAACCTGGTTGTGAAATTTTATCGTCAGGGCTCCCTATTCTGTTTAGTATGTAAGTTTTCAACTATTCTCTTCTTTGACAATTGCGGTCAAAATTTAATGTAGCTATAAGCAAGAATGTTTCTTTACCCCTAAATTATTAATCTTTACATTGTATGGGAGAGAATTAGAAATCAGTGCTTGAAGCGGTAGTAAATTGGTAAACTATAAAAGTGATTAATATAGAAAAAATTAATATATTAAATGTCAAACTATAACTGAATTATTCGTTTGAGAAGCCTGATATGTCCGAAAGTAGATTCTCTTTTTTATTTATTTTTGAGATCCTTGAACACCGAGAAATACAAGAGAACTATATTTCTAATTTTAAGCTTTAATAAGGGATACATGTCGGAAAAAATAATTTAAATTCAGAAAATCTTTTAGTGTATATGTAAAATTTTATTTCGTTTCAAGTTTCAGTAAAAATAAAATTTATAACATCGATAAAATTCAAAATAACATAATTCAGGTTAATAATCCCACTACATAATAGGAGCTATAAAACATAAAAAGCTAATAAAAATATTACTTACAAATGATGATTTAATAATTAATTTTTGATGATAAATGCAAGTATACTGGGTGTCCCAGACCTACTGTAAAAAAAAATCGGGTAATACTGCATGTTAAACCGGGTAGAATGGCGCAAAAATGAGTTTCCTATCTCAATCTGTTGAGGAGATAGAATTTTTTTTGTTTTTATTTTTTAAATCTTATTTTTTTCTGAAAAATGACAGTTTTCTCTACTTTGGTTTAGCGTAGAAACAAAAACGATGATATTTTCTTAATCAGCATTAAATTTTCTAAAAGATGAGATGGGTCTGGTTATTTTAAATCCACTTTCAGTGGGACTTTTAAGGCGCTAAACAAAAAACATTTATTAAAACTTAAATTTTTAATAGTTTTTTTTAATTCCTCCCTCCCCACTGGAGCACCCTAGAAGCTGTCAAATTTCCTAAAATCTGCGGAATTTAGTTAGCTTTTTTAATGGTGTAACCCATGATACAATTGCACTTCACCTTTCGAATCTAAAAGAAGTTTTTCTGATGAAAAACAGGGTAGAGAATGTCACTGCTAGGGCAATGAGGAAGCGCGCTAAAGCCTGCATTCAAAGTAATGGATGCCGAACTTCCCATGAGTTAGAGTTAATTTTACTTTTTTAAGACTAGAAAGAACAATGTATGAATTCTAAATAATATAAAAAGGGTAATAATAATCTAAAATTAAAAAAAATAAAAAATCCTACATAAAAAATGTTGAATATAAGCCTGCATCCAAAGTAATGGAGAAAATTTTGAACACGCGCTTCCATAATCCATTTTTATATGGTTCTACAATAATAATATTATTTTTTGTCTTCAATATTTTTTATGTAGGATTTTTCAAATTTTAGCAGAAGAGATGAAAAAAGTTTAATTTATTTTAATGAAAGTATTTTTTAAATTTTAACTAAGGAGCTTTTTTTCTTTTTAATTTTAGATTATTATTACCCTTTTTATATTATTTAGAATTCATACATTGTTCTTTCTAGTCTTAAAAAAGTAAAATTAACTCTAACTCATGGGAAGTTCGGCATCCATTACTTTGAATGCAGGCTTTAGCGCGCTTCCTCATTGCCCCAGCAGTGACATTCTCTACCCTGTTTTTCATCAGAAAAACTTCTTTTAGACTCAAAAGGTGAAGTGCAATTGTATCATGGGTTACACCACTAAAAATCTAACTAAATTCCGCAGTTTTTAGGAAATTTGACAGCTTCTAGGGTGCTCCAGTGGGGAATGAGGAATTAAGTTTTAATAAATGTTTTGTGTCTAGCGCCTTAAAAGTCCCACTGAAAGTGGATTTAAAATAACCAAACCCATCTCATCATTTAGAAAATTTAATGCTGATAAAGAAAATATCATCGTTTTTGTTTCTACGCTAAACCAAAGTAGGGAAACTGTCATTTTTCAGAAAAAAACAAGATTTAAAAAATAAAATTCTATCTCCTCAACAGATTGAGATAGGAAACTCATTTCTGCGCCATTCTACCAGGTTCAACATGCAGTATTACCCATTTTTTTTTTTTTTTACACTACATCTGGGATCCCCAGTACAATAAGAAAAAGTTCACAGAAAATGAAAAAATCCCAGTTATCTGTCAAATGAAATGAATGTTTTGCTTTTGTAAAAAAATCATAAATGAAAATCATAAATATAGAAAAAAAAAATTAAGTAATGAAGTTTGTCTCCCTTCCCCATGAAAAAAATAAAAGCAGTTAGTAAACAATAATGATCGTGCATTAGTTTCTTACTTGAAGAACAACTTTTATAAAGTTTTAAAAGTAATGATTGATCATCCTTTATAGAGAATAATTGCAACAGCCTGGGGTCCATCACCCCATAGTAAGATAATTTTAAAATAAACTATAAGCTATAGCAAAAATTATAACTACATATAAGGGTCTGGCCACACATGTCCGCACCGGATCCGCACCGTAGCAATAATACAGGTTATGTTCAGAATATTTTTAATTTAACTTACATATTACCTTTAGTTATGCCTAAAGTGGCCTGTGTCTCACATGTGTGGCTTGCACTTTAGGCATAACTAAAGGTAATATGTAAGTTAAATTAAAAATATTCTGAACATAACCTGTATTATTGCTACGGTGCGGATCCGGTGCGGACATGTGTGGCCAGACCTTTACTCTGTATACCAGATTTCAATCTCATCAATAAGTATTTTATTTTAACCCTTTGCACTCAGCATCTTTTTGGATTGGATTGGACCTATGTTTTTACCATAATTAGTATAATTATAAGTAGTTTATATACATACATATATATATATATATATATATATATATATATATATATATAAAAATATATATATATATATATATATATATAAATATATACACACACACATATAAATATATATGAATAATACTATAGCTAATTATGTGTATGTATGCATATATAAACATATTTTATATTATTATTATATATATATTAATACTGAATATTACTAATTATATACCATAATGATCTCTCTGCCACCTGTGTTGTAATGGTTAGCATAGAACTTACTATGCTAAAGGTCGCGGGTTGCGTCCCGATGTGGCCCTATGATTTTTTAATGGGAGTTAAAAATCCTTGTCTATGCCATCCCTCGGATAGAATGCAAAATGGAGTTCCCGAGCCTGTACAATGTCAGGTACTCGTTAAAGATCTCTATCCTAATTATAACTGGATAGGCAAAATTTAAGACTCCCACTGTAGCATCGTCCGATAGCCTTAGTGGCATAAAGTGAAGTTAAAACAAACAAACAGATCTCTTTGATATCTATTGTCATAAAATAAAAAGCCTCATATAAAAATTGTTTTAGTTTATCAAAATTCTATATATAATTTATGCCATTTTAATGAAAAACAACAGGAAAAAAGCGTTTCTTAAAAAACTGTGGTGGATTGAGGTCATTGTCCGTAATCAATAAACGTTATAAACCAAAGAGAACAATGTGTGTGCCTCTAAAACTCATAAACGAGTCCTGGTACTATCAGGAAAGTTATATGGCTTTGTAGCTCTATATTCCCTATCAATGAAGAAGGTGTCCGTTTTTATCTAAAGGGAGTGTTATTGAAGATACAAGGGCATGATTTTCTCCCTCCCCCGATGTATAATTAGTCCACCTATACATGACTGATGGATTAATGAATGATAAATTTAGTTTTAATGCCTGACACTATGTAATAATTTATTAATTAAGTTATGGTTCATTCATTAGGTTTGATGTATCAGTTATTCTCTTTAAATAACACTATATTACATTTAACTAATTAGTTTTTTATTTATTTTAAAATGAAATAATTATAATACATCTCTGCAATAATAGAAAGTAAACATTAACAAGCTAATTAGATTACTCAACGAATTAAGTTTCAAATAAGAAGGCTAATTGATCGAAACATTACATTTAATTCTATGTATAATACAAAAGTAAATTTAAAGCAAAAGAAAAGAAAATTCTGAGAAGCTGGTCTAATTAATATATTATACAATGATCAAACGAAAAATTTGTACACACATTTAAAATTAAAATTTTAAAAATTAAAAACATCTAAAGCCAATGAGACCATTTCCACAACGCTTCAGTCAACAAGTTATAAGAAAATATAGTTGAAAAATCACTAAGAATGTCGCAGAAAAAAAAAAAAAAATCCTTCACACCTTTCACTTTTCATTCCAGCAATGAACAAAACCCATAGTCATATTTTAAATACTACAATAATAAAATGATATAATTATCATTTATAAACTATATCCTTTATATGTAAAAAAGTACTAATAAAACATAATTAACTCTGGTCTTGTACAGATATAAAATATGTAGTCCTTATTAATGTGATTTAAACACTTATAGCATGACTAATCTAAGTTTCAAAATGCACTTGTTACTAATGAGTGGTTTAATTTCGATAGCAAGTTACTTAGGAATCTAACATTTAATTCATTCCACAATGCGACACCATGCAGATAGATAATGCAGAAAAAAAAAAAAAATCTAAACTAATTTATGACACATCGACACAAATTGGTTAGGACCTAGATTCAATAGCTTTGATAATTTTTTTTATTATCAAAGTAATTAGGATTACTTTAGGTTGTAGCTCATTAAACTATTCAGTATTTGACAGATTAGGAAGATAAGTAATTACTTTGAAACATAATTCCATTCTTTATTTATTAATTTTTCGGGTAATTCATAATCATTATTAAAAGTATTGTAATTTATCAATATACAAAAATATCAACATTATTGTTTATATACTAATCCACATTAAAATTTTTTTGACCATTTATTTATTTATATATGAAAAATGTAAGTAAGTGAAAGCATTGCAATAGGAGAAAATTTTGAACAGAAACACACATTTTAAAGTCCCCGGTGATTCAATAACAAAGTTTTGTTAAAAGTCTAAGTGAATCACTAACTAATAAAAAACCTCTCCCTATCTTTGCAGTGACAGAAAAAAAAACAGCTAAATTTAAACAGTAAAGAAAATTGACAAGTAACTATAAGAGAAAAGTCAAAACCAAATTCTTTGATTAAGATCACATCATATGCATATGCTGCATTTATTTGTAATAGCAGACATAAATTAAATTTATGAAATGTGGGCTCTAACAGTATGTTACATGGATAGGTAAAAATATAGTAGGTGTAGATGAAATTTGATAAAAAAAAAAACTATGATGAAAAATTTAGCAGTGTAAAAGAATTTTTTTTTTTTTTTTTTTTTTTTTTAAAGAATATAATGATAAGTAAAGTAATATAATAATATTATTATTATGCTGATGTAATAGTCCATGAATAGTAAGTAGATAATTTATTTACATCTACTTAACCGTAATCAAAAGGTAGATAAATATTAAAAATCATGAAGAGTCATTATTTATCTTCCTAGATTATTATATATTAAACTTAGATAACACTAATCAGAAAGAATATTTTTACTGATAAGATTGGAAATAAATTTTAATTTTGAATCAAAACTTTTAAGAAGTACTAATGGGTACTAAACAACATTTGAGCAGCCCAAAAACAAACATGGTCAGATCCATTTTACAATGACATTTGTGAAGTTTTGCAATCTAGATATTCTACAACTAAGTCTCCAAAAACCCATTCCCATTGAGAGACTAATCACATTTCACAACATTTAGTAAGGAGTTGCACTATCCATTTTTATTAAATGCCAGATACTCAGTTTTTCCTTTGCCAATTTCCAGGCCTCCTGCCTTATAGACTTCTAACAAACAGCTTCCTCATCATAAGGGAATAATCTTCTTGGTCACTCGCTACAATAACCTGTTCATCAGCAAATTGTTAATTGTAGAGGCATTTATTGTACATATCTAAATCTGGCCTGTTCCTCCTGATTTTCTTAGATAAAAACTCAATTCGTGAGTATGTGAGTACCCACCAATACCTATTTTTATTGTTTCTATAGGAGTACGTTACATTTTACACAGTTTCTTGTATGATGATCTTTAACATTTTTTTATATAACTGGATATTGTTTTATATATTCCATTATATTTTATTTTATCTTCAAAGTGATAGTTCCACATTTAATGTCATAATAAATTATATTGTTAAATAAAAATATTATGGAGCTATTTGTTTTATTATTTAACTAATATTCGTTGTTTCTATTATTCTGACAAACTATAAGGTGCTGAGATACAAGTACCTGCTAAAACATAAAACACTGTCAGATTGCTCGAGAAATGTATCACAACAAATGAAATGTTAGAATCGGGCACTAGCATTGTCTGATTATTTAAAAAAAACAGTTTAATAAATTTATATACAATACATACATAATGTTATTAGGCAATTATTTATTTAAATCCTATGTATAGAAACTGCAGGAGACTCACACTCAACTGCCAGATATTTTCGCCTTAGTTAAGAGTATAAACTACAGACATTGGCCTTCACCCAGGAGGGTATTCGGCCACAAGGGTCGGTCCACAGCTGAATAGAAGAATACCCTGGCAGAGCCAGATTTGAACCCAAGATCAAAGTAAATTAATCGATGGATTCAAAACCAATTTTAAAGAAATGTCTTTTATATAATAAAAACTGAAACCTAATAAAAAAACTGAAAACTATAACTCGTTTTGAGAATAAAATGGACCTGGACATGTTTTTTAAGTCACAATAAATGGTTTAACGAAATAATTACTTGTTTACAAGAATAAAATCTAGACCCTAATTCTAAATCAAGCATTTTTTTTTTTTTTTTTTTTTTTTAGAGTATGAAGCCATATAAGTCTTTGTGGTGTAAAAAACATACCTCCTGTATTGACATCGATAGGTAAGTCCATTAAACAAACATCGCTCTTTGCTAAAGAAGAAATAAATATTAACTTAATAAATCTATAAAAAATACTATTTGTTAATCCAAGGTAAAATCGACTATGCTTATCAATAATGTTAATAGAAATATGATTTTACATTAAAAAAAAAGAAAAGTAAATTAGATTTTTTCATGGTATAGTTGACCATGGTATGAATTATAGGGGAAGTTGATTGGGTCTGCTCAATTCATCATAAAAAAATAACATAAAATAATCCTCTTAAATATTCGTAATAAACTCATATAATAATGAAAAACAATATACCCCTATTAAGATATATTTTTGTTTAAAAGTTTCGGTCCAATTATTAGGCCTTTATCAGGGTTGTTTGTCGAAACATTAACACACAATGACAGTTCATATTTTAGAATAAGACGTAACCTCGCCCCCAAACAACTTTCCCTTAAATTAATGTTAACTAAAACGCTGTAAAAATCATAACAGGAATAATGAAAAATTGAGAAAATGGGTAAAAAATTATTCTGATAAATCATAAAATAAATACCTGGTTGACTGATGGGCTGATCTAGAATAGTGTTGTGCCTCGGTGAAGAGGGGATGTCGATCAGCTGTCCGACGTTCGGAGGCGGAGGCCGCTCAGGTGGTGCCTTGGATTGCTTCCGCTCATTGGAAGCACCCTTACCCCCCTCGGAGACTAGTCTTCTGTAAGAGAACTGGCGACTGCCTTTCATCGCGGTTGTTACCTTCAGGCTCCCTATTCAACATTAAAAATATAATTAATATTAAAAAAGGAGAAATTATAAAATAGAGCAAAAATATTCATTACAACATTATATGAAAATTATATAAACAAAAAGCCTTGTTTCTTAAACTTAAGCTTACTAAGTAATCTATCAACATCTGAAATAACATTAACAATAATTTGTTGTATGTTCACTTGATGTGAGGAAGAGTTTACATGTTCAGGGTTTTCTTAAAAAAGAAGGAATCTCTTCTATTTTTGTTATTTAATTATTTTATTTTACCTAACATTTCGGGCTTCTGGCCCATCTTTCCGGGATATCTGTATTAGAACACTGCTTTAATTGCTTATATATTAAGATTGTTTATAACTTTATTTTACATTATTTAATACTACCTCCTTATTATTATTTAATAATTAACTAGAGTAATATAATACTCCACAACCAACAGTTTTCAACTTTTTGGGTAATAAATTCTTGTCATTGTTTAATATAATTAACATTTAACACATTTATTTGTGGTTATGGAACTATTTCCATTGTCACACTTTTCTTTAGTCTCTATCTGAACTTCATGCTAATTCTGATTCTATCTCCTCCATCCCTCTCTTCCCTATATTAATGGTTATGATCATGGTCTATATTAGTTTCTATACACTTTTTAATTCTTTATGAAAGCATAATGGTTATTTAAGTATTTTGTATATGTTTTATAATTTTGTAAAATATATTGCTTCTTCTCTAATTCTTTTTTTTTTTTATTTTGGACTATATTAAGAATTTTTGTGTTTTCAAAATTAAAGATATGGTTATTTTGTATGCTGTGTTATAATAGGGATGTTGCATTTGTATTTTTTACATGTTTACAGTTGCTTTTATGTTGTGTCATTCAAATTTTTTTGAGATTTCATTGATGTATCTTTTGTTACACTTTTTGCATTCTATTTCGTAAATAACATTCTGTCTGTCTAATTTCTTTATTTTATCTTTCATGTTTGTTATATGCTTTTGTAATTTATTGTTATTGTACATCCCTAATTTTATATTGTGGTGTTCATATCATACGGCCACCATATGAATGGTGTCAGAAGGCCGAAACGCTGGGTGAAATAAAATAATTAAAGAACAAAAAATGGAAGGGATTCCTTTCTTTTAAAGAAAACCATTAACAATAACTTATAGGAAAGATATTCTTATACTCTTTGAATAAGCATTATAAATGAATTGAACATACACTTTATATAAACATGAATTCATTGATATTTACTTCGGTTATTGTTTTGAGGTTGGATCCCTAAGAGGTCTGGAGGTGTCATAGGGTTGTTGAGGTATACTGGGTCAATGGCTGAGGGAGAGCCCCACGTTTTACCTCCTCCAATAGACCCGTGGCCAGTGTGAATAAAGGAGTTATCAAGAGGAAGTGAAATATCAGAACCATCCATCTTACCACTGGAGAGGCAAAACCTAAAAATTTAATTATTTGATTATAACAATGATGATATAAATTATTATGATGAATTCTGCTTAAAAAAGAAAAAAGAAAAAGAGTAAGTTATTTTGAGGAAATATTATAAACATAACAAGATATTAAAAAGTATATTTCCAAAAATGTTACTTATTACATGTAAAGAAAAAGCTAAATGTGCATATATAGTTAACTGTTGTAACGTATCATATTCATAGACATTTCCTGGTAATCCATTCATAGACATGATAACCTATAATCCTATAATTGAATTTTTCAACTATTCACTCACAAACCTTGGAATGTAACCAATACTGTAGTTGACGAGGGACTGGGCTTTTGCCCAATACATTTCCGAGTATGCTTCGATGAGGACCAAGGAGTCACCAACACTGACGGAATTTAGAAGAGGCCCTGGCGGCTCCGATTCTGGTACCGTGGGCTCTTCTTTCACTTTGACGACGCTAGGAGCCTCTCGGCACATCACAGAATGTATCGTCTGGAAGCTCGGTCTTTCTGATGGCTCCCTGTCCCAACACTAAAGTAAAAAGTAAAATAAATCTTAAAGTATGTAAAATAAGGAGAACAACAGGGGCCAAAAAAGAGTACAAGAAATTAAGCAAACTTGATAATATATGGCAATTACTACTGGAAAGAAGAAAAATGCAATATATTTTCATATTTTTTTTTATTTTATTGGTCCTCCCCTTCCTCGCTTAGGCTATACGGGATTTCCCGGGCCAGGGGAATATTTTAATATGATATTTAAAATTATATTATATGTCTTATATTGATTTGAGGTGATTGAACATCCAACATATTATTATTATATTATTTTTATTATCCCGTGTTTAACTTTTTGGACATCTGTCCATTATCAAACATCTAAAAGTAAATTTTTTTATCCAGTATGAAATTAATATATAAATACATATGAAACATTATTATCTATATAATCATACAAAAAATTTACAAACATAAAAATTAACAACAAATACATAAAATTTCTTATATCTAACAGAACTATTCTATATTATTTTGAAAATTTATTTATTATTTTACTGTTTGAAAATATAAAAGATGAGTACCTGCAACATCAAAGTGTAGAGTTTAGGAGGGCACGCTTCGGGTTTATACAGCCTTTCTCCCTCCTTGTCAATCTGGAAAATTTTATTTTTATGAAAATCATTGAAATAAGTCAAAAATTAAAAAGAAAATGTTCCGCAAGTGGGATCAACATAGTTTCTTAACTAAAATAGGATACATAATTATGTGCATTTCAAGATCAATGTTTAGATTAAAATTTAACATATTTTTAGAAAAAGCATGAATTTTTATTAGAATAATACACCGTTAATACTATTTTTACTTTCACATACCTATACATGAAAGATATAGTAAGGGAAAGTATTGCAATCGTAAAAAATTTTGACTTCCAGCTTTCAACGGAAACGTTTTAGAGTCCCCTGAGTCCAAATAACCAAGTACCGCAAAATGGTCAGTGTATGAGTGTTTGTGTGAGTGTGAACAGACTAGCTCGGAAACAATTAATCGTACAAAACTTAAATTTGGTATTTGAGGTAGGTATGTGTCAGCATTGTGACAGCAAAGATTTTGTCTCAATCGAGTAAATGCAGTGGGTACTTTATCCCGTCTATTTTCTTTTTCCAATTTCTCAAAATCTGGTGCTTGCGCGCAACATACAACTTTCACTTACCAACTTACTTAGATTAGAAATTAATGTGTTTTGTTAATTGCTACTACTCAAAGTTACACATTTTTCCTCATTCATTTCTTATTTTTGTTTTCATTTGCTCAAAAAAACAAAAAAAAAACACTAATTTCTTTTATTATTAAATAAAAGTATTTACTTGTGATAATTCGGCATTGCAAGCATAATACTCCAAGTCGTCTGATTTTATAATTCTCTATGTACTTGTTGAATATTTCATTTAGTTACCATGAAACAAATAATTTCCATTAAATGAACAGATCGGCTTTAACTCCGCACGCTTGGGCTCAACGTGTTTTATGAGTAGACTCAATATTTTTCTTTTTTTCTCCTCTAAATGTTTACTTGATTTTTTGAAACTAGAGAAAGATAATTTCTCCATATAAACAAATACAAAGGTACTTTATAGGAAAACCCTTCCCCATTTAAGCTCCCTCAGAACATTTTAATAATAATAAAGCTTACCTGATATTAAAGAACACCTAATTTTCATTAAACACGACGACTTTGATGAAAATCATTTTCATCATTAATTTTGAGATAATCGAAAAAAAGGTAAAAATTGGTAAAAAAGTTATGAAATAAAGTGCGCCCTCCGTTTGACCAATTTTGAAGACATGTTGGCTATCACAACTTTGGCATATACATACATCAAATACCCAGTTTGATCAAAATCTTTAAAGCCGTTTTTGAGTAAATAAAAAAAATAATATAAAATGAAAATGATATAAAATTTATTAAGTAAAGTCCCCCCTCCGGTTGATCAATTTTGATGAAATTTTTACAGGTTCGCACGGTTTATAGTTTTTGAGCTAGTCTGTTCACACACACACACACACACACACACACAGACATTTCACGGGGCTTGGTTATTTCGACTCAGGGGACCCGAAAACGTGTATTTCCGTTGTTAACCGGAAGTCGAAATTTTTCACGATCGCAATACTTCCCCTTATATATTTCATATTTGGGAAGGGAAAGTAAAAAAAGGCTCAAATGATTTTGAATAAATTTAGTTTGTGAAGAAAGGTATGGAACTGGCCAAATGATTTGGAATTAAAAAAGATATCTATGTAGGGTTATATCTTTAATTAATGGAATATAGAGGACTTTATGGATAGTTTTATTTATAATATATCAGTGATATAACATACAGAATGATTTATTGTTTTGATCATGCGGGCAGAGTTCCGAATCTAGGAGTAGTTTACGTATACTCAGGATGATTGATTATCCGGAATATCAGTCAAAAACTTTTTCTTTGATTTTACAGGCTACGTTTCGACTCAAACTTGTGGGCCTTCACAGAGTAACCCTCAAGACTAACCTAGCCCTGAGACTACCTAGACTACCTAGGTAAAAAAGTAGCCTGTAAAAATAAAGAAAAAGTTTTTGAATGAAATTCCTGATAATCAATCATTCAAGAAAATACTTGACAGTTCCAGTTGAAAGAAAACAGTTGCACCTCTAAGTATGTAAATACTTTTTCATTACACTGCACGGAAAGTAACTACTTTCGATGCATGCAAACAGTACAGAAAACAGCTGTTTCCCGTTTACTTCTAGAAGTGCACCGAAAATTTGCACGCGCACGGAAAATTTATAAGGGCACCGAAAATTTTCGGTGTACTTGTTATTTCGTTTCCCGGCCACCAGTAGCGCTTGCTGATTGTATTATGAACAGCTGTTTAATGAAAAATTGAAATCAAGAAAACTGAAAATCCACCGATTACAATTAGTTTTTGTGTCATAAATATTTTCAAAAGTTGTCAGTTTACTTAGTGCTTTGAAGAAATGGCATTGCCCGATGAATTAATGAAGACAGCATGCAATGATGCAATGATGCAAGCATGGAATGATGAAAACAAATAACGAAAATATTGAAATTCCGCACAATGAAAGAGCAGGAAAGTGTCAAGAAATACACAAAAATACAAATAAAAATTTACACTTACTACAAAATAAATTAGCAAATAAAATCATAAATATAAGCAACAATCAAAACTGTACAGTAAATATTAATTTCAATTTCTAAAATTCTTAGAACTCTTATTTATTTCAGTATTTTATTTAATTTGTATTCAGCTTTTGTTTGTTGATCAATAAACCAATCAAACAGTATACTAGTGTTTGAAATTATAATTTAAGTTAATTAATTATGTTAGTTTGAGATTTCTGTTATACTGCCAGTTTGCAGTGTAATGAAAAATATCGTTCATAACACGTACCAAAAGTGCTTTTCCCGAGCTTACTCAAACTATTCCAGTACTTGGCTTCGCCTCGTACGTGAAACTCGAATTCCCATGTTCTGCTACGCCTCACACGTGAAATTCCGTAGCGCACGGAAAAAGGCCACTTTCAGTACTAGTTATGAATTATACTATTTGACCTGCATGGGGATAAATCTATGTACAAATTAGCATTTATTCACTCTACTTCAGCATTTACTCACTTTCACCAATATTTCGGTGCCATTGAGACCTATCCAAGGCTCTTCACCGAATGTGAACATCTCCCAGACCGCCACAGCCCACATCCATGCGTCAGAGGCATGGGAGAACTGCCTCCTTCGCAAAGACTCGGGAGCGCACCAAGGGAAAGGCACTCGAGAGTGAGCTGTCATCACGTAGCAGTCAGTCTCTTCGGGGATGGCTCTCATCAGTCCAAAATCGCCAATCTTCACCTAAAATAAATTAAATATTATTAATTCTAAGTTAACTAATCTATTTTAGTAGATTAAATGAATTGGATGAACTAAATTTTAGAGAAAATTAATATAATAATGAAAATTATTAATAATACAAATAATTATATAAATATTTATTATTAATAATGATAAACTGTAAAAAACTATTTCTTTTTTGTATGTCCCTTTGTACAAATTAAGCTAATGCTGAGGTTTTTTGAGTTTGGCTTAGCAATACTTGTTATTTATTTTTTATCACTATGCATTTCACAAACCCTTTTAAATGCCTGGTATGATTCTGGTGAGGTAGGGTACTTTTCCCACCTTCTTCCACTCCTTCCTTTCTGAGACGACCTTCTTTAAAGTTGCTCCTCTACAAGAGACCGTCATCTCTCTATTCCAACTGGGTTGTTGGACATTTTGCCAGTAGAGGGTAACAATCCACGTGACGTTAAGTTCACGAGTCTGTCCTGGACATCATTTGGTATCCTCCTGTTTACTACCACTTTGTATTACCTGTTCCTCATTAGGAAAGTCACTTATTTACCTCTTAGTTTTCCTGTCCCTCCTGAGACATCTCTCTAAGATTCATAGGGGTTCCTTTCCATAGCCCTGACAGCCATCCTGAATTTATAATAGACATTATGATTAAGTGGCCATGTCTCACATCCGTAGGTCCTGGTGGGGAGGGCAGTGCTAATCGTAAATTTCTTTTTAACTTGTGCTTCCACCTTGGATTGGTGCAGAATCTTGTGTTACAACAGAGCTTTCCTAGCTATGCCAGCCTAATTCTCTGATCCTGTTTTCTGTGCAGATTTGCTAACCTAGGTCAGATTAATTAATGCAATGAAATTGTATGGCTGATCAGCTGTGTTGAGTTGATAGATATTAAAAGAACAAACAAAAATGTGTCTTTCAAATTTATAAAATTATCTAAGAAAATAATTTTTTAAATAGAAAACTTTTGTTAAGTTATCATGGAATTAAAGTCACATTGATATGAGTCTAATTTCATTTCATAATGCTAAATATCATAGTGGGAATAATATCATTTATATTTTTTGATATCAGCATCAATTAAAATATTTCTATGAGTAAAGGAAAAAAACTTAGTCTCTTGAGTTGAGTGCCTTGTAAAGAAATTCGGTTCCAAGATAAAGAGTTGTACAAGGATGTAATTTGACCAAGTTCACGCTTAACAGTCACTTTTTTCCCCTTACTATTTACTACGGTCTCAGAAAAATTCCTGTCAATTCCGGGCTCAAGACGGGAACAGAAGCATAAATCCAATGTGCCTTTCTAACTGAGCTACCCTCCTGTTGCTATAAAGCATTAAATGTTTTTTAAACCACATATTCTAATTTAGAACTACAAAAATACATAGAAACCTGATCAATCGCTGACATTAGAACATTTCTGCAGGCAAGATCCCGGTGAAGATACCTCTTGGCTTCTAGGTAGGCCATACCCTGAGCAACTTGAGTGGCGTAATCCCACAGTAGGCTGATAGAAAGCTGTCCCAGCTGTTTACGGAGGTAGTCCAACAAGGATCCGTGGGGAGCAAGTTCGGTGATCATCATCAATGGCTGACTGAGCACGATCCCATAAAGCCTTAATAAAATAAAATTACAGAAAAATAAAATATTGAGTAAGTAGCAGAAAGTTAATATTTTATTTTTTTGAATATAAGTTAAGATAGTTAATTATATCATCTTCTTTAAAGTGATTATTACTTTTATAGAGTTATATCCTCGATGTGATGTTATCCATCAATTGATCAATTTGTTTTATATTAATGTTAAATATAGTATTTCATGTTTTGCTAAAACACATATTTTGTTTCATCTGAAAAAGTCAGTTGTGTCAGTCGAATTACATTTCTGCCATATATAAAATATATTCTTTAACCCTCCTACTAATATTCTTAATTTATGAATGAATTACAATGTGGCACTGCATATATGGTGAGAAGAAAGCAAGGGAGAAGAGAAAAAATGACGATTTTGATGAACCTTCAACTAGTCAATCACTTAAATAATATTTGCCGATCTCCACTCGTATGCAGGTAAATTTTAATTTTATGCCATTTGATGAATGGGAGTATTACATCCAACATTTTGAAATTGACAAATCTACATGGTATAGACGCTGAGACAGTAAAAAAAAAGCTTTGTTTGTTTGTTTTAACGTCACTTTATGCGACTAAGGCTAATCAGACGATGCTACACTGGAAGTCCTAAATTTTGCCTATCCAGGTATAATTAGCATAGGGATCTTTAACGAGTACCTGACACCGTACAGGCTCAGGACCTCCATTTTACGTCCTATCCGAGGGACGGCATAGACAAGGATTTTTTTATCCCATTAAAAAATCCTAGGGCCACTTCGGGACGCCTAGGACAATACCTTTAGTCTTGTAGGTTTGTGTGCACTACACCACAGGTGACCCCTAAAGAAAGAAGGAAAAAAAAATCCTTTATTGTAAAAAATCGGACCCGGTCTTTTCAAATTATTAGCTAACCATTTCAAACCTTCAGTTACATCTCAACCGTATACAGCATTAGTGGGCGTGTTATGGCTCAAATAAAGGCTCGTACTGCAAGCTGGTTGAGCAAGCAGCTTTTGTCTGCTGCTTTCAATGAGAGGGCACGTCATTCTGCCCGTACATGAGTGAACTTTGCTCAGACACTGGTCCCTATCAGTTCGGCCCCTCACTGGATGAGATGCTATTAGGAATAGATAACCCTGAATGGTATAAGAAGTTCTTGCGACTTCAATATGACGCATCCTGTACATTTCAGGAAGTCGAAGCATCAGCTTGCTGTTAAACAAACCGATAAGATGCAAGAATACATAGAAATTCACGGGATCCTGATAGAGCCTACCAACTTAAAAAGGTATACTCTCATGTTTCCCAAATCCGAATGAAGCTTTTGGTACCTGGAAAACATAATTTTCGTTACGGGGGAAAGGTACACCAAGAGTCTGCTTCTTGTCAAGCCAATGAAAAGGAATGTCGTTTATGCAGTACCCAAAATCATTTTGCTTCAGTTTGTTTTAGGTTGGGAAAAGCAAGAGTCCAAGAACATAATCGTAGAAGCAGCTATCATTTACGGAGATTAGAGAATGAAGGCTATAGCTATAGCTCCAGGAGCAGTATCAAGAAGAAACATTCAGTCCGAGCATTTCATTTAATTATTAATCTGTAATTATTAATAATAAGGCTGTTGAGATGCTTAATGACCTGGAGGCCAACTAGTCTCTCATCAGCAGAAGGATCTGGAAAAAAATAGACTCTCCACCTCTAGAAGCACACACTGGGGTCCCGGTGAATACATTAGGAAAAACTGTTATAACAGTCAAAGCCTGGGGAAAAACACAATTGATTGAGTTTTATGATGGTCAAAAAGTAATACTATCCATTATTCAGTTTAAGTAGGGTTTTTCAATCTTCAGTGACCACCGGTGTCAGTGTATGTACAAACCTTAAAGAAACACTACGCAGTATCTAAATTGGATTTTCCATCATTAACCCAAGCGCTTAATGGTTTTTTTATTCAACTACCGCATCACTCCTTTTCAGTCAACAGGTCATTTCTCAGGAGAGAGGATGTTTCGAAGACAATTGTGGTCAAAAATGACACTCCTTAAGCCACATATAACAACAAGAGTTGACTAAGCGTTAACTAACAGCAAAAACACTACGATGTTGGAACGAGATGGAGGGAGTTGGGTCTGGGTAAAGCAGGCAAGTGGAGGGAGCCGGGGAGCAACAAGAAGAGGTCCTGTATCATACTTGGGGGAGAAAGATGGAAGACAACACTGCCATCATGTTGATCAACTCCGAAACAGAAGAAAAAAAATTAGGATATGAATAAGTCTATAAAATTCTAAAGCACTTTAACAGATATTTAAAGCTATAAAGTTTATTATTAAAAATACCTGATTAGTTTTGGATGGTCTAACGAATGCATGGCTTGTACTTCCCTCATGAAGTCTTCAAAAACACCAGGCTGTGTGAGTGCGTCTGCTTTAAGGACTTTGACGGCAACAGGTTTTGTTCGGCCATTAGGCGTAGTCCATTCACCCTTTCGTACAACTCCAAATGATCCATCCCCCAGCTTATTACCCAACCTAAAAGTAATGCAGAATACATAGGCATAAAAATACAGATATGGTTTCTATTTATGAGTAAATGGGTGTTTTTATTATAAAATCTTGGAAAAAAATGAGAAATTATTAGAATTGTTAGACAGCAATAAATCCAGATGATTCTACAACTTTGAATAATTGTCTATCAACATTCAGGTTTTAATAAGAACCAGTAAGTTAAAATCAATTACTTTGAGTTAGTTCAAAAAGAAGCAAGTCGTAAACCTGTAAATTTATCGATTAAAAGGATAAACATTAATTGAACTGAAGCATACAAACTGCTCATGTACTATCCCCTCTTTTTTTATTCTAAATTTGATTGGTTGATTTTAAGCTATGCTCAATAATGTTTTACTGGTCGATGAATCGGTTGGGAAAACCAAACAATCAAATTCAGAATTAAAAAAGTGGGGGAGAACATGAGCAGAGTGTTAGTTATTGACGTGGTTTAAGTGCTCGTTGGAACAAACCTTAAATAAATTTTCAACAATAGATTTTAATAAAGATATATAATATCAGTAGAATATAACATCGCTGTCGTTTTCTGAAAAATAAAACACTTTTTTATGGTTCTGGCAAAGTTATTGTTATTTCGACCCTGTTCCTGGAAAATTTTGCCAAGAAATAAAACTCAAAAACATTTTTTTGGGTTTAAAAGATTTTTTTTATAGATTTAAGGAGTTTAAAGCACATTAAACACCGATAACAGTTAAAAATCCAAGAGGAATGTCTAAACGATGAATGGACAACATAATCATAAAACCACAAAATTCATAGAATTAAAAGAAAGGCCGAGCATTGATAACCCTTTTTAAAGCAGATTCGTAAAATCGTAGCCATTATTGTTTTAAATTAGATTTTGATTTGCGACTTCCACCCACTATGCACATTAAAAGGGAATTCAATACTTCCTGAAAAAGCTCATTTTCAGTCGATGCAGAGGCCTTAACAAAGAATTCAGACACCTCTGTCAGCTTCCGGATACACTCGGTCACTGTCGGATATTAATATACAACATAATCATAAAATCTTGTGCGGATTCTTCACTCTGGAGTGACAATTTTGTTATGTTATCCAGATTACTACTATCGGTTTTTAATTTTGTTTCTGCAACTATTGAGGTGTTTAGATGAATAAATGGCCGTAAGTGCTAAATTATTTATTTTGAGAAAACAAAGAACTATTAACTCAGCTTAAATATGGTTCGAAAATTAAGAAAAATATTATGGATATGTCCATAATATTATTAGAATATAGTCATGAAATAAAAAATCTGGTGCGATGCGCGCAACACACAACTTTCACTTACGAACTTACTTAGATTAGAAATCGACTTGTTTCGATAATATGTAAACGCCAATCCTCAACTTCACACATTTTTCCACATTTAAGTATATACTTATATTTGTATATCTCCATAAGTTATAGAGTATCTGTATAGCAAAATTTGGTAGTTCTAAGCAATTTTAGATTCATTATTGCTAATTTATTTATGAAGGGACTAATTTCATCAACAGTCGAGTTTTTTTACTGCTTGCTTGTTTTTTACTACGAGTTGCTTTTTGCAAATACATCGTGAAGGTGATTCGATAGGTGTATTTACGTCTCTTATGTCTTTCTGGAAATCAAGAACGATTACTGTTCCTCTAAAATCGCTTTATATTGTTTTCAAAAGTTTATTATGGAACAAAAGTTTCTAGACTAAAATATACCTATATTAATTATATACTATTATCTTATACCATATTTTTACACACCTGCGATCCTTCAAAAATTTGAGCATCACGTATTTACTCTCTTAAGTAAAATTGATCTTTTTATTAATAAATAAAAGTTTTTATTTTCATAATACTGTTAATAAATTTTGGCTGTCACATATATATCCATCAAATACCAAGTTTGATCAAAATCGTTAAAGCCGTTTTTGAGTATAAAGAAAAAAAAAAAAAAAAAACACGTGAAAATGGGACACAATTTATTAAAGTGCCCCCTCCGCATAACCAATGTTTATGAAAGTTCGGCTGTCGCATCGCGGTCATATACATACATCAAATACCAAGTCTGATCAAAATCGTTAAAGCCGTTTTTGAGTAATAAAAAAAACACGTGATAATGAGACAACATTTATTAAGTAAAGTGCCCCCTCTAATTAATCAATTTTGATGAAATTTTAAGAGTCGCATCGGAGGCATATACGTACACCAAATGCCGAGTTTAATCAAAATCGTTAGAGCCGTTTTTGAGGAAATCGAGAAAAATGTAAAAAATAGACAACATTCTTTAAATAAAGTACCCCCAATTTTGATGAAATTTTTGCTGTCACATCGCGGGCATATAAATACTAAATACCCAATTTCAGTTTTGTATGGCCTACAGTTTTTGAGCTAGTCTGTACACACACACACACACACACACACACACACACGCGCGCGCGCGCGCACACGCGCACACGCGCACGCGCACACACAAACACACACAACACACACACACACACACACACCATTTCGCGGTACTTGGTTATTTCGACTCTGGGGACCCCAAACGTGTATTTCTGTTGAAAACCGGAAGTCGAAATTTTTCACGATGGCAATACTTTCCTTACTATATAAACTCCTGGACAAAATTAGCGCATCACTTTCATTTTTTTTTAAACTAAGCGATAGATATATAACAGCCTCCTATATTAGACTTTAGAAATTTATCATAAATACCATTTATGGTAATATGAAAGAAATTAGGGATGGAAAATTAAGAAAGGTAGGGTAGGAAATAAAAAAAAATCAAGAAAACGTTTAAAGCAATTTTAATGAATCAAATTCACAAAAAAGAATCAATATGAAAAAATGTCACCTTACAGAGTCAGTATCTTGTAACACCTCCTCTTGCTTTTCTTCTTGCTTCCAGTCGTCTTGGCATTGACCGGATGACTCGGGCAATGTCCTCTTGAGGGATGTTATCCCACTCTTCCAGTATTGTGGTTTCAAGCTCATTAATTGTTGTTGGGGGATGAGACCGAGCTCTTTTGTACGCCTCTTCAGCATATCCCACACGTGCTCTATAGGATTAAGATCGGGACTTCTTGTAGGAATAGGTAGAACATTAATTCCTACTTCCTGGAAGTAATCAGTAACGACAGCAGCAGTATGCGGTCTCGCATTATCTTGGAGATAAAGAAAAATTTCCCCAACAAATGGTGCAAACGGCATTACGAATTGCTCCAGGATATCTGTCCCATACCTTTCTGCAGTCAGTGAACCCCTTCGTATTATGTGTATCTCTGTGCAGGCTTCTAAACTGATGCCAGCCCATACCATTACAGAACCTCCTCCAAACGCAATTCTGGGAGAAATGGTACAGGCAGCAAAGCGTTCTCCTGGGCGTCTTAGCACTCTCGTTCGACCATCTGGAGAATGTAAAGCAATCCTCGCCTCATCACTGAACAAAACCGCTCCCCAATCATCGATTGTCCAATTTGCATTTTGTTGTGAAAACTGAAGTCTGGCTACTCGATGCTGTCTGGTGAGCAATGGGCCAGTGGCAGGGCATCTGGAGGTCAGATTCGCTTCACTGAGGCGTCTCCTTATTGTTTGACTTGAAATCATTACATTTCTGGAAGAATGAATGTCTTTATGAATTTGAAGACTTGTTTGGAATCTCTGCCTTAAGGCCGTGAGCGTTATGAAACGGTCATCTCTATCTGAAGTAACCCTTGGCCGACCTTGTCCAGGTCTCCTATTGTTGCTCCCAGTCTCCCTGAATCGATGGAATATGCGACTAACCGACGATTGGTTTATTCCCAAGCATAATGCCACTTGCCTTTGGGAAAAGCCTTCATCCAACAGTGTCAATGCTCTAACTGCAATTTCTCCAGATCTATCCATATTAAAATTTCCATAAACGTAATAAAAACTTGAAAAGACAATGGTAAATGAAAAATGATAGTAAGTCCCAACCTCGAAAGACTCTGTCAGAATAAATACTTAGTAATACTATTGAGGTAATTTCTGTTTGTTTGTTTGTTTGTTTAACGTCCATTTTTATGCTGCATAGGCTAATCGGACGATGCTACAGTGGGAGTCCTAAATTTTGCCTATCCAGGTATAATTAGGATAGGGATCTTTAACGAGTACCTGACATCGTACAGGCTCGGGACCTCCATTTTACGTCCTATCCGAGGGACGGCATAGCTAAGGATTTTTTACTCCCATTAAAAAATCCTAGGGCCACCGCTGGAATTGAACCCGCGATCTTTAGTATTGTAGGTTGCCATGCTAACCACAACACCACAGGTGACCCCCAAGGTAATTTCTTCTTTTACCTTACAAACATGAAAATAAGGATTAAGTAGGGATGATAACTAACACAAACAACAATAGCAACAAATAATTGTTGATTAGAGCGATTTCATTTAATTCCAATGAATAAGTAAACAAATAAATAGGAAATACAAAGTGATGCGCTAATTTTGTCCAGGAGTTTATTTCATATATAGGTAAAAAGTTATAAAAAGTGAGAGTAAAAAGTTATAAAAATTTCAATATTATTTTCTTCCGTCTCCATTTCCATCTATGATGGTTAATTGTCTCATTTTTTTTCTTCAAGTTACGATAACGTCCCTAGCTGGTTGCACTCACATGATTTGCTATTGTCGATTAGAGAGTCTAGAGACAAAAATCTTAAAAGTAGTCATTTAACAGGAATTGTTTCCATTTCGATGCAGTCATATTCTCAGTTACCGAAATAACAAATGTATATGTTGTGTATATTTCCCAATAAAACCTGTCGAAAAACGGCCAAAATCTCAACTGTCCCGTGGGGTATCTAAGGCATCTTGAATTGGCCGGATTTTTGTTACAGTGAAGCAAAACTGAACACCTCCTCTGGGAACAAAGATTCTTTCTTTCTTATTTTTCTACGACAAGCTGACACTCCTCTCGACGCGCCACCCAATCGTGATGTTTCCGACACTCTCATAAATCGCCTGAGATGGAAACTCGTTGATGAAATTCACCAATCATTCTGGAAACGGTGGACGGTGGAATATCACCACACCCTTCAACAGCGCTCCCACTGGATAGATTCCTCTCCTGAACTACATCCGGGGTTTCTCGTCCAAGTAAAAACTGACAACCAACCTCCTCTCAACTGGCCCCCCTTCCGCGATCTTGAACTGTCCCCGGGAACTGATAACGTCGCCCGAGTCGCCAGCATACAAACTCCGGCAGGCATATTCAAACGCCAAGTTAATCGCCTAGGCCCCTTACCTACGCAATAATGCTGCATCCGCGCCATGGGGGGGGGGGTGTTCAATCTCAATATATTTCATTTATTTAAATTCAAAACCAACTGAGTTTGCGCTTATCCAAGGCACCCGCCTTTCAAATATGTCAATAATCTAGTATTGTATTCCAGGAAGCCGTGTGCAGCTGTTTAGAAGCCATCCGCCACCGTGTAGCCTCGCTCGTCCCCACTTAGCCTGGCTCGGCCCCTCATAGCTTCATTCGGCTCTGGGAACTGCTACAGGCTGCACCGTCAGACACAGATATGCCAGCTGGCTTTGAAGAGCGTTTCCTGGACTTCGCTTTGTCTATTGAGGTGCACTATTATCTCGGAGAAGGTTTGCTTGTCTGCAGCATTTGTGAATACTTTTAACTTAATTTCTTCATATTCTCCGTCGAAGTGGTGCATGAGCATTGCTCATTAAAGATTAAGGCGCTGATCGTCGCCATATTAACTTGAATCTTCATTGTGTTCTAGATCGCCGCATATTTAGATACAACTGAGAGTAAAGTTCGCCGATATTGTAAAATTAGTATATGTGTTCTGACAATTCGCCGCTCTGTATTTACTTGGTTATCAAAGTCATTCATTTTTTTTTTATTTCATAAATCACTACGCAGCCAAATTGAAAATGGTTTGTGTTAAATGCCATTTTAAATTTTGCTCCGTATTCATAAAAATTGAAAGGTCATTATTTTATACTTTTTAGTGCATTTATTGTTATCGGTTCCTAGTTTTCGGAGTCGGTTTAGTTTTTTTATAAATGTTTTTATTTAAATTAAAAATTAATGTCAACAATAAATTATTAATGAAAATACAATATTTCAATTGTATAGGAAATATGTTGAAATAAGATCAACCATTTTAGCAGATAAAATGATTATATGATTAGAGAAATTAGAAAAGCACCAATAATCTCATTTTAGCTAATAATGCCAGTTAGAACTGAGCTAAACCAAGGTAGTTGTTTTTATTCAAATAAATTCTACCTACAAATTCCACCACAAAAATTTATATAAGTGCTTAAAGTTGAACTAATTATTGTGCACATTAGCTAAATAAATTAGAATTTCGTCAACAATATAACAAAAAGATTGGTTGCCTCACAATACATCTTTCTCCTGGATAAGACAGGTGAGAGCAGAAGAAATCTCTGAGTCCAACTTCTTGCCTGTGGCCTTAGGTGCCGCTGCTCCCGGGATCACCCTCTTCAGCAAGCTCTTTCTCCACTGGGAGGCCCTCCGCTTCTTGGCGGCCTCCAGTAGTCTACGGGCAGCTGGTCTTCCCATGCTGATCTTTTCCAAGTCCTCGGGGGTAACATAATCAAAGTGGGAGAGTCTTGTGATCTGAAAACAGACACCGTACTTTAATTAAGAGTAAATGAAACCGTATTTTAAATTAAGAGTAAATGAACAAATAGGATATTATTTGAAGAAATTTGAAAAGCCCAAATATAGATAAGAATAAATAATAAAATATTCATTAATACATTACATATTAAATACATAATATTCACTTATGTATTTATAATTCAGCAAAATCATAATGCTCGGAGGACAAGTTATAGATGTACTCTGCAGGAAAAGGTCAGTGAAATAAAAATATGTGGTTGATCGAATAAAATACATTTTAAAATGATGTTAGATGTGGTTGACCTTAAATGTAAATGTGATGTATAAGTACGATTTACATTGTAATGTTACTAACATCAATTAAAAATGAGACCAAATTCAAAAACGGATTTTGTAGGGAGCGGATGAAACAGGGACTTTGAAAACAAAACAAACTACAAATACATTTTGGTAGTAATTTTTTTAATTATTATGCTAAGTATGTTTTCATACCTATTTAAAGATTTTTTAAAATATACCTACTTATATAACAAACAAAAAATCCTTATAAAAAAAATCCTTATAAGTCAAAGAGCCACTCATATTATTTCATCATTAGATAGAGAATTTTATCCTATTTCTATTGATATATAGTTTGTTAGGCTGGTTGGAGATTTTTGCACATGGCATTTTTCGATGACTGTTTTACAACTTGGAAAAAATCTTAATTTTTATGTTTAAGAATTTTTTTTCCATGATGGAAAATTATCTCTCTAATATTTATGGTATCGTCCGATTCTGTATGAAATGTAGAATCAATGAATAAATTTTGAATGCTCCAGTTCAATTAATGCCCATTCTATAGAGGAAAGTGCTAACACCTACAAGTTGGTTTTGAGCTCAAGTCGTCATCGGAACTTCAAATATCTCAAAAGTTCAAATGACCATAATTCTGAAAGTACTTGTTGGAATTGGGTAAAATTTGGCATTTTTTCTTATTTATGTATGTACTTAATACCTATAAATTTTTATCAAAATCTGAGGGGGGGAGGTAAAATTTTGAACTTTGGCTGGATGATTTGACGTGGAATGGCCCATATGTATTCTATTAATCATTTTGTTAGTTTGACATCATTCAGCCACAAACATGTTTTTCAACTATATACTGTTATACCTTTTTATCTGTTGACACTTTATTGGGATGGTCTCATTCAGAATAGATTTATATAAATAATCAAAAACAATTCATCACTTGGCATATTTGCAGCCGACTTAATTTTTCCGCCCCCCCTTTCACAACCCCCTATAAAGGGCAGAGGGCCCCTTTTTTGGGCGGCCTCTGCAGATATCGAATCTTGCTACCAGTACAAAGTTGAAAACGAATTTTCTTCTCATTATTATTGTACAACGCTTGAGGCACTTTGCTTCTATCCTCCAAGCTCGAGTTCGAATTCGGCTATGATAGGCAGTTTTCTTTTTTGTTACGAATAGTACGTGGGCCAGACCCCCTACGTTCACCCCCCACACATTCCTATAAATTGCACATCGTTGTGTTCCTTGTGATAAAAGATTAAGAAAAAGCCAATGTCCCTAGAAAAAAAAAGTTGGCGCACTATCCCAAAATGGCGTTCAAATGTGGCGGAATAACGTAATTGATTTGTATTCGTTTTTTGAACACTGACATTCAAGGGTGCATCCAGTCTTCTCCCAAACGTTTAATCCTCATACATAATATAATTTAAGCGGCTTTAAGTTATTATTTTGAATGTATAATCGAACTGCAAATATTTAATTGATATAGTAAAATTATATAACCTTTTTATTTTCGTCATTTTAAAAAAAAACTATTTAGAGAACAAGGGTATAAATATGATAAATAATAATTAATTAGTCACAGATTGCATATTATCTAAACCTCACTTACACATATTGACATAAACGGATTATCTTGAAAAGTAATAATAACGCTCTCATAGTAGTAGGTAGGTTACAGACACTGGCTTCAGATCATTTGTGAAATTTGATATAAATGCATTTTTGCTAAGTACCTATTGATTATTTACGTATTTAAAACCAATTAAACTAATGAATACAGATAAAAAGTTCTGTTTATTCATTGATATGTAGAAAGGGTGCACGGTAGGGGAGTCTGGCCCACCGTTTTTAAAGGAATAGGACAAGGAGTATCTAACGTAAGGTGAATTCTATTAGTGAATGAAGGTGAATAACCTGAATTTTAAGCGTGATCTCAGTCAAATCAAGTCGTTTTCAAAGGTGTAAATCTTTCGAGGAAGTGTTGGCTAAAAACTACTCACTCCATTTTATTTATAATGCCAATAACAACTAAGCCAAACTCCAAAAAAACGTATACGGATGGGTTAGCTAAGGCAGAGGTAGCTGGATAGTGGCCAACGGATGTGGAAACTGTTTCTCTAAAGCAGACAGGAAGTGGTTGTATACCTTTAGTTGGGTAATGATATGCCTCTCGAAAGATTTCCCAGGATTCTTTTTCTACCTATAAGCATATATAGAGAGGTATAGCGGTTCCTTGTCAGTCCCTGTTTATCCTTTGATAATGCCCCGTGTTCCTGACCTTGCCGAGGGCGAAAAACAGGAACTATCCCGGCGATCGAACCCGTCTTTGGCGCCAGTAAAATCGTGACCTCGTAAGCACAATAGGTGTCCTTTTATTCCTAAACCCTTATAGCTAATAGGAAAAATATTTTAATAAACCAAAATAATAAATAAATTGTTCATAAAAAATAAAATAAATTGTTCTTTAGAATTATTAATTTATTTTTATTGTAAATGACATGGGGATTTACTAGATGCCATTTCCTTTAAATCGTTTTGTGTTAAATCGGTTCTTTCAGAAAACCTTAATTTACTCTATGAAAATATATTTTATATATGTAGGGATATCATTTCCAAGCCTATTATATTATATCATTTTCCACCCCACATGTAACCTTTTCCCAGTTTCTATAAAAAAAAAAACAAAAAAAAAAAAACTGTTTTTCTAGGTAATAGCATTTGTTCTGTATTTTATATTTAAGGTAATATTCTGAATTTTACCATGCACCCTTCAACAGCGACTAAGAAAATAGTATTTGACCAAAACTTCTTAACTATTTCGCAATTAATACCTCAGGTCACAGGCGGATTACCCCCCTTACCGCTAGTAAAGGGGACGGCTGCAGTCCTAACGTGAGAGTAACATGAAATCTCACTAAAATTATCAGTTAGAACCTAGTTAAACCAGGTGCCGAAATGTCTGTGACCTTAGTACCAAATCTCCAAACAATGGCCACGATGATTCCGAGTAAAAACATTGAAGGAGTTTTCATATTCGATTTTTGAAATTTAGCAATGAAAATATTTGATAAATACAGTCGGCTCCGTTTTATCGGGCCATAAAGGGAAAATTTGTTTTGTCCCAATTAGACGGAGAACAAAGCAGAGATCGTTAATTCACGTGCAAATGCAAAGAAAAAATGTCTGAATTCGCTTAATCACTGAGCAGTCGTACGAGTGTAGTAATTGATGGCATAATTGGACATATTTGTGAAAAAAGCAAGTTAATAAGTGCATTTAGATGGATGTATTCTCGTCTATTAATGTAATGATGGGATCAAAATAATAAGATTAATTTAATTGTTAAAATGTATTTTTATTAGATAGGTCTTTTATAATATGACAAAATATACCAAATAAAAATAACTATTTGCTTATAATATAAATTCTACTTATGAAGAAAAGCGTTTGAAATAAAAAATGAATCAGAATATAGTTTTTATGTCAATGTTTTTTTAACAGGAAAGAATCAAGAGAGCATTGTCACACTATACTAGTATTGGTTACGAGCCATTAAAACTTACGAGTCACATAATCAGTGCACCTTTTTCGGACGTCTAAAGGACTTTCCTCATTTCTTTTTTGTAAAAAACATAAGTGACTAGAGGTTTTGATTGAGTTTCTTGCTTCTGATTGAGAAACAGGCGTGGTCTCATATACTTAGGTTATTCGATTGACACCAGGTCTCCTAGGTTTTTACATTAAGTTCCAGAATGTTTTGAGACAATTAAACGATGTTTTGTTCCAATAAAGCTGTGATTTTTACCTATATTTGATTCCGTTTTATTAAGAATGGCTCAATTAAGCGGTGGTCCCAATTATCCGATGACCTAATTAAACGGAGTCCACTGTAGAAGGAAGACCACGAATTAGAAATAAAACTAAGGAAGAAATAAAACCATTACGTCATAGGATACTCCAACGCAGACTGGATATGAGAATAAATAGAACATACAGCTGATACGATGAAACGAAGTAGGCATGCGAATGATGTCAAAGGCCTAAGGAAGGATACCCGCCTACTAGCACGGCCTCTGGTCACTTCAAGGCGGGTGAAGGAACTCAATGCGCTATTTTCTATGCATCATAAGTTTATTATTGATTATAAATAATTAACTTCGACGACGTTTCGATAATCCATTGGTCTCACATTTAAGTCCTAAGAAAAAAAAAAAGAATAAAATAAATAATCATAGATAATAATAGTACGACAACTTCTCTTATGTCACTCCTGCTTTGCGTTCAATCTGCTTTTGAATGTTCATTGATATTATTAATTTTGTATATAGAAACAAAAAAGAAGAAAGGTGGTAGAGAACATATGCAGACAAGAATTTCCTCACATCTAAGGACTGAAAACTAGGCCACGTCTACACATGGGAAGTAGTACTAAAATTATTATTACAAGGAATAACAATTATTTCTGGATAATACATATTAACTATTGCAATATTACTTAACTACAGGAATACTACTTCTTTCCAACATACCAATCATTCGTAAACTTCTACCACCACGTTATGAACTAGCAATCGTTATCCTGATAATGGGGCAGAGCCTCGAATCGACGATATTTATATAAATATAAGATAGGTACGGAGAAAATTCTTCACACTCCCAAGGTAGAACGAAAAATGAATTTGTATGAAGGAGAAATATTATATTGTTATAATGAATGCCATTAATATTATTTAATAAACACTAGGATTGTTCTGCTACATCAAAAAGGCGACACGAAATGTACGACACCGGATGCTAGGCAGAGCGATGACCTGGTAACACGAACCTGTCTTTTGTTTGGCATCGAACGACAAATGAGTTCCTCTTTCATTATGCTCGCGTTTATCCATACGATTTATATGTTATTTAAATATATTAAAATCTGAAAACATAATAATATAGTAGGTGTAGGTGTATTAGCTTATTTAAATTGTATTGTATGAGGAGGACGGGTTGACTTTTATTTTGAGGCGAAACAAAGGAGTATATCTCGACTTTTAGATTGGTTACATCAGCAGAGTAACCAACCCATCGTGTGTCACACGGCCTGGAAGGATACCAGAAACAACTTATTTCATTAGAATGATAAATTAACTTAATGATTGAATGATGGCAAATTAATAGTTTTCAACGAGGGATAGTAAAGATGATAATTACAAACAGATTGCAAACTTCATAAGATATATTGATCATTAAACGAGCATAAGTCGATATGAATTATTTCTCAATTAAACAAACCCGATAAAAAAAAAAAAAAAAACTTTACAAGATGTAGATAGCAGGGATAGCTGATTCCGGGAACTGAATGGCACAGAGTTCGTCTAAAAAAACCCTAAGACGCCAAATTATTAAGCAATGACCCATTCGTTTTTCTTGGAGATTTATCTCCATTGAGATAAAAAAAATTAAATAACTTGAAATAGGTCTAACAATAACACACCCATAGATATATCCATAGTTAAACCAACATATTAACAGGAATTTTTTAAACTTTGGTTGAAATGTGAAGGGAGAAAGGTAGCTCAGTGGTAAGGTATTGAAACACCAGGAACCAAGTGCACGGTTCCGATCTTGCTATGTACTTTTCTATTCCGCCGAGAAACGGCCCTGGGGTCCGATAGTTAGGCCTGAATTACACCTACCGAGTACTCGGCCGAGTGCTCGGTTAATGTAATCAGCAAAGTCAGTAATGGGCCTAGTAGCAGGTGAGTGATTCGGGGGAGACAGTGGATAGGTGGCTGTTCTATTCTCTCGGGTACAAGAGGAAAACATAAAAAATTATTTTAAATATTTAAACTTTTTTTTTAAATCTATGAACTTAAAAATTGATGGCAGGTACCTATAATCAAATTGCAACATTTTTTAAAAACTTTCTTGATTTGTATAATTTGCCTCCTACGCGGAACCATGTTTCACGAACGTATAACCACAATGCACCGACTCGCCCGCTGTGTTATCACCCCAATCCTCAATATTTTGCTCGGCCGAGTGACAGAGCGAGCTACTCGGCCCTGCTACTCGGTTTGCACCAACCGAGGTGTCATATGCTTTATAGGTACGAT
The DNA here is from genome assembly GCA_911387785.2 of Aelia acuminata. Taxonomy (NCBI): domain Eukaryota; kingdom Metazoa; phylum Arthropoda; class Insecta; order Hemiptera; family Pentatomidae; genus Aelia; species Aelia acuminata. The sequence continues at coordinate 144,583,225 of OU426979.1, read as the reverse complement.
ATGACTTTCTAAATTAGGGGAGGAGCGGTCCACAGTGGTGCGGATAGGGACAAAATCCTAAAAACTGAAGGTGCTCCAACCGGAAATTTACTGATATTTTTTGAAACCTAAATACCTCTAAAGTACGAATCCGCACCAATTTTTCAGATTAAAATTCATTAAACCTTTGAAAATAAGGCAGTTTTGGGCATCTTGTAGGAATGACACGAAAACACTTTTTTTAACGTCCTATTTCGATGTGATCTTAGTTAGAAATGCGTGAACGGGAGTGCCGTTTGCTTAAGTGTCCCCTCTTCCAGGTGCAATGTTTTCAATCGCTAATACGCTTCTATTCAAACTGCATACGTTCAAACGAATACGCTTCTGGATCAAAATGGATTTGTCAATATGTCAACAATTGTTCATTTGCCTCATTTTTCGGTTTTCTTTCAGCGAAGAGAGTGAAATATTTATCATCATCATAATAATCATTTATTTAAAATTTACCATGGATAAATACGTCTTTTCCTACTGCGATGTATGTGATATGCTGATGAATAAGAATTCGTCGCTAGAGCAGGCGTTACCAACATCAATTCCAGTGGTGGAAGGTGAGCCCTTATTTACAATTATTTCGGAAATAAACAAAAGATTGTTGACATTAAGGAAGCATCATACAATGAGGACGTTTTTAAAAGAAAAAAATCTGGTGCGTACTCGCAACACACAACTTTCACTTACAAACTTACTTAGATTAGAAATTAATGCGTTTTGTTAATTGCCACTTCTCAAACAGAACGGCTTTAATTATGAACAATGGTCTGTCATTAAAGGCGTACTCCGCATGCGTGGGCTCAACGAGTTTTATGAGTTGACTGAATAATTTTCTTTTTTTCTCCTCTTTATATTTTCTTTATTATTATCATATCTCATATTTAGCCATTTCTTATTTTTAGGCGTAACGAGAGACAGTTAATTTCTCCATATAAACAAAAACAAAGGATACTTTATAGGAAACAAACAAACAAAAAAGGCCCTCCCCCCAAAAAAAGCCCCCTCAGAACATTTTAATAATGATAATGCTTACCTGATATTAAAGAACACATAATTTTCATTAAACATGAAGAATTTGATAAAAATCGTTAAAGCCTTTTTTGAGTAAATAAAAAAACAATAGAATGCGCTCTTAGCCTATTGAAGGATTTGCTTATCTCTAAACGCTATTTTGTTTGTTAGTCATTTGTTTACAAAAGTCAGTTGTTTTTAAGTCGTTTACGTGGACGTATCATACCTTTCTTTGGTGTTAAAAATGTCTAATTTTAAGCCAAATAAAGAGCATTTGCGGCATGTCATGATTTTCTTATTCAATCAAAAGAAAAAGGCATCTGAATGTCATCGAATTCTTGTTGAGACTTATGGCGATCTTGCTCCAACCGTCAAGACATGTGAACGTTGGTTTCAAAGTTATAAACGTGGTGATTTTGATGTTACTGATAAAAAACGAGAAAATCGACCAAAAAAGTTTGAGGACGTCGAATTGCAATCTTTATTAGACGAAGACAATACCCAAACCCAACAAATGATGGCAGAACAGTTGAATGTCACTAGGCAAGCCATTTCCGATCGCCTGAGAGCTATGGGAAAAATTCAAAAGGTTGGAAAATGGGTTCCACATGAATTGGACGAACGACAGATGGAAAAACGAAAAACTGTGTGCGAAATGCTGCTTTTACGCCACGAAAGAAAGGGTTTTTTGCATCGAGTTGTAACTGGCGATGAAAAATGGATTTATTTTCAGAATCCCAAACGAATAAAATCATGGGTAACGCCAGGACAACCATCCACATCGAGTGCAAGACCGGATCGTTTTGGGAAGAAGACAATGCTGTGTGTGTGGTGGGATCAGAAGGGAGTAGTCTACTACGAGCTTCTCAAAACCGGCGAAACAGTCAATACCGACCGCTACCGACAACAAATGATCAATTTGAGTCACGCATTGATCGAAAAACGCCCAGAATGGGCTCACAGGCACGCCAAAGTCATTCTTCAGCATGATAAAGCTCCTGCACATTCAGCCAGATTGACTAAGGAAACGATTTCTTCGCTTGGTTGGGAACTCCTACCCCACCCGCCGTATTCACCTGACCTGGCGCCTTCTGATTATCATCTCTTCTCATCGATGGGACACTCATTGGCTGAGCAACACTTTAACAATTTGGAGGATGTAAGAAAATGGCTCGATGAACGGATTTCAAATAAAGATGAAGCATTCTTTTGGAATTGTATTCATAAATTGCCCGAGAGATGGACAAAATGTGTAGAAAGCGAGGGCCAGTACTTTGAATAAAATATATTATACTTTTTTTTTAAATTACTGTGTATATATTTTAAGAAATAAATGACATTTTAAACTTGCAGACCTGGTACATCAAATACCGAGTTTGATCAAAATCGTTAAAACCGTTTTTGAGTAAATAAAAAAAATACGTGAAAATGAAACACAATTTATTAAGTAAAGTCCCCCCTCCGGTTGATCGATTTTGATAAAAAATTTACAGTTATATCTCGGGCATATAAATAGATCAAATACTCAGTTTAATCAAAATCGTTAGAGCCGTTTTTGAGAAAATCGAAAAAAACTTAAAAAGTTATTAAATAAAGTACCCCCTCCCTTTGAGCAATTTTGATGAAATTTTTGCTGTCACATCGCGGGCATATTGGGCAAGGTTGCTGACTAAAATATTTTTTCTCCTTTCGATTAATTTGAATCAGCGAACAAGTCGGGTTTCTCCAACGACTAATTTAAATTTAAGTAATTGGAAGATTTATTGTTATTTAGTATTGATCTTATTTTCTTTTTAGAAATCAAATTTGATTGTTAATCAGGAGATAATTAAAAGTAAAAAAAGGTCCTTAACGCTCAAGGCAAAGAATAGTATTCTTTACACTGAACGTAAAGAATTCTGCATAAAAATAATGCTCTCTTTACATGTCCACACGATGTAATTTATGTGGCACATCCATGTTTGTCACAACCACATTTTTGTCATCAAACTTAACTTGAAGTATTTGATTCATTAAAATAACAAATGTATTAGAGAAATCCATATGTTATCGAATGATAATTCAAGTGTAGTTAGCTAAAATAACAGATACTACACAATATTAAATTAAAGGGTGCTAAAGGCCATGAATGAGATCGAGCTTACAAGCTGAAATGGTTAAGTCCCGCTCCCTTCTCGGCGATATCAGATACGAATGCGTGTCGGCAGATTTTTAGCCGAAAGGTTTTACGATCGAAACCTAAAACCTAGACCATTCGCCATAAGAAAACATACCGATTATATACATCTGTAATAGTAGTAACGAATTTTTGTTTATAGATTCAGAAATCATATCAAATTTTAAAGTAAACTGATATGTGGCATTGGAATAAACTATTCAAAGCTCAGCTCCTTACTAACGATTGAGATACCCTTATACAAGTTACAAAACCAGAAGAAGTAATAAATAGAGAATAATGATAAATATTAAAGCAAAAAGAAAGAATTGTGATGATGATGATGTGATGGTTTGAAATCGAGGACGAAGCAAGGCCTCCCCATTGGATATGCACAATAACGGTAGACGGCGCCCTTCCACCTTCCTCCCCTGCCAACCAGGAAGACATCTTTCAGAGCCGACACGTTCTAACGCGTTATGGTTATCTCCCTTAATATGGAATATTTATAGATAGGAGTGTTTTATATAGTAAAATGATATTAATGAACGGTCACTTTAAGCAGCTATTAGTAAAAAAAAGTGCGATGAGCGCAACACACAACTTTCACTGACCAACTTACTTTGATTAGAAATTTACGTGTTTTGTTAAATGAAATTTCTTAAAGTCACGCATTTTTCACATTGATTTAATATTTTTGTTTGTATTTGCTCTTTAAAGTACACTTTTTTTTATTTATTATTATTAAATAAAAGTTTTAACTTGTAATAAGTCGGCAATGCAAGCATAATACTCCAAGTCCTCTGATTTTATAATTCTCTATGTAGTTGTTGAAAACTTCACAAAGTTACCGTGAAACAAATAATTTCCATTAAATTAACAGAACATCTTTAATTATAAACAATCGTATGATTAAAGGCGTACTGCATATATGGTGGGCTGAACGTGTTTAATGACTTGACAGAATATTTTTCTTTTTTTCTCCTGTATATGTCTGCTTGAATTTTTCCTTTTTATATATATAATCATTTCTTATTTTTAGGCTAAAGGAGAGCCAGATAATTACTCCATACAAACAAAAACAAAGGTACTTTATAGGAAAACAAAAAAGGCCCCTTCCCCCTATAAGCCCCCTCAGGACATTTTAATAATGATAAAGCTTACCTGATATTAAAGAATGCTTGATTCTCATTAAACATGACGAGTTTAACCAAAATCATAAAAGCTATTTTGGGAAAATCGAAAAAACAACGTAAAAATGGGAAAAAAAGTTATGAAATAAAGTACCCCCTCTGTTTGGCCAATTTCGATGAAATTTTTGCTGTCACATCGCGGGCATATGAGTATACCAAATACCCGATTTCAGGTTCGTACAGTTTATAATTTTTGAGCTTGTCTGTTCACACACACACACAGACCATTACGCGGGACTTGGTTATTTGGACTCAGGGGACCCCAAAACGTGTATATCCGTTCAAAACCGGAAGTCAAAATTTTTCCCGATCGCAATACTTCCCCTTACTATATACAGTACCAGTCAAAAGTTTAGACTCACCATTAGATTTTGTAAAATAAATAAATAACAACATTTTATTCATTGTACAACATAACCACTGTAATTTTATTTGTAATTTATTTATAACTAGCTGTATATCCCGGTTTCACCCAGCGAATTTGGAAAAAAATGAGAAAAGCCGTGGGTCAAGAAAATTTCGTTAGGACAGAAATGAGATTTTTTTAGACTTCAACGGTTGATTTCTTAAAAATCGAATGTAAAGCGAGATCATAACGATTTTTATAACAATAAAGAATATACCCTGAGATTGGCTGAAGTTATACAATTTTAATATGGACAGGTGTTCGCAGCTGGTATGAAAGAACCACTAAGCCGAATTTGGAGAATTTAGGACAAACTGTATGGATTTCTATAAAGAACAAACAATCAGAATTCCATTATTATTTACATAGATTGTATTCGAAACAATCATAAAATTTTTGAAATGTTATCGCACGAGTTACAATTATTTTTTTAAGCTTGAAGATTGTGAATTAAATACAAGTGAGTCTAAACTTTTGACTGGTACTGTATTTCATATATAGGTAAGTGAAAGTAATTAAATATTTCGTGGAATACTTGGGCCTTACAAATTATTGGGTGAAGTTAACCGATTAATCACGTGAGGGTAATCGGACTTCGGGTTCATCCAAAAAGTATATTAGACAATTAAGGAGACGAGGATAGTTTTTCAGCTTCATTTTCGCTTGATTTATTATCTAAATTTTAAAACAATAACAATAAGAAATCAACGAAATATCAATATTTTACGGTAAGGAAATCAGTTAGTTCAGGCCCCTTAGGCCCGATGCACACGGACGACACTTTTCTGCGATCCGGACTATAAGCCAGGTCAGGGGTACCTGGAGTATAATAGTAAATCCTGTCGGTCCATTGTACTCCAGGTACCCCTGACCTGGCTTATAGTCCGGATCGCAGAAAAGTGTCGCCCGTATGCATCGGGCCTTAACTGCGGAGGAAGCGGGGCATGGGGTGGTCCGCCGGTGCGCGTTAGGCCCGATGCACACGGGCGACACTTTTCTGCGATGCGGACTATAAGCCAGGTCAGGGGTACCGGGAGTATAAGGGCGGATTCACACTATCGCTCCGCTCCCGCTCCACTCCCGGTCCGCTCAAATATTCTAAAGAAAAATAGACAGAGAATTCCACTATCGGCACCGCTCCGGTCTCGCTCCACTCCCGGTCCGCTCTCACTCTACCCCATTCACACTAGCGCTCCGCTCCCGCTCCGCTCCAGGTCCGGTCTCACTGGCAAAATATTCTACAGAGGAATAGAGAGAGGTTAATCACAATATTGGCTCAGGTCCGGACTCGCTCCGCTCCCGCTCCACTCTCGCTCCACTCCCGCTCCACTCTCGCTCCACTCCCGCTGCACTCTCCTAAAGTCTTTTCATATTCACATTATATAATTTTACACCGTTCACGATTGAAGCCATTAATAATCGAAGCCGTCTGTATTTGGATTTTAATTAATAATTAACTTTCAGTTATTAAAGTATTTATTTATTCATCAATTTTACGGCCAAAAAAGTTCAAATTTAAAAAAAAAATATATATATATATATATATATATAATTATAAATTACTTTAATTAATGGTGAAGAAATAATTTAAATTTTTTTTCCGAATGTATTAGAATACGCTTGAAATGATAAAAAAAAAAATCTGGTGCGTACGCGCAACACACAACTTTCACTTACCAACTTACTTAGATTAGAAATTGACGTGTTTTGCTAATTATCATTTCCCAAAGTCACACATTTTTCTACATTCATATCTTATTTTTGTTAATCGTTAAAGCCGTTTTTTAGTAAATAAAAAACCCCGTGAAAATGATACAAAATTTATTAAGTAAAGTCCCCCCTCCCGTAGATCAATTTTGATGAAATTTTTACAGTCACATCTTGGGCATATAAATACATCAAATACCAAGTTTGATCAAAATCGTTAAAACCGTTTTTGAGTAAATAAAAAAAACACGTGAAAATGATACAAAATTTATTAAGTAAAGTCCCCCCTCCGGTTAATAAATTTTGATGAAATTTTTACAGTCATATTTCGGGTATATAAATCGATCAAATACTCAGTTTAATCAAAATCGTTAGAGCCGTTTTTGAGAAAATCGAAAAAAACGTAAAAAGTTACTAAATAAAGTACCCCCACCCTTTGAGAAATTTTGATGAAATTTTTGCTGTCACATCGCGGGCATATACCTACACTAAATACCCAATTTCAGGTTCCCACGGTTTATAGTTTTTGAGCTAGTCTGTTCACATACACACACACACACAGACCATTTCGCGGGACTTGGTTATTTCGACTCAGGGGGTCCCAAAACGTGTATTTCCGTTGAAAACCGGAAGTCGAAAATTTTCACGATCGCAATACTTCCACTTACTATATATTTCATATATAGGTAAGTGAAAGTAAAAAAATCATCAACAATACGCGCGGTTTTTCGACGTGAAAAATTCATGTTATGTTTGAGATATATTTTGCTATGAATTAATGTACTCGTAAAAAATGGTCACCGATTTATTTATAGACTACATACTCATTGCTATTATAAAATAACGTTTAATTTGAAACGAATAAAAATGCAGTATATTATGAAAAATGTCAGATCATTAACAAAAAAATATATTAAAGCAAAAAATAATTAAAATATTAATCAGGAAAAGAAGAGAACACAATCGGTAAATTTGTAGCATTTGCCGATTTCAACTTGAAATTTTCAAGCGTATTCGAATACATTCCGAAAAAAATTTAAATTATTTCTTCACCATTAATTAAATTAATTTATAATTATTATTATTAATTATCATTGTGTTGCAATATATTCTTCTTATTGTTACGGGCTTCGGGTTCGATAAAATGAACAATTAACAGTAGGACAATAATTTATTAATCAATACTCACAAGGGTAATTACTGCCTTATTATCAGATACAAACCAGGCTGTGTATGCAGACTCTAATTACTTATAACTAACCGCACGGGTTAAAACAAGAGTCTTTTCTACGACATACACTATCACCACAATAACTTATCACAATAAGGCTTACCACTTATCACACTAACCTATCCCTGTTCACTACGAAGTGTACTCCACGGGTGTTGCCAAACAACTCCGCTGAGGCCTGTTAGAGCCGGTATTTATTAGTCTTGGATAGATTCTAGAAGGTTCGGGGATCATCTAGAACAGAGTCTTTGATCTTCCCCGACAGCCAGTGCGGCACCGAACAACGGACGCATTGTTCACCAAAGGCGCTTTGTCTACTACCGCTGGCCGCAACACTACCCCCTCCTTAATGCTGATCTGTCCCAGATCAGGTCGTGAATGGGGTGGAGTAGGCTCAGGTGTTTTCTCCTCTTCAGCTTCCAGCAGGACTTTTCCTGTTTCCTGACCGAGTGTTAGAAGCACAGCGAGTTTCTTGAAACTACCAGGCGAAGCCACCTTCAACGAAAGGACACTGGCCGGTGCAACAGAGTCGAGCTCCACAATGCCAAACACATTTGACATTACACAAACACCAGAAGTTGGGTCCGGGACCTGGCTTGGATCAATCCTTACAACACTTGCTTTGGAAACCAGCACCTGTTGGTTGTGAGGGTCTAGACCAATGCTCTGCTCAACTAAGATTCCGTTAACAGCACCATGAGCAGCTGATGGTTTGCTCTCATCACCATTCGATTCGAGTCCTACTACCGCTGTTGGACTTTCTGTAGTCCCATGGGTAATATTTGGCTTAGGAGGAGGCCGATCAGGTCCTCGAATGATGCCACTCACTGTCACTTCATTGTCAGTTTCTCTCTCCAATTTCAATTTCTCTGCTAAGGGGTCATCATCCTCATCAGAATCAGTAACATGCGTTCTCCTGTTTAACATTTCAAGTTCAGCATCATCAGGCTTCATAGACCCACACCAAGCCTTTCCCTGATTCAAGGTTCTTTGCTTGCTGTACCTGATTAGCCGACCACTGATTGAAAAGGTTCCAGAGTTTGTCACTTGATCGTTTCCAGCCCTCCCCGATATGGCAGTCCTATGTTCATTCAAAGACCGCTTGGCCAAACTCTTCTCAAATGCTCCAAACAGACGCCGACAAGCCTCCAAGCTTCCAGCCGGCTCCCAGCCACTCTGTTCAGAAGGGCATCCCTCCCATCCAAGGGTGTATCCGGCCCTCCTCGATACGGCTGACCTCTGTCCATTCAAAGACCGCCTGGCCAAACTCTCCTCAAATGCTCCAAGCAGACGCCGACAAGCCTCCAAGCTTCCAGCCGGCTCCCAGCCACTCTGTTCAGAAGGGCATCCCTCCCATCCAAGGGTGTATCCGGCCCTCCTCGATACGGCTGACCTCTGTCCATTCAAAGACCGCTCGGCCAAACTCTCCTCAAATGCTCCAAACAGACGCCGACAAGCCTCCAAGCTTCCAGCCGGCTCCCAGCCACTCTGTTCAGAAGGGCATCCCTCCCATCCAAGGGAGTATCCGTATTGCTTTTTTCCTGGATGGAACCTACGGGAAACAACAAACTCTTCTTCCTTATCTTGGGAGCTATCACCATCCTCGAGATGATCTCTCAAGTTCTCAATATCCTCCCTTCCTTTTTCAACACCAGTGGTTGACTCAACTTCCATGACTTCTCTTGTCGAATCCACCTGAACAAGCCTTCCCACTTCAACAGGCGTTTCCTCAGCGCCTTCATCGCAATCTTCCTTGTCAGGTTTAGCATACCTAAAAGTACTAGAATCCATGACAGTCTGTACAGCAGCTAACCCTGCATTTCCTATTCTTTCAGGCTTGGGTTTCATGAACTCCTCGAAATGAACACCACAAGAGGATACACACACAAGAGCATCCTCCTCTCTCAATCCGTCAAGCGGCACCTTCACATCTTCAACACTCACTTGAGGATCAAGGTCGAAGGGCTCTTCTTCTTCCTCTTTATCATTTTGCGTAGCACTAAGAACCTTCTTAACCGAAATCTTAGGAGTATCACTATCAACTAACTTATTTTCTAAAGTAGTAAAACATTCTGATAACGTAGAAAATAACTCATTTTGCTTTTCTAACAACTCATTTTTAAATTCTAACAACTCATTTTTCAATTTACTAAATTCTGTTTCAAAAAGAACGTGATCTGGATCCTCTCCACTACTAATTAAAGCTTCCCTGAGCCTTTGTTGCAATATAGACTTGTTCCCAGAAGTATCCAAATCGCGTTCTTCTAATTCCCTTTTTAAATCTGCTACTTTCAAATCATACAATCTTAAGCCACCGGTTGACATTTTAAATATTATATACAATTATCAAAATTAAAATTAACAAATCAAAACTTAAAGACTAACAACAATAAGTTGATTATAAACTAACAACGAAAATAATAAATCTAATCCTATACACAGTTACTAAGATTTAAATTACAAATGAAATTCTCAACACTATAAACAATAAACTAAATTATTAAAAGAAACAAAAAAAAGATTAAATAAAACTCAAACATTAAATAAAATAAACAATATTCAAAAAAAAAGACAAACAAATTTTCAATAACCTAAATTACAATAATTAACTAAAGTAATAAACAGAAAAATTATTTACAACAAACTAAATAAATACGCTAATGCTAAAAATATACCCGCTTCTGACACCAGTTGTTACGGGCTTCGGGTTCGATAAAATGAACAATTAACAGTAGGACAATAATTTATTAATCAATACTCACAAGGGTAATTACTGCCTTATTATCAGATACAAACCAGGCTGTGTATGCAGACTCTAATTACTTATAACTAACCGCACGGGTTAAAACAAGAGTCTTTTCTACGACATACACTATCACCACAATAACTTATCACAATAAGGCTTACCACTTATCACACTAACCTATCCCTGTTCACTACGAAGTGTACTCCACGGGTGTTGCCAAACAACTCCGCTGAGGCCTGTTAGAGCCGGTATTTATTAGTCTTGGATAGATTCTAGAAGGTTCGGGGATCATCTAGAACAGAGTCTTTGATCTTCCCCGACAGCCAGTGCGGCACCGAACAACGGACGCATTGTTCACCAAAGGCGCTTTGTCTACTACCGCTGGCCGCAACATTATTATATTTTTTGATAATATTATCTTCTTCATCAAGAAAAGTACACTTACCAGCTATTTCTACAAACGAAATATTGATTTTTTTTTGGCCGTAAAATTGAAGAATAAATTAATACTTAAATAACTGAAAGTTATTCATTAATTAAAATCCGAATACAGACAACTTCGATTATTAATGGCTTTAATAGCTTAAACCTTTCAAAATTGAACGGTGTAAAATTATATAGTGTGAATATGGTAAGACATTAGGAGAGCGGACCGGGAGTGGAGCGGGAGCGGAGCGCTAGTGTGAATGGGGTAGAGCGAGAGTGGACCGGGAGCGGACCGGGAGCGGAGCGAGAGTGGAGCGGATAGTGTGAATAGGCCCTAATGGTAAATCCGGTCGGTCCATTGTACTCCAGGTACCCCTGACCTGGCTTATAGTCCGCATCGCAGAAAAGTGTCGTCCGTGTGCACTGGGCCTTAGTAGGCACACCGAGCGGTCCCGCTGTGCGGAGACTTTTGCTACATTCAAGCTCTCGCATCTTACATCTTTTGTGAGCTTAATTAATTCTAAAAAAACTTTTCCATCCTCACTTTTCGATTCGGACTGTGGACCGGCACTGGTGTAATTAAAAAAAAATTGTTTTCCTTTCTTTACCATTTAAACATTTATCACCTTTTATCATTTAAATTTTTTTTTTGTGTGTGGTAAATCTCAAAGCATGAGACAACACATCTTCCTCAGTATTTAATCTTTTTGCCATCACAACTCACAATTTCACTACACAATTTAAGGCCACAGGAGATGCAAATGAACTGGATATTAGAAATACGCAGGTGTGAATTTAAGTTATGTTATTCACAGAAGCAACCGTGCATCAAGGCACGGTTAGTAAGGAAAAGAATAATCAAATGCCATCTAGCGGTACGGGTAAACATTATAGATTCCAAAAAACGTCGAATGAAAGCGCTAGTTACCCCGCGGGAAAAGGGTGGCTAATATGTCAGCAAACAGCACCCGGGGACCAGCGCCATGCCGGCTGATATATTAGCCTACAGCACACGGGGACCAGCGCGCGGGTGGCTTATATGTCAGCCACCGGCAATTTAAGGATTAAATGGTGCTCTAAAACGCCAGTCATTCTAAATACCAGATAGAGAGTGTTCCTCTTTCTTATACTATTTCCAGTGTTAGTTGTCAGGCATAGGCGCCTTTAGACCGCGCCAAACCAAGTTCCGAATAGCTTTTCTCAGGCATCTTTTCATTGTCGTATTGAGCCCTGAAACAGCTGCCAGATACGAGGCTTTTCGCGAGGAGGTCCGTCGAGGTCTAAACCCACCTAAAAAGACTAACGTTTCAAATCTGTTGTCAGTTGCCTAAAATCATAATATGACAGCTAGTCGATCCGCCAGTGGTAAGGCCTTCCTCCTGATCGTATCCTGCTTCAAATTAAGTGATGGAACCAATGTAAATAGGTGCTGATCCAGTTTCATATTACACAATTCTGAATTTTTTTTTTTATTATTCCTTTACAAATTTTGTATTGCAATCTGCAAATTAGCAATCAGCAAATTCCGACTGGATAAATTGCTAACTAGACTAAGTTAGCATATCTCTTAGCCACCGCCCGTAGAATGTAAGAGTTTATGAAAATATTGATACAATCCTAAAAATAAAATTGCAGTATCTGGGTGAGCCAGATGACACAATTTTTTTTTTTATTCTTAATTTTTTAGAATTGTCTCAATGTTTTTATAAACCCCTATATTCCACGGGCGGTGGCCGAGTGTCAAGTGTTAAGTTCTTTTCATGAGTGCCTTCTTCTTTTCATTTCTTCTTGCGGACCTAAGCAACCGTCAATAATATTGCTCTAAGATTCTTGATAATTTGGGATTTACAAATGAGCAACGCCACATAGTTGTTAATAAAAAAAAATCTGGTGCGTGCGCGCAACACACAACTTTTACTTACCAACTTACTTAGATTAGAAATTAATCCGTTTTGTTAATTGCCACTTCTCAAATGAACAGAACGGCTTCAATAATGAACAATGGTCTGTCATTAAAGGCGTACTCCGCTTGCGCTCAACGAGTTTCATGAGTTGACTGAATATTTTTCTTTTTTTCTCCTCTATATGTTTCCTTGATTTTTATCATATCTCATATTTAGCCATTTCTCATTTTTAGGCAAAACGAGAGACAGATAATTTCTCCATATAAACAAATACAAAGGTACTTTATAAGAAAACAAAAAAGGCCCCTTCCCCATTTAAGCCCCCTGAGAACATTTTAATAATGATAAAGCTTACCTGATATTAAAGAACACCTAATTTTTATTAAACACCACGAATTTGATGAAAATCGTTGAAGCCGTTTTTGAGATAACCAAAAAAAAAGGTAAAAATTGGTTAAAAAGTTATGAAATAAAGTGCCCCCTCCGTTAAACCAATTTTGATGAAATGTTGGCTATCACATCTTTGGCATATACATACATCAAATACCCAGTTTGATCAAAATCGTTAAAGCCTTTTTTGAGTAAATAAAAAAAACACGTGAAAATGATACAAAATTTATTAAATAAAGTGCCCCCTCCGGTTGATCAATTTTGATGAAATGTTGGCTATCAAATCTTTGGCATATACATACATCAAATACCCAGTTTGATCAAAATCGTTAAAACCGTTGTTGAGTAACTAAAAAAAAACACGTGAAAATTATACAAAATTTATCAAGTAAAGTCCCCCCCTCCGGTTGATCAATTTTGATGAAATTTATACAGTCATATCTCGGGCATATAAGTAGAACAATACTCAGTTTAATCAAAATCGTTAGAGCCATTTTTGAGAAAATCGAAAAATACTTAAAAAGTTATTAAATAAAGTACTACCTCCCTTTGAGCTATTTTGAAGAAATTTTTGCTGTCACATCACGGGCATATACATACACTAAATACCCAATTTCAGATTCGCACGGCTTATAGTTTTTGAGCTAGTCTGTTCACACACAGACACACACACACACACAGACCATTTCGCGGGACTTGGTCATTTGGACTCAGGGGACCCCAAAACGTGTATTGAAAACCGGAAGTCGAAATTTTTCACGATCGCAATACTTCCACTTACTATATATATCATATATAGGTAAGTGAAAGTAAAAACTAGCGCAGAATATTTGGAATAAAGGACAAGGTAACAGCACAATTCTGACGCTTAACCGATGACAAATAGCGATAACTTCCCCTATTAATTTGATCAAAAATGAAGTAACCTTGGGCTGAATAAGGAAAAGATTCACAAGAGGTTAACAAGCGATGAATGGCAATCGTCAGAGGGGTAGGCCGAGAAGGTGGGAGGGGAGAATGTAGGTTGATTTTACGGTGTTGCGTTTGAACCAGGGCTTTGGAAGAAGGTGTTTAGGCAGCGATTGCTGGTCCAGTAGCGATCCTTTGGGTATACTGAGCCTTTTATAACTTTCGATTTAGTCCCGATTAGATTAAAAAATTCCTATATCATAGTGAATTTAATATAATCAAAGCATCATCAATGCAATAAGGTCAGTCAATAGGCATAACCATTACAAGCATCCCTGCTGCCCTAAAGAATAGAAAATGTCGAATAGAAGATGAAAAAAAGTTTATTTGTTTTATAAGCATTAAATGAAAAGATTTTAGATGATAAAAAAGAAAACTACAAATAACACTTCTTCTAGGTAATATGTCTAGTCTGGAATAGTTCTGCAGTTGGGCATAGCAAGCACTTTATTAGGTTTCAGTATGATGTAATTCTTAGATTTGAGATCACAGAATCGGAGACGGATACCGATTTGGATAACAAAACTGTTATTTTTCCATAAATCAAAGTTGTGGGAAAGAAAATATATAAAAAAAAACATGGTTGAACGATTACATTTTAAACAATTTAAATAAAAAAAAACACCTAAAAAAAATAAAATAAATAATCGAATGGAGAAATGACAATAAACAAATAAATTCGTAGGTAATCACACTGATTGAATTAATCAATTGGAATCGGATCCGGAGTACGTGACTAAATATGTCAGAGATCTGTGCCACATCGGCCTGCGTTGCACTTTCGCTATTCTACAAAAAAACACTTGCAAAGAGTGTGCTGCTCTGCTTGCATTAATTGCGTATATAATATGTTCCCAGCCTAAGCAGGGGAACATCAAAAAACCACATGGTTGTAGAAGAGGTATTCTAATGTCACAGAGAAATATTTTAGCGTTCAATTTGCCTCAAATATTTTTATTTGAAAAATAACAATATTTTATACAACCAAAAAAAAAAGAATAGAAAAATACGAAATATTCTAAGATTAGCCTTAAAACTCAAGAAACACTATCTCAGAGAAATATCTCCTTCAACGCGAAATTAGTCCTTTTTTACTACTTTTTTTTTTTTACAACTTAAGGAAGTTTTAAATTCTATTTAATGATTTAATTTAATGACGACACACTCTGGACCAAAGCGGTTTAAGCGAAGGATAAGGGGAACCTTGAACTAGATTTGGTGAACTGGCAATTGTGATATCGCAAATAAGGAAGTCGATTTCGCTTTCAGCATCACATTCCGCTCTATCTAGCAAAACCGTCCAGCCAAGCAGCTACCATGGAGTTTAAAAGAATTGATATAGTTGCGAACTATAAGACACGATTATGCAAGATATCAGACGCATGGGAAACTGAACTTAAACTAGTTTGGGATAGGTCAGAGAACCGGTCTTATTAAACCTGAATAAGGACTGACATATCTAGGAAAGTGTGAGGAAGCGCCCTTTCACTACCTGAATTAAATCGTCTTAATATCGATTTCGACCACTTATACATGCATATATACTCGTATATACCTATATGGTTTCTTGAGGTACAGCCAATAATAAAAAAATTTACTATGGCGTCTTTTGAGACTATTTTTCTCATGATCATTCGACAAAGAACTAACAGGTAACCCATGTATATATATATTTGCTATATAGCAAGTAACCGAATATAGCAAGTAAAAAATTGCCAGCATAATATTTATTATCATATACATTTTACACTACATACAGTTTACGTTATACCAAGATTCTCCTAACAACTGTTCCAAAATTTGAATGGGGCGTGAACACCAACAGGTATTTGGCCTAAGTGTAGTTTTTCTGTTAGTTCAAGTTATTGCCTTATTCTATAACATATTTTTTGAAATAGGCTTTTTGTGACTATTTACTAAAACGACGTGAGTGTCCGGCCTTAGTAGGTTAAAATTTATTCAGTGACGTTTCCACCAAGGTCCATGGGTCGGTCCAGAGCTAACGTAACAGAAACATAATTAGGCATCAAATATTTGACTATTATAATATACTTGACTTTTGGTCAAGTGAGAGGATAAGTTGGTATCTGGCTATCTCTGCGAAAATATTTCTTCAGCTAGATCTATTAAACAATCTTTAAAGGATAGTAAATATAATAGAAATCTCTATATTGATTGATGTTTGATTTTTTTTTTTTTACCATCAGTCCTTGAAAACGACCGAACAGCACGAAACTTTCTAGAAGCCACGCCCCCCGACGCTTGCAGAACCAGCTGTCGCAACTGGAAATTAATGCCAACCTTCTTCCTGCCTTTCTTAAAAAAATATTCTGACAAAATGAAAATATACTTGGTTTTTTGAAATACTAAATGAATATATTTATACTAAAAAACATCATAACCTATTACAATGTCGGCTGGAGAAAGTGAAACGTGCTTTAAGCGATTGACTTAAATAACCTTAATTGGCAATAAGACATATTTGCAGGTTATGTAAAAAATAAGGAGGTAGGTATCCTATAAATAAACATGATTTATGATCTACTCTCATCTATACATATATTGATATCACACTCCCACCTTTTACAAGGCCGTCACCGGGCTTACAAGCTCGACCATCGCGGCCCATAAACTACGACTTCGATAAAACTAGATGGACCCGTAAAAATGAGTGCAACTATACATTTTTTGTTTAAATGTATGCAAGTTTAAAAACGCAGAATCAACATCATTCGGAGTTTTGATACTTCTAATTGTTTCTAATGATTTTTATTTAAGTTGCAAAACGAATTTAAACAGAAAATCGAAGATTCGGCACTACTCAACGAAATCCCTTTCATCTGATACATCATTCATCGCAACTTAGAGGAGGGATAGGAATCCATACTACAGTAGCATGTATAACTTTATACAT
Organism: Aelia acuminata; assembly: GCA_911387785.2. Classification (NCBI taxonomy): domain Eukaryota; kingdom Metazoa; phylum Arthropoda; class Insecta; order Hemiptera; family Pentatomidae; genus Aelia; species Aelia acuminata. Next base: position 144,566,140 of record OU426979.1, on the reverse strand, counting down.
AGTATGTATAGTATAAGAGTATAACTCTCACATTCGATACTTATTTTTTTTCTCAATACATTGATGTTATAAGCGATTTTAGAAAAACATTTTTATTTGTATACACCATATAGTGTAACCAAGAAGGTGTATTCAGAAGCATAGAATTTCTTGATTAAGCAATGTACCATCTTTATGTTGAAAGAACAGTTTACTTTTCCAAGTACCCACTACCAAAAAACAGCTAAGTATAATACAATTAGTCTTTCTACATCTTAGAGTTACATTGCAGTTATCCTCAGTAATAATTAGTTTAACTTGAAAGGAAATAATACATTACCTCATTCTCTTATTACTTCAAGGAAATTAAAATAATCCTTAAAATATTGTAAGGTAAGTAACCATAAACATGTCAAAAAAAGTGTATCTTTTACCACTCCACAGCTTTTGTAAAAACGGTCAAACTTTAGAGTTAACAAGAGAAAAATGTGGTGAATTCTCAATGAAACAAAATCCATCAAATCCAACCAGTAAAGTTCGTTCTGCGTACTTTTAACATAGAAATTGTACAAGAACCTCTTAGTTTTGTGCTAGATGTTTTACGTTGTCCTATTTTTTAATTTTGCAATAATAAAATACCGTAGTAGAAATAAAATTGGCTACGCTACATAATTTTCACACCCAGTGAATATATGTCTGCAATCTGAAAATGATGAATACAAAAGTGGAAACAAGACTAATGTAGCAAACCGACAACCAACTGAAGCGCATGAGATGTTCTCGGCACAGCAGAACCTCTTCTTTGGTTTCATACATAAAAAATAAAAAGTGAATGATGGGCTCAATAATAAGGACAGCGACACTAAAAGCATCATTCGCCTTTCCGCTTTCCTTATAATATGTAATGAGTTTCATTTTTGTCTTATTTGAGTTTAATTTTATATGTTTTTATACGGGGCTATTTGGAGTCAAGGGACCCCAAAACGTGTATTTCCGTTGAAAACGAATGATTGCAGAAACAACCGTGGCATCGGTTTTATAAACGCCTGCTACAAACTATACCTGAAAATAATACAAACGCCTAAAGAATATCACCTATTTATCATATCACCTATCATTATTTCTATCACCTAGTAGAAGTAGAGACTTAGAAGAAGTCTTTACTAAAATACAAGTATCATGATTGAAACAGGTAAGACTTAATTAGAAGAAATAGTTATTAACTAATTAGTAAGACAAGGATGTGGACTCTCCCGAAGGATATAATGATGACATCGTTATTAAGATGACCTAACGGAATATACAAATAACATAACTTTAAAGTTTCCAGTAACAAAACTAAATTAATGGCTCTCCGAGAAATATATGTAACATCAAAATTTGTTTTGGAAAATACGAAAGCTTAAGTGTAAAGGTGCCTTTACACCTTACGAACCTCACCTTCGAACAAGTTCTCCTTCGAACCTTGCCGTACCGACGTGAAGCGAACAGCCATTTATACTTCACGTGACGTTAAGCGAACCAACATGGCTGACGCACCCAAAGCTAGCTTATGATTAAGAAAAAATCTCCATAATCAATATATTTTATATTATCTGAAAAATAAAAAAATAGGAGACGATTTACAACGTTTCACAAATTACACTAGTATCACAAACAACTCCTGTCACTAAGGAAAAACCCAAATCAAAAGTGACACTAGCGCTACCCCCGAACCCAGGCGAACAGATGAAGTACCTATATCACCCGAACAGTCGTCGTGAAGCCTTCACGAAGGTTGTTCGAGGGTGGTGTTCGAAGGTAAAGTTCGTAAGGTGTAAAGGCACCTTAAGGTAGGTTACCACTAAAAAATAAGAGAATAAAATTCAAACTGCCGAGATGAGGTTCCTAAGAAAGACAAAGGACTGCACAAGAGGGGGATTGGTCAGAAATAACCATACTAGGGCGGAATTAAATATTTTCATTATTAAAAATAACCGTAAAGATAAAATAAGATTAAAGAACATCGTCAAGATTGGAAGCACCATGGATGCCAAGTTACAGAATTCCGAATGAGGCGAGTCTGGCAACCGCGGAAAAGATAGGAATGATTTTGTGAGTTTGGAACAGGCAAGAGGAAATCAAATAAGTATAAAAATATCAGACACTTGCCTTTTCTCCTTTATTGAGAATTAGCGATTTCTAAAATCAAAATTAAGCAAACATTTTAATTAATATAAAAGCGTTCAGTTAAACTATTACGCTGTACTTTCTGCGACTTTCTTATTGTAAATCTTACAAGACACATGAACTTTTGCATTTTTATCGAGTTAAAATATAGTTATAATAATTCATTAAGACCAGCAAGACTGGTTGAACACTTTCAAGGAGAACCAGCAGGCGAAAACATAAGCAATGTCACTAAGTATGTTATCATTTCATTAATTCCATTATTTATTAATTATCAGTTAACGTCAGTCAAATGTAATTCGTAACATACATTTAGTTGAGGTTATATTTGCGGACTGAATGTCCTAAAAAAAAAATCTGGTGCGATGCGCGCAACACAACTTTCATTTACGAACTTACTTAGATTAGAAATCGATGTGTTTCGCTAATATGTAAACGCCATTCCTCAACATATTTTTCACATTCATTTTTTATTATAAAAAATTTGAGCATCACGTATTTAATCTCTAAAGTCAAATAATTTTTTCATTAATAAATAAAAGTTTTTATTTTCATAATACGGTTAATTAAATTTTGGCTGTCACATCGCGGGCATATTCATACATCGAATAATCAGTTTGATTGAAATAGTTACAGTCGTTTTTGCAGCCGCACACGCACACACTCACCATTTCGAGGGACTTGGTTATTTGGACTCAGGGGACCCCAAAACGTGTATTTCCATTGAAAACCGGAAGTCGAAATTTTTCACGATCGCAATACTTTCCCTTACTATATATTTTATATATAGGTAAGTTTTTTTTTTTTTTTTTTTTTTTAATAACTTTATTTATATATCCACACCTGTCACAAACAAAAACGCGACAATAAGCGGATGTGATCGATATATAGCACACAAAAAAAAAACAGGCATGTCAGGCATGAGGGAGTTCGGCACCCATCGGCACCTTCTCTTGACATGAAATTCTATAAGATTTTATACTAGAAGATCTCTTAGCCAGCTCCTTTTTAGCCTTCTTCTGGTGTTCTCGGGCATGTCCGATGTCGCCATATTCTGTATTAGTTTGTTGTAATGTCCTTGGAGTTTGTCGTGAAATCTTTTGTATGATGTATGAATATATTTTTGGACAGTAGGTATTTGTAAGTCTGTGTTTTTGTTGCTGACGTACCAGGGTAAACGTGTAATTAGTCTTAGTGTTTTTGATTGAAATGTTTGTATTTTCTGTACGTGAGTCTTTTTCGCTGTCCCGAAAATTTGCGATGCGTATGCCCATAAGGGTTTTAAAAGGTATGTATAAGTGTTCAGTCTTTGTCTGATCTTCATTTTCGATCGCTTGTGAAGAATGGGGTACAGTAATTCTTCTGTTTAGACTCAGGCGTTTCTGTTTTACATGTGGGCCCCATGTCATTCTTTCGTCGAAAGTAAGTCCTAAGTAATGAACGGTATTAGTCTGTTGGATTGGTTCATTGTTTATATAAACTGGAGGGCAGGCGTTGTGTCTGAGAGTAAATGTGATGTGCTGAGATTTTTCGTGGTTGAGTTTTATTTTCCATTGTTTAAAATATTTCTCTAGCTTTCCTAGGTAATGTTGAAGTGTCTGTGAAGCTCGAGTGATATCAATGTGTCTAGTGAGAATGGCTGTATCGTCTGCGTATGTTGCTATTATAGTGTTTGGGCATGTTGGTATATCATGGGTGTATATTATGTACAGTAGGGGTGCGAGTATTGACCCTTGTGGCACTCCGGCTTTAATTGGATGCATAGTAGATACCTCTGTTCCTTGTCGGACAGAAAAGAACCTGTCAGATAGAAAGGAGAGAAGTATGAGATAGTAGGTCGAAGGAAGAAAAGATTTAAGTTTGAAAAGTAGTCCTTTGTGCCAGACTCTGTCAAAAGCTTGGGCTACATCCAAGAATACGCCAGTAGCATATAGTCTCCTCTCTAGTGCGACTGAGATGTAGTCTGTGACTCGGTGTAGTTGGTGTATGGTTGAGTGAAGTGAACGGAATCCAAATTGATGTTCGGGTAGTATTTGTTTGTCAGTTAGTATGTCGAGTAGTCGTCTGTAAAATAGTTTTTCAAAAATTTTAGAGCAAACCGGTAGTAAACTGATAGGTCGGTATGAAGAGGGGTTTTTGCTATCTTTGTTGGGCTTGGGAATCATCAGTATGTGTGAGTATTTCCATTGTAATGGGAATTTTGTCGTCCTTAGTATAGAGTTGAAGATAGTTGTAAGGAAGACTATAGCTTTTCTGGGCATATGCTGGAGTAGGTCGGCAGTGATCAGGTCGTGTCCTGGAGCTTTCTTTTTCGGAAGTTTGTTTATTTCAAAAAGGACTTCAGACGGTCTAAAAGCAATTGGTGGTAGGGTTAAAGGTAAAGGTTTATCTAAGGTGTCCTGTACCAAGGTTTCGTGTTCATCGTCTGTGTAGTCAGTATGTGGTGTAAAGACAGTGGACAGATGATTAGCAAATATTTCAGATTTTTCACTGTCCGATGCGGCCCAAGAGCCATCTTCTTTTCGAAGTGGCGCTGACACCTCGCGATGCCTAAGCAATCTCTTTGTATGTCTCCATAAACTTCCGTCATCTGTATTAAGATTTTCTAAAAATGAATCGTAATTTGTCTGTTTAAATTTTTGTATTTGCCGTTTTAGTTCGTTATTTATTCGGTTGTAAGTCTGTTTATCTGATGGTAGTCTTTTAGTCTGCCATACCTTACGAGCTCTTCTCTTTGCTCTGATCAAATCTCTTATATATTGTGGGTAACATTGCTGATTACTTTTTGTTCTTCTTGGTATTGACGATGTGAGTGCTGATTCCTGTATGGTCTTCGTCAGAAATTCGACAGCATCTTCAACTTCTTTTTCATCTTTTATCGAGATAGGAACTGAGAGCTTTTGATTTAGAATTTCTTGATAACAATCCCAGTCTATCTTCCCTCGATTTAGCGTCGGACGTTTTTCTTTTTGGCAAGGTTCGTCAAAAAGGGTTAGCTGTATAAGGGAATGATCAGAGCATAGATCAGAGCTGGTTCTAATTGTGTAAGGTATGGTCTGCAGTCCTTTTGTGATAAAGAAATCGAGTAAGTCAGGTGTCTTGAGTCTAGACGTGGGCCAGTAAGTCGGTGAATTTGGAGAAATAGTGTTTAATGAGAGTTGTTGGAGTGCAGTCTGCAAGTTTCTCCCTCTTGGTGTACATAGTCGGGACCCCCATACCTGATGCTTAGCATTGTAGTCACCCCCGGCAATGAAACATCTTCCCAGTTTATCAAAGAAATTGTTAAACATGCCAGGTGTCAGCGCATAACGAGGAGGGCAATACACCGCAGCTAGTGTTATTGTATTCTGTGCAGTGTATAAAGTTACGGCAGTGGCTTGGATGTGTGGTGTAATTGGTAATTGTATTGAGTGGTGTTTTAATGATGATTTTATGATGATAGCTGTTCCTCCATGTGAAGTGTTATCTGGGTGATCTGTTCTGTAAATAGTATAGTCTGGTATATGTATCTTATTTCGAGAGGTCAAATGTGTTTCAGTTATTAAAGCAACGTCAGTTCGTTTGTAAGTATATGTCGATTTCGGTTTTATGTTGGAGTATTCCGTTAGTATTCCACAGAATGATTGACAAAGAACCCACAGTAAGGCATTTATGGGCCATAAACAGGGCAGTAGGCTGGTGTTACTTGTGAAAGTTGTTGTACAAGGTTGAAAAGGGGCTGGATAAGATTATTTAGACCGTTTAACAGATTAAAAATTTGGGAAGTGACATTCTCGACAGGTTGCGCCGACTGAGCAGCGCCCTGCCTCATACCTGACATGCTAATATTCTGCTTCGGTCTTCCTTCTGATGCTGGCCGAGTGTGAGGTGGTGACTGCTGCTGCGGTTCGTTCACTGGTCCCATGTAAGGCTGAGAAGGCTGAGGGAGTGGAGGGAAATCTTGGGGTGCTGATGGCACGGTTGGTTGGCTCGGTTCTGACCTGACAAGAGACTGATATCGGGATTTTCGTGCCATTCTGAGTAACTTTAGAGTCTCACATCCTCTATAATTTGCTGGATGTGCTCCTCTGCAGTTGGCGCAGATAGCTGGTGTATCCCGGGTCTTCTGACATGTAGCACTTAGGTGATTTTGGCCACATCTCACACATTTAGGCTGGTGGTTGCAGTAGGTTTTTGTGTGACCGTACTGCTGGCAGCGGATGCACTGCGGAATTACTCTTTTTTTTCTGGGTTCTTCTATGGTTACTCGGGTGTAGTACAGAAAGTTGATTTCGAAGATTTTATCGTTGAAGGATTGTTTGGTGATGTCTACGAAGAACATCGGTAATGGCTGTTTAAATCTGGAGATAGCATTTGTGACATTTGTCGCTTCATAGCCTCTTAATTTTAGTTCGTTTATAATTACTGATTTGGGAGTCGAATAGTGCAAATTTTTTATTACAATGCGCGGGCATCTGTCATCAGGAAGCTGGAACGTGTGGAATGAAGCATCTTCTTTTCTTAAAAAATTTACTATTGCACGGTAAGCGTCTGATGTTTCGGGATAAATACACACTTTGTTGCCTGTTGCCTTTAGGTTAAATGAAGTTGGGCCACTAACCTTTTCCAGGAACTGTATGAGAACTGGATAATTTTTGATTTCGTTAACGAAAATAGGAGGTGGTTTGGATGGATTTTCTGGTTTTTTTGTATCAGACGAATTTTCTTCTTTATCAATAGATTGTTGGGCTAACGGGGCAAATCTGTTGTGTGTGGCAGTGACCGCCACGTTGATCTTAGGTCGTTTGGGTTTGTTGGCATCTTCTCTTACGACTTCTGAGAGACGTTTGCGACCTGTGACTAATTCCCAAGCCCCCTCTTGGAGCTGCGAATTAGTATTTGAGACAATTTCTAGCTTATCTAAGACTTCCACATCCACCGGTGTTGGCGGACGGTCCGTCATACTTAAAGTCCTAAAACTCACCTCACTAATGTTCACACAAGTTCAGTGGGCTACTAAGTCACTATAAAATTACTTTTCACAAATAAAAAATTCTATTTAACACAATAAAACACTAATTTAAAATAACATAACCTCTTTTACATGCTACTTCACCTTATCAAACATATGTTCTCTATATAGGTAAGTGAAAGTAAAAAGATAACCGGAGAAGAAAGCATCGCTGCTCTTACTGTACAGGATTGCTAGTTACACAGCATAGCGATCTATCTATTATGAATAATATATTCACGTGTGTGATGGAAATGATTGGGGGTGCGGTCAAATGAAACACTATATGTGCAATAACAGATATATTGTGCCGACGTTTCGACCCGACATTCAGGTCTTCATCAGGGCTGTCGAGTGAACTGTTACATCGAACCAAAGCCCTATTTCTTTAAAATTTTGATATCTGTAAATTTCTCGGTATTTGTCTTGCAATAATATATTCACATTTGTTTTTCTTTCTTCCTCGTTTTTCCTTAATGATGATACTACCTTGATGGCAGCGTTTTAGTTCATTTTTACTTTCACTTACCTATATATGAAATATATAGTAAGTGGAAGTATTGCGATCGTGGAAATTTTCGACTTCCGGTTTTCAACGGAAATACACGTTTTGGGACCCCCTGAGTCGAAATAACCAAGTCCCGCGAAATGGTCTGCGTGTGTGTGTGTGTGTGTATGTGAACAGAATAGCTCAAAAACTATAAACCGTGGGAACCTGAAATTGGGTATTTAGTGTAGGTATATGCCCGCGATGTGACAGCAAAAATTTCATCAAAATTGCTCAAAGGGAGGGGGTACTTTATTTAATAACTTTTTACGTTTTTTTCGATTTTCTCAAAAACGGCTCTAACGATTTTGATTAAACTGAGTATTTGATCGATTTATATGCCCAAAATATGATTGTAAAAATTTCATCAAAATTGATTAACCGGAGGGGGGACTTTACTTAATAAATTTTGTATCATTTTCACGTGTTTTTTTTATTTACTCAAAAACGGTTTTAACGATTTTGATCAAACTTGGTATTTGATGTATTTATCTGCCCGAGATATTACTGTAAAAATTTCATCAAAATTGATAAACCGGAGGGGGGACTTTACTTAATAAATTTCGTATCATTTGCACGTGTTTTTTTAATTACTCAATAACGGCTTTAACGATTTTGATCAAACTGGGTATTTGACGTGTGTATGTGTTTAAGATGTGATAGCCCGCATTTCATCAAAATTGCTCAAACGGAGGGGGCACTTTATTTCCTAACTATTTTTGCAATTTTTACCTTTTTTTCGATTATCTCAAAAACGGCTTTCACGATTTTCATCAAATTCGTCATGTTTAATGAAAATTAGGTGTTCTTTAATATCAGGCAAGCTTTATCATTATTAAAATGTTCTGGGGGGGGGGGGCTTAAATGGGGTATGGGCCTTTTTTGTTTGTTTGTTTTTTTGTTTCCAATAAAGTACCTTTGTTTTTGTTTACATGGAGAAATTAACTGTCTCTCGTTACGCCTAAAAATAAGAAATGGCTAAGTATGAGATATGATAAAAATAAACAAAACATAAAGAGGAGAAAAAAAGAAAAATATTCAGTCAACTCATAAAACGCGTTGAGCCCACGCATGACGCTTTTAATGACAGAGCATTGTTTATAATTAATGCCCTTCTGTTCATTTAATGGAAATGATTTGTTTCATGGGAAATAAATGAAATATTCAACAAGTACATAGAGAATTATAAAATCAGTCGACTGGGAGTATTATGCTTGCATTGCCGAATTATCTCAAGTAAAAACTTTTATTAAACAATAAAATAAAGTAGTGTTTGTTATAGAGCAAATGAAAACAAAAAAAATCTGGTGCGTGCGCGCAACACACAACTTTCACTTACCAACTTACTAAGATAAAAAATTGACGTGTTTTGTTAAATATCATTTCCTATTCTACATTCATATCTTATTTTTATTAATCGTTAAAGCCGTTTTTGAGTAAATAAAAAACCCCGTGAAAATGATACAAAATTTATTAAGTAAAGTCCCCCCTTCGGTTGATCAATTTTGATGAAATGTTGGCTATCACATATTTGGCATATACATACATCAAATACCCAGTTTGGTCACAATCGTGAAAGCCGTTTTTGAGTAAATAAAAAAAGCACGTGAAAATGTTACAAAATTTATTAAGTAAAGTCCCCCCTTCGGTTGATCAATTTTGATGAAATGTTGGCTATCACATATTTGGCATATACATACATCAAATACCCAGTTTGGTCACAATCGTGAAAGCCGTTTTTGAGTAAATAAAAAAAGCACGTGAAAATGTTACAAAATTTATTAAGTAAAGTCCCCCCTCCGGTTAATCAATTTTGATGAAATTTTTACAGTCATATCTCGGACATATAAATACATCAAATACCCAGTTTGATCAAAATCGTTAAAGCAGATTTAGAGTAAATAAAAAAAACACGTGAAAATGTTACAAAATTTATTAAGTAAAGTCCCCCCTCCGGTTAATCAATTTTAATGAAATTTTTACAGTCATATCTCGGGCATATAAATAGATGAAATACTCAGTTTAATCAAAATCGTTAGAGCCGTTTTTGAGAAAATCGAAAAAACCCTAAAAAGTTATTAAGTAAAGTACCCCCTCCCTTTAAGTAATTTTGATGAAATTTATGCTGTCACATCGCGGGCATATACCTACACTAAATACCCAATTTCAGGATCGCACGGTTTATAGTTTTTGAGCTAGTCTCTTCACATACACACACACACACAGACCATTTCGCGGGACTTGGTCATTTCGACTCAGGGGACCCCAAAACGTGTATTTCCGTTGAAAACCGGAAGTCGAATTTTTTCACGATCGCAATACTTCCACTTACTATATATTTCATATATAGGTAAGTGAAAGTAATAAGAAATGAATGTGGAAAAATGTGTAACTGAGTGAGAACTGGCATTAACACAACGCATTAATTTCTAATCTAAGTTGGTAAGTGAAAGTTGTGTGTTGCGCACACGCACCAGATTTTTTTTTCTATGTATGTCCACCGATTACTCCGAGATGGGTGGACCAATTGGAACGTAACCTTTTGCATCTTGTACAGTATTTTCCCAATGTGGTCCCATTAAATTCTTTTTTGGGTTCTTAATTTATTTAATAAGTTATCGGGAAAAAAATGAAAATAATTATTAAATTATCGCTTAAAATATTTACTTATTGGAAAAACATATGGCATATATAACATAAGGTATGCTCCAAAAAACAAAACACGTTAATAACTAACAAACTGCTCATGTACTTTCCTCACTTTTTTATTCTAACCGTTATTGGTTAATTTTAAGCAATGCTTAATAATGTTTCAATGTTCGATGAATCGGTTGAAAAACCAACCAATCAAGTTCAGAATCAAAAGAGTAGGGAGGAAACATGAGTAGTCTGTTGTTAGCTATTGGCGTGTTTCAGGTTCTTGTTAGAACAAACCTTATACATACGAAAATATAATAAATACGTTCTCCAATTCCATATATGATGGGTAATTGTATGATTTTGTACTTTACGTTATGATAACGTTTCTAGCTGGTGGCACTTAGGATTTGCTATAATCTGTATAGAGTCTCTATAGTGTGCCTATGTGTTAGTCTCAATCGTTTCCTACGTAATAACTGAGAAGCAGAATAAATCGTTACTAAAGAGCCAGATTGTGTTTTAAATTTTTATGGATTTTGAAGTCTTGATCGATCTTTATTAAATCGAAAGAAATTTAAATATTCTATGAAGGTTGCCAAGATTTTCAAAAGTCAAAACGTCATTAAGTGTTTGCGTTTCCATAAAGCATGAGTGCGCTTTTCAGGACCTAAGTCTAGTGTTGAATGAATGCATTTTATTGAAACAGAAATGATAATGGACTTATACCAATCTGGGTTGGATGCGTTTATGGGTTTTTCGCATTCTAGGCCACCATGCACTCAAGTACCGCAATAACTAACGTATGTGTTGTGTATAGTTAACGAGCCATAAACAATAAAAGTCTTTTAAACCTTTTTCCCTTACTCAGGTGCTTCTCCAGCAGTATAATCAGAAACCCCCTCCTCTTTCCCTTTCCACTTGGGCTATCCATGTGACATATTGAATCATTCTTAGTCTATCCTTAGTCGTAGCAACTAGCAGTAAAGATCTATTCTTATGTAATCTTTGTACTTTTGAGCAATAAAGTTTATTTTTTAAGTCCGCTATTTGGTCAGCACGTTAACTGGCGTCCGAACACAGGGACTGCAAGCATCAAGAAATCACTGTTCTCAGGTATCTTGATTTGTCTTCGCAGTTCACTCCGAACTCTGACGAACTTTGGTATTGAAGACCCACTCATCCGAGGTATCTTTAGTATCACTGCTTCTGGCCCACTCTACCCGAGGTACCAGAAGATTCTGACGATTTTGGAAGATTCAACCTAGGACATCACTCACCCGAGGTATCCTAAGTTGCAGTTCACTGGACTCACTGGTCGCAGGTATCCAGTAGAACTTCACGGCTCTCCAATAGTAAGCTTTTAAGATAACTTTGTTGTATTTTCTTTTATTTTTCATTAATTTTATTGCATTTTATTTTATTGTATTTAAGTTTTATTGCATTTTATATTACTTTGTTAAATTTAAAATTTTATGAATACCGACCCTGCGCTAAATCGTATTACTGAACAAATTAATAAATTAAAAAAGATGGAATCATTTCAAATTAAGAGTGCAGACTACGACCATATTCCACAATTTGATGGTAATCCGCATAATTTATTAAAATTTGTAAGTGTTGTTAGGCAAGTTAAAACTATTGTATGTGCTAGCAATAATACCTTTAAAGAATTAAATGAAAAAAGATTACTTAGTAAAGTCCTCGCGCGTTTAACTGCTGATGCAGATTATATCAATACAACATGCGAATTTGCAACAATCGACGAACTCCTCAATTATTTAGAAAGAACTTTCCGCGATTCAAGATCAATTGAACAATTAACTTTTGAATTATTTAACACCAACATTAAACATAAAGAACATCCTCTAGATTTTCTCCAAAGATTAGACAAAAACCGTACTCTAATCATTTCTCGGCACAGAATAGACAAAACGTATAATAGGGAAACCGTAATTGCCCATTTAGAAACCCAACTACTTTACCATTTCTTTACCAATATGCCTTTACACGTTAGAACTTACTTGATGACTAAAACCGAGAAACTTAAGAATTTAGATGATTTAAGAAACCTTATTCAAAATGAGAATCATCTCCTGTTTGACGATTTAATTTCATCCGGATCAATGAATCGAGCTGGTGATAAAACCGAACATTTTCAAAAGAAAAAATTTGATCACCATAAACATCATAAAAAGCACTATAATAATCATCATAACAACGGACATTATAATAACCACCATTATAATCCTCACCATAATAATTACCATAATAATCACCAATACGATTATAACCCAAATTATAATCATCAAAATCATCACCAATCTAGAGAAGTCCACAATCGGGAATGGAATCCTCAGGATCAACGTAAATTTTTTAATAAACCCAATTCCGGACAATACAGGCAAAATAACCAAAACCAGTACCATAATAATTATCAGCGACCCTATAACGGCACAACAGGTCAAACGGTTTCTATGAGAAGTGCTAACTCTCAACCTCCGAAACAACCAGTTTTTGAGATCGAGGAAACACAGGAAGACCCCCGAGACATAAAAATAAGAGGACTCGAATCCCAACTCACTCATTTTTTAGGAAACCGCCAGAACGAAACGAACAATCCCTAGTATTAGAATTTCATACTATAAATTTTGATCAACTCCCTTACGTGACAGACCATAATGATCGGAAATGGCTTATAGATACAGGTTCTAAAAGTAATTTTATTAATCCCGACATCATTCCGAAGGAAGTACCGCGAGTAAAAGAAAAATTTGTTGTTAAAACAGCAACAGGGGAAAAATACGGCGACGAAGTTTTATACACCTATTGCGATACTACGTTTTTGAAAAATCCAGAAAAACTAAAATTTTTTATTTACAAGTTTAGTCCAAATTATGACTTATTAATCGGCAATCAAACCATGGACGATATGGAGTCTAAAATTGAATTTAAAGATCGCTTAATCACAACAAAATATAGTTCGTTTAAGTTTCACTTACGTGACGAAAACCGCGAAATAAGTTTAAAAGAAGGAGTTAATTCGGTCCCAATAAATAAAGAAGGAATTTTTTATGTTGATTTAAAAACCGACGATATAGAAATCCCACCAGGTATATATGAGAATAATTTAAACATAATTAGCAAAAATAGTAAAACGTTAGAAATAAATTTTCATGATCTTCTTGGCGAAGAAGTTGAAGAAATCCACCCCAGTTCAGAAAACATTTCTGAACAAATTCCAAATTTAATCCGTGGAGATCATATGGCTCCCAAAGACAGAGAAACACTCATATTTCTACTAAGAAAATATCCATCCATTTTTAAAACCGATAAAGATGAATTGTCCGCAACCGACATTTTAGAACATAAAATTAAAACTAAAACAGAGGAACCTATTTATTCAAAAAATTACCGATATCCCCATCAATTCCGCGAAGATATAAAGAACGAAATCACCAAATTATTAGAAAACAAAATAATTCAACCCAGTAATTCTCCTTATAACTCCCCAGTTTGGGTTGTTCCCAAAAAACTAGACGCATCCGGTCAACGAAAAGTAAGATTAGTTATTGATTATCGAAAGCTAAACCAACAGACAATTCCAGATAAATATCCGCTCCCTCATATTGAAGACTTGTTAGGAAAATTAGGTCGTGCTTCTATCTTCACAGCAATGGACTTATGTTCCGGATTCCACCAAGTCCGAGTTGAAAAAGATTCAATCCCCAAAACCGCGTTTTCAACCGACCAAGGGCACTTCGAATTTCTTAGAATGCCTTTTGGGCTCTGTAATGCTCCTGCAACGTTTCAGCGAGCAATGAACATAATTTTTTCGGATGTCCCAAACACCCTCATCTATATGGATGATATAATAATTTTTTCTGAAAATATGACGGATCACATGAAACATATTGAAACGGTTTTGCAAAAACTTCAAAAACATAATTTAAAAATACAATTGGATAAAACGGAATTTTGTAAGCGTGAATTATTATTTTTAGGTCATATCATATCGGAAAAAGGTATACAACCTAACCCAGCTAAAATTTCAGCCATTAAAAAAAAGCTTTTTTTCAGATCATAAAATTTCAGCCATTAATAAAAAGCTTTTTAGGACTAACCGGTTTTTACAGAAAAATGATACCAAATTACGCAAAAATCGCATCTCCCCTAACTAAATCATTAAGAAAAGGGATAACTATTAACCCATCTTCTTATAAAGAAGCATTTGAAAAGTTAAAAGAACTCATTAGTAGTAGCCCGGTCCTACAAGTACCAGATTTTTCCAAAGACTTCTATTTAATTACTGACGCCTCTAATGTCGCTGTCGGCGCAGTCCTCAGTCAAAAACATAATAATATAGAATTACCCGTTTGTTTCGCGTCCAGAACGCTTAATAAAGCCGAGCAAAATTATTCCACAATCGAAAAAGAATGTCTAGCCATAATTTGGGCGTGCAACCACTTTAAGCCTTATTTGTACGGAAGAAAATTTCACATATACACCGATCATAAGCCCTTAGAATACATGAAAACATGCAAAACCCAAAACGCTAGGTTAATTAGATGGAAAATAATGTTAGAAGATTTCGATTTTGACATAAAACATATAGAAGGAAAAGCTAATAAAGTAGCCGACTATCTATCGCGATTCCCAAACGGAAAACAGGAGTTATTACACATATCTGAATCAGACGAAGAAAGCCTCGCGACTGTTCATTCTGATAACTCATCTTCCGAAAATAGAATAATGATTAACGAAGACAAAAGTAAACCCGTTAATATTGAAAAACATCAAATTATAGTCCAAAAAGGATTTTCGAACACACGCAACTCCCAACCTTTTCAAACTAAACATAGGAGTGAAATATTTATTTTAGGTTATGAGAGCGAGGAAGATCTAGAAAATTCATTATTAGAATTCGTAAAACCAAGCACCACATACGGTATATACTGTTCGACTAAAAGCAAGATAACATCGGAAATAGACCTTTTAGAAAAAACATATTTTAACATAAGCGAACTATTTAGAACAAAATTTCAGACAAATAAGTTAAAACGATATTTTAATTATGTCACAGACGTAACCGATAAAGACCAACAGGACGAACTAATCTCCGATTATCATATAAGTAAAACCCATCATAGAGCAGCGGAAGAAACCTTCGAGAAATTAAAAAATGAATACTATTGGCCTAACATGCTAAGAAACATTAAATCCTGGATTTCGAATTGTGAAATTTGCCTACAAACAAAATATGACAGACACCCACCGAAACCTAAATTCAAATTAACCCCCACACCAAACAAACCATTCGAAGAAATACAAATGGACACAATACATATCAACGGCAAATATGTTCACTGCATTGTGGACGTTTTTTCAAAAAAAATGTTTACTTATCTTTCGGAAACAAACAATCAGAGAGACACAAAAGATGCTCTTGTGGCCTACTTGAATATTTTTCCAAAACCAACCCTTGTAACCACGGATAACGGCCGTGAATTCGACAATTTAGTGTTTAAAGACTTATTAAGATATCTAAACATTCAAAAACATGAAACCACTCCTCAAAATTCAAACTCCTTAGGAACACTAAACAGGGCAAGCTCCACCCTTTTGGAACAAATGAGAGTTTTACATTTACAACATCCCGATAAACCTTTTAAGGAAATTCTAGAATTAGCGACAATAATTTACAATAATTCCATTATTACTAAATTAAAGCTAACGCCGAACGAAATAACTTTTGGTATCAATACAAATGCTTTTAAAGAACACCCATTCATTCAAGAACAATTAGTCAACGACTATCATAAAAATTTAGAAATTATACATAAAGCGGTTAAAAACAAATTGGACGAAAATAAACAAAAATATATAAACAGAGCTAATGAGAAACGCGATGACATCAGTGTCATTTCCTCCGGTAAAGTTGTCGTTAAAACCCCACGTCAAGTTTCAAAATTAGATAAACGATATCAAATTTGCAAAATAAAAGGTAAACGAATAAGAGCACGGAAAAACTTAAGCAAAAAAGTCCACGCAAAAAATATTAAAAAGCAAACTCGAGCCGAGGATAAATTACAGTCAGAAATAGACGAGGTGGTGCACGTGCTGAACGGTAAGATAAGGGAAATGCAACGAGAGCGCTCACAACAGTCTAATGTTGCAGATGTCGGTACTCCTCCTGACTTCAATGATCTCGTGGCTGCTGACGCCTCAGATTCCGAGTTCGAATGGCCTCCACATTCAAAAGATATCAACAGGCCCCGGCGCGATGGTTCTACCTGTAAATAAAACTTACATAATTAACGATTATTATTCTTTCTTAGATTATAAGAATTTAAGTTTATTGTTTAACGAAATTAGAAATTTAGAAGGTAGTATTAGAAATCTCAAAACAGAAAAAGAATATAAAATATTGCATTCCGTTTTAACTTATAGGTATAAAAATTTATTAACCCGTATATCTCACCTAACCAATCAAAAACGCACTAAAAGAGGGATTCTGAATGGCCTTGGGAAAGCTATAAATTTTATTACCGGAAACCTCGACGACGACGATCGCCAAAGATACGACTCCGTCATACAACAATTAGAAAGGAACATGTATAGAATTGAAAGCAATGAAAAACATAGATTGAGCATAAGCACGCGGCTAGCATCTGAATTAAATAAAGATATAAGTATCCTAAATCATTATAAATCCCAAATCAACTCTAATAACGTAATGACAGACTTATCTTTAGAAAAACTTAAGCATCACGATTTATTAGCCATCTTGACTTTGTTAAACGAAAAAATAAAAGACATTGAAGACTCAATAGAATATTGTATTAAAGGCGTACTTCATCCCAGTATTATTAAACCAAATGAATTTGCTAACATTTATAACAATCGATCTAACTTGCTAACAAAAGACACAGAATTAAATTGGCTTCTTGGTAAGAGCACATGCTCCATAACAAATTCTGGCATTATATATTATTTCATTCAATTACCATTAAATACCACTGGAATCATGTCGTATCTAGCCACACCTTATCCTTATATTCACAATAATAAAACTTTCATAATGCAAATTGAAAAAACCATTATTATAAAAAACAATAGCAATATATATAAACCCACTAAGTGCCTTAGTTATAATTATGAATTATATTGTAAAAATTTAGAATTATTAGATAATAAGTGTATTAAAGAATTAGTTCATAATAAACCTCTTGATAACTGTAAATTACTAATTGTAAAATCAAACCCCATGGTTATGTACATTCCTGAAACAAGACAATATATAACACATTTAATTAAATCCATCGAAACTGAAAAAGAAGGTTTAATTCATAACAATAATTTGTATTCAACTTCTTTAATAAACTTAGAAAATAAGGAACATTTTGTAAACAATACTAAATTACCCATAGTTTATAATGATATTGTATACCTACCCTTTATTCCCGAGCATCTCCCTCAACAACATATTGTAACAAATATAACTTTAGAAAAATTAGATGATATTAAGCTTGACCCCATAGAAATAGAACAATTAGAAGATTATGTTGTAAATAGTGATGATATTTGGAAATATGTATTAACTCTTGTAACGTTTTATTTATTATTCTTTCATATTTACACATATGTAAAAGTTATCCCAAATGTTTGTAAAACCCAACAAAATATTGAGAGCCCTTCCTCTCTACAAACTTTCCAATCCTCAAATCCTATTGAGTACCCACCAGAATTTGATGGCAGGGCCATAGCATGGCATTCACTTATTCACAAAATTGGCCAAAATTAATGTGTTCAGGGGACTTCACACTTAAGGAGGGAGGAGTTAACGAGCCATAAACAATAAAAGTCTTTTAAACCTTTTTCCCTTACTCAGGTGCTTCTCCAGCAGTATAATCAGAAACCCCCTCCTCTTTCCCTTTCCACTTGGGCTATCCATGTGACATATTGAATCATTCTTAGTCTATCCTTAGTCGTAGCAACTAGCAGTAAAGATCTATTCTTATGTAATCTTTGTACTTTTGAGCAATAAAGTTTATTTTTTAAGTCCGCTATTTGGTCAGCACGTTAACTTATTATATTCCCCAATAAATGAAAATTTTCATAGGAAACATTTTCCCAGTAGTAGTGTGATAATAATTAAATCGTCTTTACAGACATTTAAAAAAGAAATTAAAATTTCAATGTTTGCCAATGTTCATCCATCAATAAAACTAACGGCAAATTAAAGTTGATATCTCTCAGAAAACAACCACATTGTATGAAAGTCCACGCAGCAAAAATATAGCAGCCATAAAAATGATTGCTTTCAAAAAGGCTACTCCGCTAGAATTGAAGCTGCAGTGTTTTCTGTAAACTCATTTTCTGAATAATTGTTTATTAAGAAGGATATTATTCGTGCCACTTCGCTCTCAAGTTTAGTCAACAATTCATCGAAATGGGCGACGAACATAATTGACTCGACCAAGAAATATTATTGAATTAAACAAGTAGTATAATATCGAGAACAATAATATCCTTCGTAATAATAAATTAACCATAAAATGACTCCCAAAACGCTGTCGCTTCTATCCTAGCGGCTCTACCCTTTTGATAACGATCAATTTTACGGCTGCCCCTTATTTGACACGAGAACTTCTATCCATTGGAAACATTGGTCTTTTACAAAAAAGACCATTTCTAATCAAATTAGGCAGGTTGTTGAAAGGAGTGTAATGCACGCCAAGCACTTGATTTTCCGCGCGTATTCATAAAATTGAAAAGGCGGCTTAATATAATTATAATATAAAGGCCCGGGATAGACGAATGTGGTAGAGCGCTTCCTAGGTTGACTTTTATTTCGCGACTGACCCACGGAATAAATCTCGTCCTTCCCACCATAGATAGGACAACCAACCAATGAACCAAACTCTCCTATAGTGTCCAAAGAGGGGTATCCATTAAAAAAAAAAAGAAAACGACTACGAAAACCAGAAACCAGTACAAAATACACTTAAAATCCGTATAAAAAAAAATCTGGTGCGTGCGCGCAACACACAACTTTCACTTACCAACTAACTTAGATTAGAAATTAATGCGTTTTGTTAATTGCCACTTCTCAAATGAACAGAACGGCTTTAATTACAGAATAATGGTCTGTCATTAAAGGCGTACTCAGCATGCGTGGGCTCAACGAGTTTTATGAGTTGACTGAATATTTTTCTTTTTTTCTCCTCTTTATGTTTTGTTTATTTTTATCATATCTCATACTTAGCCATTTCTTATTTTTAGGAGTAACGAGAGACGGTTAATTTCTCCATATAAACAAAAACAAAGGTACATTATAGGAAACAAATAAACAAAAAAGGCCCCAACCCCCCCCCAAAAAAAGCCCCCTCAGAACATTTTAATAATGTTAAAGCTTACCTGATATTAAAGAACACCTAATTTTCATTAAACATGACGAATTTGATAAAAATCGTTAAAGCCGTATTTGAGATCATCGAAAAAAAGGGAAAAATATTATGAAATAAAGCGCCCGCTCCGTTTGACATTTTGATGAAATGTTGGCTATCAAATCTTTGGCATATACATACATCAAATACCCAGTTTGATCAAAATCGTTAAAGCCTTTTTTGAGTAAATAAAAAAAAAACGTAAAAATGCTACAAAATTTACTAAGTAAAGTCCCCCTTCCGGTTGATCAATTTTGATGTAATGTTGGCTATCGCATCTTTGGCATATACATACATCAAACACCCGGTTTGATCAAAATCATTAAAACCGTTTTTGAGTAAATAAAAAAAAACACGTGAAAATGATACACAATTTATTAAGTAAAGTCCCCCCTCCGGTTTATCAATTTTGATGAAATTTTTACAGTCATATCTCGGGCATATAAATAGATCAAATACTCAGTTTAATCAAAATCGTTAGAGCCGTTTTTGAGAAAATCGAAAAAAACGTAAAAAGTTATTAAATAAAGTACCCCCTCCCTTTGAGCAATTTTGATGAAATTTTTGCTGTCACATCGCGGGCATATACATACACTAAATACCGAATTTCAGGTTCGCACGGTTTATAGTTTTTGAGCTAGTCTGTTCACACACACACACACACACAGACCATTTCGCGGGACTTGGTTAATTGGACTCAGGGGACCTCAAAACGTGTATTTCCGTTGAAAACCGGAAGTCGAAATTTTTCACGATCGCAATACTTCCACTTACTATATATTTCATATAAAGGTAAGTGAAAGTAAAAAACACCTCTATTTTTTTTAGAAATTAACTTATTGCTTTCTATAAATTATCTTCCGCCACTAAAACATATGAAATTAAAAACATTTTATAAAACAAAAATTAAACCGACTTCGAAAACTAGGAAACAGTAAAAATAAATGCATTAAAAAGTATGAAATAATTACCTTCTGATTTTTATGAATACACAGCAAAATCGAAAATGGTATAAAAAGCGGGAAAATGCAATAAAACGAAAACAATTATTTTGATTTGCACGATTACACTTTACCTCTTAATAAAAAGTATTAAGTTGAAATATTAAATACCATGTTTAATACATCACAATCTTTTCGGAGGCGGCGCAAAATTTAAAATTGCTAAGACTAAATTTATCGATTTTCTTTTTATTAACTTAATAAAACTTCAATAAAACTTTTCATTAAGAGTTAGTGTGTAATCGTACATATCAAAATATATTTTTCTCGTTTTATTGCATTTTCCCGCTTTTTATACCATTTTCGATTTTGCCGTGTATTCATAAAAATCATAAGGTAATTATTTCATACTTTGTAGTGCATTTATTTTTACTGTTTCCTAGTTTTCGAAGTCTGTTTAATTTTTTTTTTTTATAAAATGTTTTTTTTAGCACTGTTATTAAACCATCTGCTCCAAATGGAAAATGTAACAAATAAAAATCTTAGAACGTTAGAGAAATTCTGCGTAAAACGAACTCCATAATTTTTAAATTAGTTTATTCCTCTGTAGACATACAAATAAAAACCTCAAACTATTAGAGGCCTGTTAAACTTTATGGCTAAAACGTAAATGATAGCGGTCCTTTTCTATACTGATTATTTTTTATTTATTTTTTGGAAACGAAAAAAAAGTCAACCTTCGATATTGGGAAGGCAGATATAACATGCTATACATTAGATTGTACACACATCGTATCAAACTATCCCCATGTTATAGAAGAGACCTAGTGTCCGTAAAGAGAGAATGCAGAAATCATGAGGCAGAAAATAACCTTGGAAACTACAATATAATTTCTGATTGCACGAGCAGCAATTTCATTATTATTCCATGATAGTACAGGCTTGGATCATCCCTATCAGAATTCTGATTATCAGTCAAACGGAATTTACAATTTCTTAAAAATCTAATGATATGTCTAGATGCCGATATAAATAAACACTTGCTGATAAGTTAATGATATGCAAAACAAAAACCTCACTGCACCCTTCCACATTAGGTCAAGGTTATAAGATAAAAGAACAGGACGTAGACAATCTGTTTTCGTCCGCCCCGGGCAAACACGCGATAGGAGTACTATCTAGAAGGCCGAACTTACAACTGCAGCGTGACATTTATATTAAATGTGTAATTTATAAACGTATAAATGTATAAACAAATATATCATTATGTAAGAATGAATAAAACAAATTATTCAAATGCCAAAAACTAAATCATTAGACCCTATAGGTAGAACAGGAACCAATTTACTTCTCACTTATTTAACATTTCAATAAACAATTTATTAAAACTAAATTTACGAAGTAGTTTCTTTTAACCTTAATATTCAGAAAATTGAAACAATATATTTAATGTAATAATTTTTCGTTCTTTTTCATATTCCAATGAAACTAGGCATGGTACGAAAAAGTTTTGAAACCACTTAGTAGGGGACAATAAGGTTTTAGGAAGGTAAACTGAAGGGACTTAATAAAAAAAATTACTTTCATTTACCTATCTATGAAATATATAGGTAATAACCTATGTATGAAAAATTATTTTACATTTCATTTTTATTTTTCAAAATATGAAGTAAGGGAAATTATAGAGATCTTGAAAAATTCGACTTCCGGTTTTCGACGGCTCCCTTAGTCTAAATAACCAAGTACCGCGAAATGATCTCTGTGTGAGTGTGAACAAACATGCTCAAAATCGAAACTGATATTAGGTACTCTAAGTAGGTTTATGGCTGTGATGAGACACCAAAGGTTTAATGGCAATTAAGTATATGGAGGTGGCACTTACCAACGACTTAATTATCTTCAACGATTTCTAGAAAACGGCTCCAGCGATTTTGAATAAATTTTTAAATTAAATACGCCTAATCAGAATTAGGTATTCTTTCATAGTAGGTAGGATTGTTCATAATATACTCCATTTCGCAAAGGAAAAATTCTTCATGCTAACTACCTTCAATGTTGTTCATTGGAGTAAATAGTAAAAACTCTCCATCATTATCTTTAGTAACAAGAAATGGCGAAATTTGAAAAGATTTCATTGTCAAATAAAAGAGAAAAACATAAGTTTTCCCAAAACGAAAATTTAAATTACCGGTAATTATAGGTTATAGGTTAAGATGTTATGAGTACAAAATAACGTTCTTAATCACAACTCAATATACATATATATTCATTCCATTTTACATTAAAGAAAGAAGACTATTGCTAAATGAAAGAGTTTTTTTATGTGTTAATAGAATAGTTAATCTCTTAATTATGACTTCAGTGGGAAGTCATACCAAATCTGACCTCTTCTTAATAATGCTTAATGGACAAATGATGGAATCCAGTTGTATCAGGATCATGTCTTAGGGTTCATTATTATAAGATGCACAAGTTAAAATGGGGTCAGAGGGATTTCATGCAATGGACTTCCTTGAGCACGCACTGAACGCTTGTGCATAAATTAATACATAATTTCATATTTAAATATTTTTTTAATGTAAATATTATATGTAAATATTCTCATCTAAAATTAAACAAACTAAAATTTATTCCTCATATAAGGCAATCAGCAATGAAAATAAAAGAAAAAGTATCTGGCGTCCTTCCTCTCCCTTGGAGGGCACGCCCAGCCTATATTAAGTACTATTTATTGTAGAATTAAGTAAGTACAGAAAACCTGAAGGGTAAATATGAACTTGGTAAGTCAAATCCTCCTAGAGAGATGGACGACCAAGAAACACTAATTTTTTATAAAGTGCTGAAACTTCTTGGTTATCATTATTGTTGTAAAACTAAAATGGTAATCAAGGCTGTTTCAGGTTTGTATTGATAACTGATCACAATTAATTTTACTACTGAGTCCCCCTACAAACGAAAATTATTTTAAAAATGTTGTATTCAGCTATTAAGAAATAACTATTCTTGTATTTAAAAACCTAATTCAGTTATCTAACAGTATGACCACTATACCAACGGTGATGCCACCCATGCATACATGTCATACACGTCTGCAGGGGAGGGGAGGCAGGTGCCCCCTAGAAAACAAGAGAAACAAAAACTATGATTTAAATACATTCTTATTTAATTAAGTAATATATAAAAAAATATTTTATTTTTCAAATATCAATAAGTTTTATGCGCAAAATTAATTGAAACTTACAGTCAGAATACCTCAACCTTTCCCCCGGTCTAAAGAATTACACCAGCCTGCCCCCTAATGGAAATCTTGCTTCCATTAATTTAAAATACATTACACAAAAACCTATCCTAAAGCTATCTTTTGGACCTTTTGATGAGTATAATTTAAATGTAAGTATGATATATAGTATAACAGAGATAAAAAATTATTTGTATTGTTAAAATATGTGATGACGCAGAACCTAAAACATCGATGTTTTTAAAGTAAATAATAAAACAAAAAATATATTAATAATGACAATTTTTTTCCAGATAATCTTCTGAGCACAAGTAATTTAATTTCTTTTAATGAATCCATCCTCTTA
Organism: Aelia acuminata; assembly: GCA_911387785.2. NCBI lineage: Eukaryota > Metazoa > Arthropoda > Insecta > Hemiptera > Pentatomidae > Aelia > Aelia acuminata. Next base: position 144,541,844 of record OU426979.1, on the reverse strand, counting down.
TCACTCAGCCATAATAATACTTTTTACAAAGGAATAATAAAAAAAAAAATAATAATAATAAAAGAAAAATATGAGATGGAAATGGTTTAAATTCAAAACTTATAACCTATCCCACCTATAGAAAAACCATTTCCATCTCATATTCTTCTACGGTCAACAAATTACCTTCATTAAAAAAAAAATGATAATGTATATTTATGAAAAAATGTTAATAAATAGATTGTTACAAATAGGTAAGGCAATAAATAGGGATCATACAGTATTAAAATAAAATAATGCACATTCTCGTGATTATTCGTTTAACAATATTTTATTATTCCTGTATATCAATATATGTTAATTTCAGTTTATTTAATTTAATAGTTTTGTTGTTTTTAATTAATTTTAATTTTAAGAAAATCGGGTGAGAATGAATTATTCTATTATTAATCATACATATTGACCATGCTTGGGAAAGAATATGATACAATTAAAACACAACTAAATGCTTCTTAATTGTATTATATTCTTTATCGAGGTTCACGAGAATGGTTTTGTGGATATTATCAACAAAACTGAGAAGAATCCTATTATCAATAATTAATAAATTTATAAAAATATTAATAAGTGAATAAAAACCAAACAAAAAAAAAAATTCATAATGATCTCTGGTTAGTGTTGTTCCTGAAAATTTACAACTTAATTGATAGATGTTAGTAATTATTATGATTTCAAAAAATCATATAAGTCTTAGGAATACCAATGATAAGGTTTGAAAAATATCCTTTTAAGCAGTCCCATTATTCTATTGAACACTTCGAACAATAGCAGGCCTTCAAAGAACGAAAAGACCATAGAAAATTCCGTCATCATGAAATATGTTTATACCTGGCCAAAACATTTTACACCTTGTAAAACAAAATATTTTTAAACTTGTAGCATTTAATGACCTGTTAATATAATTTTTTTTATTCCCAATTGAAAGAATAGAAGAAAGTTGATAAAACCAAAAAAAAATTATATTTAAACACAATCTTATTAATTCACAAAAAAAATGACAAAATTTCATTATTAGTCTACAACATTAAGAGAAAAAGCAAGCTATAGGTTTAAAAATGAAATTTTTTTAGTGATGATCACAAAAACAACAAATTGATCAATTACAACATAGAAACTGATAAAAATAAAGTAAGTAAATCAGCACTATAAAAGAAGAGCAGATAAATAAAGAAAACCAAAAAATGGGTAAGTACTTAATAACAGGTAATAACATATTTTATAAATTATCTTTTAATGTTATTTTTTCCTTTGTATGTGACAATTTTAATGAATTGATGATACATTTACATTAGTCAACAAAAAACTTTAAGGGATCTAAAAAACATAACAAACTTGAGAGATTTTAATCAAAATTTTAAGTCCATGTAGGTATAAAATTCAGTAAAAAAATAAAAATTTTCTTTCTCTTCAACCCCATTGCTAAATATCGACTAGGAAAAAAAATTGCCTTCAGTTTTTCAATCATTATGAAACACACATCCATTATCTGTAATGAAATAGTAATTTTTCTCTAATGATTTTGAAATGTCAATTATTATCTAAGAACAATTAGGCATGAATAGATAAGTTTATATATGTATACATTTAAATATATTACTAAACATACCTATTAATAAACAAATAAAGTTCAAAATGAAATCAGTTACAATTAATGGAGAATTTCTGGATTATATTACTAACTATAAAAAGAAGACAGAAAATCCTTAAGGGGCAACAATATGATCCAGAGGAGTCTTTTTTTCTGCTGTCCAAGAATCTTGAATGTAAAAAAGGACTGGTAAAAAATATAAACCGTGAAATCCGGGATGACATGCTGTTCTTGTACAAGGAAAGAACCATTCTCAACTCACTTCATTTTATTTTATAAACCCAAAATTTTGATATTTTTCAGAAAACTTTGTGATCTTGAGATTAGAAGGAAAACAAATGTGTTAGTTCATTTGCTGATTTCATTTTATAAATAAATTTTATTTTAATTTAAAATAGAATTTTTCCTTTGAACCTGAAACTTAAAACGATGATAGTGCACAATGACCTGTACAAACGACAGAATTAACAAGAGGTCATTGTTCTATAATAATGACTGAAGTTAAATAGAGTAGTTGAATCACCTTATAACCAGGATCAAAAGAATGAATTTTTCAGTCAATTATTTCAAAATAATATAAGAATATCCTTGTTTTATTGACAAAATAACCATGAGGAAAATGGATATCTTTGTTTACATAGCAATCTGAAAATATTGATAATGAGAACATTTAGTTAATATGCCTACATAAAAAGATTTAAGATATAAAAGATTTATAACTAATATTTGGTGGTTATATTTAATGTAATAAAATCATTGGATGGCAATGGAGAAAAAGGTCAAATAACACCCTCCTGTTCACAAAGCATTTAATTGGAATAGAGCCAAATAAGTTTTTGTTTTTTTTAATATTATTTTAACTTCAACCGAAAAAGTTTTTATTTAGTGAATTAAATACAATAATGATTTTGATCATGTTGCATATGAAACTGGTTTCAATTAAGTTAAAAATGTAAATATCCTGTGAGTCAATGTCACAATAGCAATCTAATGAAAGGGAAATTAACATTTCCATATATTTGTAGAAGTATCAAGCAATGAAATACTATTGATTGATGAATGTTTTCATTTGAAAATATAAACTTTTGAATGTAAAATAGAATTGCTCTAAGAAAATAATTTAAATTTATCTTATTTTTACCTGAAGTTCATCTCGAATCCTAGAAAAGAACTGTTCAAGCTGTGTATCCCTCAGGAGTTCCTGAAGCCATTCGATTCCACCTTCATCTGCCATACTTCTGAATCTAACAGCACAACGTTGGCACTACGAAAAATGTGCGAGGTTTAAACACAATAGCTTAAGCTCTTGAATGTCTCTTCCTTCGAGGTCTCATTGACAGCGTAAAGAATATTAATGAATCAAATGGCAAAGTACTGCAGTTGCAAACTACACAATGCTTAGAGAACAAGCCAATTTGGCTCAAGTTTTAAAATCATTCTTGTTCTCTATGAACTGAATGTAATGATCACTTACTAAATATCTAATCTATAGATGAGTCAGAATGTATGGAAGAGAACACTTGGTGACAACAAACAATTCTTTTCACAAACACAATTTTTTTATACCATTTAACAACGACTACACAGGTGCTCCGTAAGATTGAAATATTATCCATATTTGTTATTTAAAAAAGCAATAAATAACATTGCATTCGAAAATAAGGAAAACATGTTCGGACCGAGACGAACAGATACAGAACTGAGAGTAGACTGAAGTGGGATAACAACGGCGGTAGGTTACGTTTCAGTCTCAATCCATTCTTTGTATGAAGAAAGTCTTTAGCACCTTTCATCAATATGCTTCCATTTCCCACGTTATGGGAACTTTGAAACTGTTCTCTGGCAGAAAAAAAAAAAAAAAAAAAAATCCGCGTGCAGTACTTCCCATATCTGTTATTTGTTTCTGATAAAGCCACTTGAAAATTTTCCAACTTTGCCAACAGGCACCAATTGTGAAGTGCGCCTGTTAATAACGAATTGAAGTAACTTACTTGATAACCTCTATTCGTTGTCGACGAACCACAAGAAAATCACATAGATTCTTCAAATCAATATTGAAGCATGAGTTTAATTTATAAGCTAATTTGTGACCGACGAAGTTTCGTTTTTGGTCGAAAAACCTGTTTTCGGCGGAATCTTCGGCCAACCCGGAACTTGATAAAGTGCCTCATGTCCCCGACAAAGCAGCGGGACTACAGAACTTCAGCTTGTAAGCTGGACCGATCTCATTCATTGCTTTTGCTCCCTCGAATTTGGTCTCCTGTAGTGTCAATTGTTTTAGATAGCTACTTTTGAATTAGCATTAGATAAAACATGGATTTCTTTAATTGCAATTATTATTTATTGAAAGTCTCTTATGGAGTTTAAATAATAAAAAATACTTTTTATAAAACAAAAATTAAACCGACTTCAAAAACTAGGAACCAGTAAAAATAAATGCACTAAAAAGTATGAAATAATTACCTTCTGTTTTTTATTAATACACAGCAAAATTTAAAATGTTATAAAAAGCTGAAAAATGCAATAATTTTATTTTGATTGGTACTAACACACACTAACTGTTAATGAAAAAATATTAAATATCATGCTCAATACAATACAATCTTCTCGGAGGCGTCTCAAATAAAAAAATCCAAATGACATGTTACTGATTACGATTTTATTAGAAAACGATAGGCATTGAAATCTATATCGATGGGATTGATGGGAAGAGAAGATCTATTTAGATTTTCTTTCATAGTCTAGTGTTAAAATTTTGCGCCGCCTCCGAAAAGATTGTGTTGTATTGAACATGGTAGGGTAAACCACACAGTTATTGACACCCTTAAGATTAAATTTCTGTAGTGAAATTTTAAAAAAATACTTTTTATGAAGGGATTAAATTGAAACTTACTATAGCTCCTCTTTATTAATCCTTATAAAGACTCAAGATGTTTTTTTGGCTCAAAAGTTCAATAGTTTTAGCATATGACAATATTCATGGAAAAAAGTGCAAAAACTAGTTATTGACACCCTTTGGATGGGTTATTGGCACCACAGTTATTGACACCCCCTGTCCCCTTAACTTTTATTTTTTTTAAAGTTATAATAGATCTTTATAAAGAAATATTTTTTTAAAAGTTTAAAACACCACGCACACATATTAAACTTTAATGTAACATAAAAATCGATTAAAATATTCAACTTCTTTATTTAAAATTATATATAAAACTATTTTAAATAATACAAAAAAAAAAGTAAAAATTCCAGTAGCCATATGTAACGTAAAATAAAATAATTAATTTACATTTCATCATCGTCGTCTTCATTTATATCTAGATCAGACTCCAATAAGTAACACGCAGGACCAACAAATTCATCCGACTTGTCACTTTCAGGGATATGCTCATATCCTTTTGAACATTTTTTATGATAGACATTATTGCACAATCAAAATAAACCCACTTTAGAATATTGCCACATTTGTAACATAGGGTTCGTTTTTTGGCCCTTTTTTCGTCTGGTAATTTTTCTTTTTAGGAATTTTGTTTGTTTTTCCCGCTTCAACCTTTTTGCTTCACAGCAAAATTCAGCCGTTTTTTTATAACTTTTTTTTTCTTCTATATTTGCTTCCATCATTATTTTCCATTGTTTACTTGTGACGACAAATGGAAGCCTTTGAGTGTTTCTTTTAAATTTTCTTTTCTGAGATTCTGGCCAGTATAGAACTTCAGCCAAGGGTGACTCTCTGTTGACAGATGAACCAATCAGATTTCATTTTGGATATACAAGAGGTTTTGTTAATGCAAAAGATGTGGAAGGCATAGCAGGATCTCTTTCTGCAGGTGTGGTATATCTTTCAGTAGTAACTCCTTGCTCTTCTTCATTTTTGTCTTGGTCTTCACTGTTCCCCTTTTTATCCTTGTCCTCCGCCCCAATGGAAAATGAATAAAGATTCTGCAGCAATTTATTCTCTTCAGTGTGGTTGGATTGAAAAGAAGTGTTCTCTAATTTTTCTGCCACATCCTTCCTAACTATTTCTTGGAAATTCTCCAGAGTCATGAGCTTCTGGGAGGAGTTAATAGGTTCATCCATTTCTATAGGAATGACACCTGATAAGGGCTCAGGCTCTGCAGTCTTGTCACCTAGACATTTAGTAGAGTCTATGGCATCAGGATTCCACGGATAGAGTCCGCATGCCCGAAACCCATTAATCAAAACATTTTTATTGATGCAGCTGTTCCTCCTCCTCTAAAATTTTTCTCCGGATTTTGTGATCTCCAATTAATTAGCCCCTTCTTCCAACCATTTTTTAAAGGTTTAAATGCCGAAACATCTGGCGGCTGTACTATTCGTGTGGCATTGGGATGCAGGGCAATAAGTATTATTTTTAATTCCGAGCACATTTGGCTAAGATGATAGGTCAAATGGCTTTTATGACCATCAACAAATAATATCACTGGTAAAGTGGTATTATTTTTGATCAACCATGGATGAAAAATATAGGCTATATACTCAAAAAATAATTTGCTTTTCATCCAGCCAGTATCACTGCGACCCACACCCCGATCATCTGGGACCGACTGTATTATATAATTGGGTATTCTTTTATAAGGGTAAACAATCATTGGTGGACTTACCTCACCTGTCGCAGAAAAAGAAAATAGAGCTGTAAATGAGCTTTTGGCATCACCTCTGTCTACCTCATACACATTTCTGGAGCCTTTCATAGCAAGCACTTTGGTTTTTAAATTTGGATTCAAAAGAAAACCAGTTTCATCGGCATTGAAAATCCTTTCAGGATGATGTAATACTTGCATGCATTGCTCTTCTTCTAATATGTCTTGGACTTTCTGGAACCACTTCCTAACATTGGCTTCAGAAACACAAGCGCTGGCCCTAGTAACGGCTTCGGAAGTCCTCTCTGCTCTAGAGGGGTGCCTTCGTAAGAAAGCCTTATACCAGCCATTACCAGGACAATTAATTATCTTTGAAGGGAGTGGTAATATTTTTTAACTCAATAAATTCCTTTACTGATTGAAGGATGTCGTTTTTCCTCCTCGGGAACCCCCCTTTTTCGCACATTTTTCTTTCTAATCAGCAAGACTAAGTTCGTCTTCATCTGAAAGAATGGGCCGAGGTCCAAACGATGATTTTTACAAAGTTTATGCTTAATCTGAATTGCAAAGTTCTCCTAGGAACCCCAAATCTTTTAGATGCTGATTTAATAGAGAAGCCATACTTTATGGCCTTCAAGGCATACTCTCTAAATCCTTCTGGCTATAATTGGACTTCTTAGGCATACTAGCAACTGTACACACACAAAAAAAAACTGACAGTGTCAATAACTAGTCATTGAACCCAAAAACTAGTAATTGACACCCCATGTCAATAACTAGTTACACTAGACTTAAGGTTAAAAAAAACATTAAAGATTTATCAGGAATATTAAACTATCAAAATTAAAACAGAGCTATCAATATTTTAAAAAAAATCAAAACTCAGTTATTGACATGGGGTGTCAATACATTGGGAAAAAATGACCAGTTATTGTCACCCCTGAATAATAATATTTAAACTGATTATTTTAATTTAAAATCACTCCAGACACTTCAATTATAGATTAGCAAACAAAATAAACTACTTACCTTTGTTGCAAAAAATATAGGCAGAAAGTAGGAACAAAACTATTGGATGCGAATCCTTATGGAAATAGGAAGGTTGTGACCATTAACTGGCTATCAACTGAAGCCACGAAGTATTAATTTTTAAACCTTATCTATGGTTAGTTCACTAAACATTTGAATCATAGAAGACTTAGAGGACCCTTCAACCATTAGTTTCACGTATATCTTAAAATAAGATTAGGACTTTTTTACTTATTTCTGTAAGTTAATGTTTGGGGTGTCAATAGCTGTACTGAGTGTCAATAACTGTCTGATTTACCCTATTTAATATTTTGATATAATAATTTTTAAAACAATAATGTGTATTCATAAAAGTCAAAATAAAATTATTCGTTTTGTGGCATTTTCTCGCATTTTATACCATTTTGAATTTGCTGTGTATTCATAAAAATCAGAAGGTAATTATTTCATACTTTATAGTGCATTTATTTTTACTGGTTCCTAGTTTTCGAAGTCGGTGTAATTTTTTTTTTTTTTTTTTATAAAAAGTTTTTTATTTCATACTTTTTAGAGGCGGAAGATAATTTGTAGAAGAATTTGTTTCCATCAAAAAAAAAAATTCAGTGTTTTTTATACAGCTTTTAAGTGCATTTAGTACTGGTTTCTGGTTTTCGAAGTAGTTTTTGTATTTTTACCCCTTCTCGGCCTTATAGCCACATTTCAGGTAAAACTAAAGGATTCTATCCATGGTGGGAAGGACGAGATTTATTCTGTGAGTTCCTCGCGAAATAAAAATCAACCCGCCCAGTTATGTCCCGGGCTTTTATATTATAACTATATTAAAAGTCACCTTTTCAATTTTATGAATACATACAGAAAAGTGGAAAATCCAGTGCAGTTCTTACACTACACAACTTGTGTAGTGTTCATACTTTGACTGCAAGTGGACTTTTTTTTAAAAAGAAAACAATGTTCCATTGGGAAAGGAACACAAATTCAGAAAATGAGTTGCAAAACACATTGGCTTTAAATGGAGCGGGGTATTCTTTTTGACACCAATCATTTTTATGGCTGCTTAATTTTTGCTGTTGGGACTTTCCTACAATGATGAGGGAGATATCAAACTTTTTTTTGCAGTTTTTATTGATGAATACACATTGGCAAACTCTTTTTTAAGTAATATAATGTCTATAAAGACGATTCAATTATAATTAGACGAATACTACCTAAGAAGTATCCTAGGAAATTTTTCATTTATTGGGAAATATAATACATAACATATACAAGGGCGTACCCAGGATCAAAACTAGGGGTGGGGCAAGCTATGGAAGTTCAGGTTGTAACATATTACCGCGGAAAAGGTGAATGAAACCAAAATTATGTATAATTATAGCAGTGCTTTATCAACTAAGTTATTACAATTATTTGCTTGAAAAAAAATATTCTAATACTGCTTCCAGCCTTAAAAGCTTAAAAAATTATTGCATCCAGCCTTCCAGGGGGGCAGCTGCCCCCCCCTGCCCCCCGCTGGGTACGCCCATGAACATATACTTTTATTATTTCGGTACCTGAGAATATGAATACCTCGAATGAACAACCCATAAACACATCCAGGCCCAACTGTCTAAAGTCCATTTCCATTGTATGTTTCATTAAAATTCATTCATTCAACACTGGACCTCACACAATTGAGGCAAGTAAATGGAAAAGTGTAATGAATCGAAAAAAAGAAAAAGTAATTGGAAAATTAATGATAGAAATAATTCCTAGTGACTACCATTAAGATTTTCGTATCTAGACTCTCCTATAATAATAATAATAATACTTTATTGTTAGCTAAATACAAAATTTGCAAAAGGATTAAAAAATAAAGTATACATGGCAATGGCAATAGCCGTCTGCCATCATATCCGCCTGAAATCATGTCAAATCAGTCTCAAAGACAGTCAACACATCCATCCAATCAGGACTCTCCTATATAGACAATAGCAAATCCTGTGCCACCAGCTAGGGACGGTATCGTAACTAAAAGAAAAAAATGAGAAAAGAAAAAATGAGACAATAAACCATCATAGATAGAATTGGAGATGGAAGAAAATAAAATTGCAATTATTTAGCAGGACGTATTTATTTCATTACTGGACATATCCATAATATTTTCACTTAATTTTCGAACCATATTTAAGCTTGATAATAGTTTTTTGTTTTCTCAAAATCAAAAATTTGGCATTTACAGCCTTTTTCATTTATAATTCTCAATAGAAACAAAATTAAAAACCGATAATAGTAATCAGGATTACATAACAAAAGTAGTACTCCAGAATGAAGAATCCGCACGAGATTTTATGATTACGTAGTATATTAATTCCACAGTGACCGAGTATATCCGGAAGAAGACAGAGGTGCCTGAATCCTTTGTTGAGGCCCCTAAAACTACTGAAAATAAGCTTTTCCAGGAAAGCATTGAATTCCTTTTTAATTATATTTTCATCTCATACACATTTAACAACTATAATAATTTTATGAGATGATGGATGTAAATGTCGTCAGTTATAGTACACATGAATTTGAAAATAGTCATGACATGTAACATCCCTGCCTCCTAGGTAAAATAAACTTTTTTCATCCCCTTCTTGGGAACGAAAAAAATGAATATGGATCAGGAGTAAAAGCACATATTAAGGTAAGATCATGTAGGTTAAAATTAAATAATAAAACTGATTATTCATAGGACACTATTATTTATCCCTTAATTTGAAGGGTGACACATTAGGTATAGTATATAGCCTACTTCATTTGCATGTAAAATCGTTATTTTGTTGAATTCAAAAGCATTAGGAATGAATAACTAGAATTCATCACCTGAAACAAAAAATAAAATAGAGTATAGAATTTTAATATTTTTTCTGTATTTAAGAAAATTCTCTATTACAATAATTCTGACATCTCATAGTACAAAAAAAAAATCAAATATTACAACTTTATATATAAATTTTTTGTAAACAATTACTATTAAATATTAGATCTTCAATCAAATTAGCCTTTATTAAATAAAAAGATGGAAATTTTAAATCATTTTTCACTTCAAAAAAATGATTTCTTAGATATAAGGTCATGACATGCTGATTTGTTTTATTTTTATTTTTTTTTTCAGTACCCCAAAAATAAAAACTGTAATCATATACTAATATAAATAAATAATATAATATGAATAATATAAAAACTGATTTACGGTATTATAATACTAATAAATGTATTATAATTCTAATGAGACTTTACTAGTTACCTAACTAACCTATAAACCTAATTACCTTAGACCGGTTCGCTTTCAAAAGCAGTGCATTTTTTGCGCATACGTTTTTTGAACATACGTAAATTATCGTTGTTCAAAAGAAGGTGTAGCGATACACACCGAAGATATGATGCCCTTATTAATCTTAATCTTCCTCATTTGGAGTGAGTATAAGTAAGAGGAGTAATATTTTTTTTTAATTGGGTTTTTAGAAATGTTTAGCGGGCCGGATCAAATCTTACAGCGGGCCGGTTGTTGCCCACATATACCTTAGACTATCTTCATCCAGTCATTTGCCCATTCTATCTTGATTATTGATTGCTCAAAAACTTATATGTATGTTTTATATTTTTAAAATTTCAATAGGCTACTTACAAACTGAAATGATTCAAAATTTACTGGTAGCAATCCTTTGTAACTTATTAGAATCGGCTTTCTAGCTTGCATTAACATAAAATTAAAGTCCTTTCTTGTTTGGGGGTTCATTTCATCCCATGGTAAATTACAAAGGCTCTCAAATAATATATTTCCCTGTAAAAGAAAAAAACATTACTTATTTGAAGTAAATAACAGGTTTCGAATCGAATTTATTTTTTATAATCATAATTTTTTGTCAACATTATTTAACAATCATTTGTCGAAACTTTCGATAAATGATAGTTAAATCATTGTGAAAAAAAAATATTGTAACGCTAAATCGATAAGCAAATAAAGAAAACATATGGTGTAACATCTCAGACCGTCTGTTGGAACAAAATAAGCGGTTGGAACGAACTGTTAGGGTCTAGATCTTTCCGTGGCCTAGTCCACAAAGGCGTGGAACTGCCCTCATTGTTCTGGAACATTCCAGACTTTACGAGTTAGTATGATTTTCATAAAACACGCTGAGGTCCCTCAACTCATATCACATCATCATGAGCTGCACCAAAGCGAAAATAACTTAACATCTCAACGCACCTTCAAATACCACAGGTAGTATAAGGTAATTTTGAGTTTGAGGACAGCTCTTTTAAAGCCGCTTTAAATAATTTGTCGGCTGAAATAGATAATAAATTCACCAATCTGCCTTGTGAAATAAATGCAAAATTATAAACAAGGAAATAAACAAGTTGGCAAGCCAGTTGGCTGAAATAAATGATAAATTTTCAAATTATCTGGCGAAATAAATGGTAAATTAGCAAGCCAGTCGGCTGAAATAAATGATAAATTTTCAAATTTATCTGGCGAAATAAATGGTAAATTAGCAAGCCAGTCGGCTGAAATAAATGATAAATTTTCAAATTTATCTGGCGAAATAAATGGTAAATTAGCAAGCATGTCTGGCGAATTAAATAACAAGTTGAACAGGCAGTCTGCTGAAATAAATAGGTTAAATGACCAATTTAATGAGAAAATAGCCTGTATTAGTTCCAGTTTGTCTATTGAAATAAATGATAAGCTGACTAGCCTGTCTGGTGAAATAAGTAACAAACTGGCCACCCAGTCTGCTGAGCTGGAAGAAATGATAACTAGCCTGAGCTCGGATTTGTCAGCTGAGATGAATGACAGGTTAACCAAACAAGAAGCGAGGGCCGTTGCTTTAGAGGAGTAGGTTGAGAGACTTAAAAGGACTCTGGAAAAAGGGGTCCAGGCGGTCGTCAGGGAGCAGCTCTGCCCACAGCCGTTAAAAGATGAGGAAAAACTAGAACCCCTAGGCACGGAGAGCCGAGCCAGGATAAAGCCCCCAACGTTTGATGGTAAGTCGTCCTGGTCGAATTACCTCATACAGCTCAACGCAGCGGCTAGCGCTAATGGGTGGTCCCCAAAAGATAAGGCTGTTGCCCTAACGGTAGCCCTCCGAGGTGAAGCTCTGGATGTCCTCTAAACCCTCAATGCGAACGACCCTTATGATTTTGATTTATTAGTAAGCCCGCTTGAAATGCGATTTGGCCACGCCCAGGTATACCAGTCCCAGCTGAAAAGCAGGAAGCAGAAGGCAGCCGAGTCTATTCAAGAGTTAGAGGCCGACGTTGCAAGAATGGTAAGACTGGCTTATCCAACAGCTCCAGAAAGTTTGTTGGAGTGCTTAGCAGTCCAAACATTCGTCGACGGCTTATGGGACTTGGAGCTTCAGAGAGCGGTGCGGCTTGCTCGCCCTAAATTGCTGGTGGATGCCCTAACCATAGCATTGGAGTTTGAGGCGGCTACCGAGGCTTCTCGTAGCTGTGGATGTGTCTAGACCAGGCATACCACCGACCGTGACAAGGTGAACCACAGAGACCTAGAAGGTGTAATCTCAGGGGTTGCGAAGGCTTTAGACTTCGCTAGAAGCCTAAAGCCTTAGAAGAACTTAGAAGAACTAGAAGAAGCCAAGGTATTCGGGGAAACCGAGGTAAAGTTACAGTTAGGCTCAAGCCGTGTCTGACACTCGGTCCTAGTGGCTGACATTGAAGAAGATGTAATCCCCGGGATGGACCTCATGAACGCGTATGGCTTTCAGCTCGACCTGGAACGGAGGAGTGTCAAGATCAGTGGAGAGGAGCTACCCTTACGGAGTCGGGGACCAGCCGGTGTGGTAGCCACCACGGAACAGAGTGTGAAACTTCCTTGAGGGATTAGCGCTCAAGAATTGTTCGAAAAGGCTCTAAGGTTGAGACTTCGGGCGTCGATTACCTCGTTGGTTCGGCAGGCGACTACAAAGAGCGTGCTGAAATACAAGCTGCAGGACAGGGTGATGGAAGGCGTCGATCCGTCATTGCCTCGAGATGAGAACCGATATCACTTTATCGCTGTCCATAAGAGACACGTCGCCAGCGATCGGATGAAGAGACCAAGCGGGAGCAGGGCCAACCAGTGTAGATACGAAGAAGGAGAACTTGTTTGGCTTTACAACCCAGGAGGAAAGCGTGGACCGTACGTGATTAGGAAGCACATCAACGGTCTGGTCTACAGGATGTTCAAGTAGTGATCGCTTGGCGCCATATACGGGAAACCACAATGAAGAACAGGCGCAGCGGATTACGACATAGACCGTTCGTTCTACCTAGGGAGCAGGCATGCATGGAAAAGAAGACATCCAGGAGGAATGTATCTAAGGAGGAGGCAGTGTAACGTTAAATCGATAAGCAAATAAAGAAAACATATGGTGTAACCTCTCAGACCGTCTGTTGGAACAAAATAAGCGGTTGGAACGAACTGTCAGGGTCTAGATTTTTCCGTCGCCTAGTCCACAAAGGAACTGTGGAACAGCCCACATTGTTCTGGAACATTCCAGACCTGACCATTTACGTTTATATATAAGGAGCCAGTGACTGTACGAGTTAGTATGAGTCGAAGTCTGTGTCTTGACTGTTTAGCTCAAGTCATATGATTGTGTGTTGTAACGTTATCATTTTTGTAACCTGCTCAAGTATTTAAATTTTATAAATTCGTTGGCATTGATAACTGTATATTTTGTTAAATAAATATTTGTTACCCACATAAGTGTTACAATATGATTCTAAAAAAATATATTATTATAAATATAATCTAAATCTTTATTATAACTTCTACTGACAAACCATGAACTGTGACTTCTTCATAAAAAAAAAAAAAAAAAAAAAAAAAAAAAAAAAAAAAAAAAAAAAAAAAAAAAAAAAAAAAAAAATTTAATTGATAATTAAAAATGAAAAGAAAATTAATTATCATAATTTCATTTGCATTAAATAATGGGTAAGCAGATTTTATATTTAATAGGATTTGAAAGGAAGTTTGTGTATTTGTTTAATTATTTACCTGTGTTTGAAGCAACTCTCCATAGAGACAAAAAGTAAAGTTTAATGATGCCATGACAATAAACAATATAATATATTGGACAGCCATAGTAATGTTACTTTTCATTTCCTAAGAAATGAAAATATCAAATAAAATTAACTTTTTGTTTACTTGAATTATTTAGATTATAAAACATCTATGCTACAGTTTTTTTAGATTATTGATTAAGTGTATTAAATCTATGTATCTTTCAGGCTTTAATAGATTTAGTTTAAAAAATTTTCCTTACCATCACAGAGAAAAGGAACGCAGCCAACAATAATGCACCTAAAGCTATTTGAGCTGCAACAGCAGGTCCAATTACAATTTGTGCATCTGCTATAACACTATGTTCCATAAAAAATTAAATATTGTAAGCAATAAATTGCTTTTTTATTAATATTAACATGAAGTATTAATAAATCTAGATGTAAAATTCAAAATTGGTAGAAAAACAGTTATTTTAGAAACTATAATTGCTGTGTCAATCAACATAAAAGAGATATGTTAAAATCCACGATTTTTTGACATTTTTCCAATTTCAACAGATTTATTCATATTGTCACGTTGAAGATGTCCATTGAACCTAGAAGACCCTGAGAGAGAGGGGGAACGCCAGGAGAGAGTGGGGCAGTCTGAGAGAGTCTGAGTCAGGCAGTCAGTCTGTGAGGGGCAGTCTAAGAGTCTGGGAGAGTCTGAGGCAGTCAGTCTGAGAGGGGCAGTCAGAGACAGTCAGCAGTCTGGAGCGGAGGCTGGATCTGAGATGGGCTTTCAAAGTCTGGGACAGGCAGAGTGAGCCTGGAGCATAGTGAGATCCGAAGTAGTAAAATACCCCCAAGTGATTTATGAGACAAGGTACCCCCCTCCTTTGTGTAGTTGGGACGTGTAGAAACTATTGTAAATAATAAATCATGTAAATAGTACTTAGTTTGATTAATTACCACACAACCCTTGCCCAAAGATCCCTGTGGTAGTATGATATTTTGAGGTCAGATTCATCTGCATTGAATCCAGATTTATACTTCAAATATGGCAGATCTTTTTCCAAAGGGGAAGATTAGGTCTATATTTGAAATATACAGCATAGTTATTTCAGATGGGTTTTGTGTGTAAACTTATCTAATGCTTTCATTAGATAAGTTTACAAATTAGTGGTATAATAGTTATAACAATAGATAAGTAGGCATAGAAATTAGTGCTGGCTTCCAAAATTTTTAAGTACTACATAAGAATATAACTTCGCCTGAGTAATAAAAAAAAATGTAAAAAAAAGGTTAGAAGATTACTATTTTTTTTTTTTTTACCTCAAAATATTACTATGCTTTGTAATTATTTTCTTTAAAAAATTTCTATTATTCAGCATCTTCTGTTTTCCTCCATCTTCTATCGTTTTACGAAGAATATGTATCTCTACACTGACGTAGCTGCAAATTATAGTTTGCAACCCTAATGATCCCATGCCATAACCCAACAACAACATTGACCAAAAGAGGCTCACCACCTGCATAGCATAATGTAAGAGATCTCGGTTTTTGCTTATTTCCTCCAGAGGGTAAGGGATGCTGAAAATGTGCCCATCATTATCAGTGTTGAAAATAAGCTGAGATATGTCGTAGAGTAGAGGGCCTACGTAATAGATCAGATTGAAGGTAATTGCAAGGACACCATAGAACCATACTGCAATCCAAACCACATTGGAATGTTTGTTAAATATCTTCCATTGCCACATTTCCGTGCGTTCCTGGTGTAGTCTTTTAAATTTTTCCACAATGTTCTTTGTACTCCCTCGGTACATGTAATATATGACCACTTGAAGTACTACATAGTATCCTCCTGACACCATGAAAAAAGATCCTTTGAACGCGGATTTGATACCGTTCCGGAAGGCTGATATGTTCATGAACACGAAGACTGTCAAGAAATAGAGATATCTCAATTTTTGAAACACCACCGCGCGATTCCCCTCAAATTCGAACCATAAACCAGTGATTTTCAAAAAAAGAAGGAGATCCGAGAGGTTCTTATTACCTTTGATTCTCTCTAACATGGTGGACGGAGACAGTATGTTCCACTTCTAAGCTATCCCGAGTTTTAAAAGTTAATTAAATATAATCAATCGATGTTTTGAATTAAGATAGATTAGAGAGAGCTATTAAGAAATCGCTGCACACTTTCGGGAAAGATTATTTGTATATTTAATGAAGTCCTTGAAAAGTTACCAGATTGATTCCTTGAATCGATTTCAATTGGTGCGGCTTTGTAATTCTTTAGAACTAACATTTAATTATACTTTAATTCATTTGGTTGTGATGATTGTGTTTTTCACTCCGCGATGTGACAAGTATTGATGTGATATATCAAGTATTGACGTGAAAGCATAAATTTCATCAAAATAAATTAAACGGAGGGGTGCTTTATTTAATAAATGTTGTCTCAATCTTACGGTTTTTTTTTCAATTTTCTCAAGAACAGCTCTAACGATTTTGATCAAAATCGTCATGTTCAATGAGAATCAAATATTGTTTAGTATCAGGTAAGTTTTATTGTCATTAAAACATTCTAAGGAGGCTTAAATGGGGAAGAAGCCTTTTTTGTTTTCCTATAAAGTATGTTTGTTTTTTTTTTTATATGGAGAAATTAACTGTCTCTCGTTATGCCTAAAAAAAAAAAAACTGACTAAATGTGAAATATGAGAAAATCTAGTTAACATATACAGGAGAAAAAAGAAAGAAATATTCCAACAACTCACAAAGAACATCCGCATGCACAGTACTCCTTTAATGATGGGTATTTGATGTGTGTATATACCAAAGATGTGATAGCCAACATTTCATCAAAATTGATTAACCGGAAAGGGGACTTTACTTAATACATTTTGTATCATTTTCACGTGTTTTTTTATTTACTCAAAAAAGGCTTTCACGATTTTGATCAAAGTGGGTATTTGATGTATGTATATGCCAAAGATGTGATAGCCAACATTCATCAAAATTGATTAACCGGATGGTGCACTTTATTTCATAACTTGTTTTCCAATTTTTCGATTATCTCAAAAACGGCTTTAACGATTTTCATCATATTCGTCATGTTTAATGGAAATTAGGTGTTATTTAATATCAGGTAAGCGTTATCATTATTAAAATATTCTGAGGGGATTATAGGGCAAATGAAAACAAAAATAAGAAATGAATGTGGAAAAATATGTAACTTTGAGATGTGGCATTAACAAAACGCATTAATTTCTTATCTAAGTAAGTTGGTAAGTGAAAGTTGTGTGTTGCGCGCACGCCCCAGATTTTTTTATTTTGAAAAGCCAACGTTTAGATCCCGACTTGTGGATCTTCATTAGGGCAAGGAAGAAGACAAATATATGAGTAGTTATGCTAGAAGATGGCAATTAAATGTTTATCATGTAATTATTATTATGGATATTAACACTATAGAGTAACAGAATAATGGAAAACAAATCCAGCTGATGATATGTTGACATGACATGGATACTTTACAAAACTGATAATTACATAAAATATAGTAAAATTATAAATACATTTTCATAAAATTATACATATTCATGAATAATTTTACTATCTTTTATATAAGTATCAGTTTTGTAAATTGTCCATGTCATGTAAACATACCATCAGTTGGATTTGTTTTCCAATATTCTGTTACCTGTTGTTGTTGCTATCTATAATTAATAATTACATGATAAACATTTAATTGTTTTCTTAAAGCACAGAAACCCATATAATTGTCTTCGTTTTAGCTATACAAAAAGATCAAACTGAAAATCCTGATTATTTATCAACCTGTCGTAAAGGGAAACACTTGACTATTATACATCTCTATATTTTTATTTTATTTTTTAAAAAGATCAACTATTGTACGACAGTTTATATGATGTGTATTTCAGAGAAAAAAAAATTCTATTAAAAAATAATGCATCTTCGTGCTACATATTTTCAAATCGTGCAATTTCGTAAAGTAAACATCAAAACGTGCGATTTCATGTAATATAAAATTTCACTAAAACATTCCTTTAGGCTTGATTCGGATAAGTAACTTCAGTTCGCTTTATTCTCAATTGCCAAAAAGAAAAACGCAATAGCAAGAGAATCCGAGCTTTAGCTACATCTGTTACCACATAAACTTAACATTCGGCAAAGAGTTTATAATCCTTGATTTGATGTATGAAAGATAAATACATTTTCCGTGCAATGCACCGTAAACCAGTTCCCATGGGTGAACAGTTTCACTGAATTAATGACTCTACTTAACCCATTTCGTCTATTGTTTATATCAGGGTAAAAACCATTTAGAATGCATAGACATGCATTTTTAAGCCTCAGAAGAAAATATGTAAATACATGAATGCCATTTATAATAAATAATTGGGATAAATTACTTAATAATTTAAGTAAATTTAATAATTATTGATAGTTTATCCTATAATGGAAGACTTTTGTAAAAAAACCCTTTCGGTCTTTTATTATTCTAAATTTATATTTCAGTGAAAAATCCAGTCTTCCTTTTTTGATAATATATATTTTTTAAATGTTATAACATCACTACGTTTCGAGGCTCATTGCCTCATCTTCAGGTGACTATATTATAATTATAAAACACATCAATTCAATTCAATATTTGACGATATTTTAAAGAATTGATGTGTTTTATAATTATAATATAGTCACCTGAAGATGAGGCAATGAGCCTCGAAACGTAGTGATGTTATAACATTTAAAAAATATATATTATCAAAAAAGGAAGACTGGATTTTTCACTGAAATATAAATTTAGATTAATAATTATTGTTTCGTTTGGGTGCCATTTTTTTTAATGTGGCACCACTGGACTATTGAGGGGTCAAAAGGAAGAAATAAATCGCCAAACTTTTATTTTATTTTTTTTGTTATGTTCCTTTAATCAAGATTATACATACAAAACATTTTAAAAGTTGTTAATTATTCATTTTTCATGATATTATAAACTCCAATAATTTTGTGTGAATTTTCAAATTTAACATTTTAAACTGTGCATATTTGAAGTTTTCAAGTACACAAAAACATCATTTAAAAAAATTTAAGCTATCTTTGAAACAGAAAGAAAAACCAAAACGTATCTCTGGGACAAAATGGGTTAATTGTCTGAAAGTGCAAACTGGAAGATAGGAAAACATCAGGACTGTCCCCGGGACCTCTTCCAGGTATACTTTTTCGTTGAAGGACCAATTCCTAGAGCAGCTGTTCCAGCAAGAAACCGGTCCCACGAGCACCTGTACCATAGACCAAGGTGGTGGTCTGAGGATACGTCCAAAGTTGACCGCACACGGCAAGGAACTAGCCGAATTTGTCCGAACTTAGTGTTGTTTTGCCCAAAGTTGCCTGAGAAGGCAGTTCGGGTATGCGGTTCTGTGCTGTGAAAATCCACAAGATGCATGCATGTAAAGCAGGCAGTCATATTCGGATTTCGCGTCAGACTGTCTTAATAAACTATATATTACCGGATACAAATTTAGTGCTATTTTGAAAGGTAAAAACTAAAAATTTCTATCTCTTTTTTCATTTAAACTAATTAAATGTTTTTTTTTTTTTTTTTTTTATGAAAAGGTAGGCAAGTTGAAAAAAAAATCAAGAAATAAATTGAGAGGAGGATAGATTTTAAATAAAAAATAAATGATGATTTCTAATAGCTTCTCTAAAATCAACAGTTAATGTCGCCACTTATCAACAATATCGCTAGAGAAATATGGTAGGCGCGTAAACCTGGCTTTACGTTTGCAAGATTTATTTCTTCCTCAACCCTATTTATCGAATTTTTCTAAAGAAAGAAAAAACTCTGACTCGTCTAAGAGTTATTGCTAAAACCAAGGAAAGCATGGTATTTAATATGTATACCTACATAATGAAGCTCGTGAACTGTTTCTGAGTTGGCTTCACCAGCTCATTTAACAAACTCTCTACAATTTTCCTAAACAATTAATGGCTTACTGGCACATGTATCATGCAAACTCGCAGCGATATGACACGTACTGATGCCTTCAATGCTCAAAAAGCGTTGCTAACGACTTGTCTTCTTAACGTGAGTGGCCCAGTTTTTGACTCTCCTCTTTAGGGGATTGCCTGGAGAGTGTATGCGGAGTTTCTCCTAAGGGCTTTGATAAGGAGGAGGTTGTAATTTCTAGAAAAAATAATTTTATTTTTGTTGCATACGAACTAAAATAGATTGCTAGCCGGTACGATGGAACAATTAGTTTTACAAAAAAAGGTTATGAACACTGGTTTATACTGTTTCGATATGTTATCCATCCATCGATAGGGATCAGTAGCCATAGATATAGTGCGTGGACAATCTTAAACTTAATGGGAAAAAAGACAAGTTGGTTTGTCTAAATAATCAAAGAACTAACTATATGTCTAAATAAGGCTGGTCAAATTTTCGTCTAGGGAGGCAGCCTCATAAAATTCTTATGATCGTGGTTAAGGCTCAATTAGTTTTTCAAACAAAGTTTATTGATAAATTAAAATAAAAATATATTGTTTATATAACACTGAATAAAATTGCAGATGAATACAAAGTTAGTTTTGCTAATGTTTCTCTTATTTTCTAGGAAGGCAGCGAGTGTAACCCACATATGACATTTTCAAGTGGAAAAAGGATGTAAGCCACATGAAAGAAGGTACCTCTAGAGGAAAACCACGTGTCGCAGGCTATATTTAAAAATTATTGTAACATTGGTGTTCACCTCCTGATAAGAGATAAATGTATGACTTACCCTGTGATGTTTAATGAAAACGTTGGAGGAGATTAAAGCAGTGAAAAAATGGTTTAAATACATTTAATTCATTTTTTACCGAACCATTTTCATCTCTTTCTTTGAAAATGCCTTCGAATTAAACATTTTTTTTTTTTTTTTTTTGGTTTGATTTTTATAACTTCGCACCTGAAAATCATAAAAAAAAAAAAAAAAAAGGTACTTGTACACGCCAGTCAATATTATTAAAACTATCGATAGTGAGATCAAGCCCTATCTTCCAAAGAAGCGGAGGAAACTGTTAAAATTGTCTCTACAAAAAAATCATCAAAAGTGCGTAAATAAAGTTCGCTATTTCCTATTATTGCATAAGAGGCAAGAAATGTGGAAAATTGTTTTCTTCCCCTGTTAAAGGAAGTCATGAGTGAAAGTACTCGACTATAGAGGGGAAGATTTAATGTTCCTACCGCCTTGGGCAAAGATGTGATATAATATTGGTGGCAGTTCGCTTTTTGGCCAGGCTCACTCAACCTTGATCTGGTCTTATGGACACTTAATGTTTTCTGAGAAATATACTTTTTTCTATTTCAAATAATTTTAAATTATTAAATCAAGTTGATAAAAAGGTACATTTTTATTCATCAAGAACATTAGAATACATGATCATTTTAATAATAATATATGTCTTAGTGAACTTGAAGGGTCGTTGTCGATGCCACCAATCAGTTAAAATCAACCCTCAAAACTTCGTTTCGGCGTAGCATCGGAACTTTTCGATTGGGAGAGTTATGTATCCTATAACATTTACTTAGTAAGAAGGTAAAAATAATGCGTTTAACAGAATTGTCAGAACAGTATTTCGCTGTTATTAAAACTTGTTTTGGGTCACCTGCAGTGTAGTGGTTAGCATAGCAATCTAAAGGTATAGCCTAGCATTACTAAAGGTTGCGTCTCGAGGTGGCTCTAAGATGTTTTAAAGGGTGTAAAAAATCCTTGGCTCTGCCGTCCCATGGATAGGACGTAAAAAGGGGGTCCCGAGCCTGTAAGATGTCAGGTACTCGTTAAAGATCCCTATCCTAATTATATCTGGATCGGCAAAATATATATAAATTAGCCTGAGTAACAATAACGGGACGTTAAACAAACAACAAAACTTGTTACAGTAAAGACTGTTGATAATCCCCCGAACCTTACCGTACTACAAATAACTATTTACACTCAGAGGAGAAGTAGAGTGAACAATAATGATGTCTGACGGCATCTATGCACTTTTTTTTTTCGGTTGGCGCATTAGGCCTAACGAGAGCGGCAGGTTGCCCTTAGCTCCATAACCAATCCCATTGGGACCAATTTAGTCCTTCCCACCGATGGCGTCAGCTCTCTATGGTTCAAGGACAGAGACAAACTGGTCTAGGTCCAAGGATTGTGGTAGCTCAGAGTCAACAGGTCCAGAGAACCTGTATTTCTTTATGCTATGTACGTGGCTCACATACCCGAGGGTGGGGGTAGGCTTGGACTGCGTGGCGTGTGGGCGGTCACCCATCCAAGTACTAACCAAGCTCGACGTTGCTTAACTTAGATTACCTTTTTCAAGTGCCTTTTGTCTATGCAATCTATGCACCTTAATACAACAATTTTCTTTTCAAAGACGGCTGACGTGGAACTATCGGCTATTCTGGCTTTTGCTCTAACTTATTACAGATATATGCAACGTCTGAAAAATGCTAAAAGAAGGTCTATAAGCTTGCCTGAAGTAATTCAAAAGCGACAGTAGCTCTATCCCCAAACAAGTGGTCATACCGAAAAAGCACCTCTTCAAGTTCGAGTCTTATTTAGATTTGCCCAACAGTGCCCGGGACAACAGTGTAAAAACACCTTTGGAAACAGAAGTATGGGGGGAGGGGTACGACAGTTATTCCAGGAATACTTGTAAGAACAAATTTAACATCAAGCCCACTTTTAGGTTAATAATATTGTATGGAAAAAAACCATTTCATCGCGCTAAGTAATAATATTAATTGATGGATATGAGAGATGATAATTGTTCTATAGTCATTTAGTTTTTATTGAGAGGAAGCCTCTTGTGTTGTGGGCATGGGCGGATCTAGCCGGTTGTAAAGTGGTTGCATAGCACTTCTCCTGGATCTGTCAATCGGCTTTTTACTTTCACTTACCTATATATGAAATATATAGTAAGTGGAAGTATTGCGATCGTGAAAAATTTCGACTTCCGGTTTTCAACGGAAATACACGTTTTAGGGTCCCCTGAGTCGAAATGACCAAGTCCCGCGAAATGGTCTGTGTGTGTGTGTGTGTGTGTGTGTGTCTGTGTGTGTGTGTGTGAACAGACTAGCTCAAAAACTATAAACCGTGCGATCATGAAATTGGGTATTTAGTGTAGGTATATGCCCGCGATGTGACAGCATAAATTTGATCAAAATTACTTAAAGGGAGGGGGTACTTTACTTAATAACTTTTTATGTTTTTTTCGATTTTCTCAAAAACGGCTCTAACGATTTTGATTAAACTGAGTATTTGATGTACTAATATGCCCGAGATATGACTGTAAAAATTTCATCAAAATTGATTAACCGGAGGGGGGACTTTACTTAATAAATTTTGTATCATTTTCACGTGTTTTTTTTATTTACTCAAAAACGGCTTTAAAGATTTTGATCAAACTGGGTATTTGATGTATGTATATGCCCGAGATATGACTGTTAAAAGTTCATCAAAATTGATTAACCGGAGGGGCGACTTTACTTATTAAATTTTGTATCATTTTCACGTGTTTTTTTTATTTACTCAAAAACGGCTTTAAAGATTTTGATCAAACTGGGTATTTGATGTATGTATATGCCATAGATGTGATAGCCAACATTTCATCAAAATTGATTAACCGGAGGGGGGACTTTACTTAATAAATTTTGTAACATTTTCAAGTGTTTTTTTTATTTACTCAAACAAGGCTTTCACGATTTTGATCAAACTGGGTATTTGATGTATGCATAAGCCAAAGATGTGATAGCCAACATTTCACCAAAATTGACCAACCGGAGGGGGGACTTTACTTAATAAATTTTGTATCATTTTCACATGTTTTTTTTATTTACTCAAAAACGGTTTTAACGATTTTGATCAAACTTGGTATTTGATGTATTTATATGCCAAAGATGTGATAACCAACATTTCATCACAATTGATCAACCGGAGGGGGGACTTTACTTGTTTACCTTTATGTTCCATTCCCACGACTAAAATTTTACTTGTTCTGCATTTTATTTGTTCTTTAACTTACTTCCTACGATTTTTTACTCCCTTTAAAAAATCCTAGGGCGACCTTTAGTTTTGTAGGTTGCCATGCTAACCACTACACCACAAGTGAACCCTAACCTACTCCTGAATTTTATAAAGTTTAGTCCTATATTTAAATGACAATTATTTTCAAAGGGTCTCAACCCCCACAGCCTTGGTTGTAGGTGCTCCTGGCTATAGCTTTTGTGGGTTATTACCTGCGAGAGGCCGTTCAACATCTGTTCTCCTCCTACTTACATGATGATGTTCTGAAACCTTTTCACAATGCTTATTTCTGTCCCATGAATTTAAAATGGTGAAACAATAATAATTAGCGAAAACATTCACTATTATAAATTATGTTGAAGATATCTAATTGTGTTTTAAGCTATGTACACATTTAATAATCCAGGATTTTCGTGTATGAAATAGCATGTGTCTAATTAAATGAAGATGTATAAAAACCTAATAGAGATTTTCAAAATAGCACCCTTAGGAGTATAATGTTTTGAATTGTTGTACTGCCATAGTTAGAAAATACAACACACGACTTTCACAAGCCAACCTACCTGTAGTAGGAATCGAAGTATTTTTTAAATGTGTAAAAGCCATTTAAAAACCTCACTTGAAACACTTATTTTTACATTCATTTACTTCTTTTTGTTTGTTGTTCTCTCTAAGATATAGAGTATTATAATTATTGCAAAACTTGACAGTAGCCTCATATAATTATTTTAATGAGCCTCATATAAAAATCTTTGTTGAGCAGAGATCTTCATCGCTTTCTAAAAAGACGTAAGCAACAACTATTCGAAAATCATGTTTCAACTCATTATGTTAATTACTACAAACCAAATTTTTAGCCAAAACCTTATTTCTGCCGCATAGTGTGCGGCACACCTGGTCCGACCGAAACTTATCGTGGTGTGTATGTATGATATATGTGTGTAACATGTCTAGTTTACTAATAATATCAATGTAAGCTTATCGAATGATAGTGATTGAACTAATTATTCATACCGTACGTGGGCGTGGTTTAGAAGAGTGGTAAGAGAGGTTAACTAGCAAAGTTAGAGAATCGAATCCCGTTCCCATATTTCGTAGTACGGCTGGTTCCCACGGGAAGTTAGATCATAGTTTTGAAAGTTGGAATATGCTAGCAATAAAAGGCTGATAATATTAATAAATCACATAATATATACAAATACTATGAACCGTGTAATAACGTAAATAAACAGTAAATAAATACGACCCGGACCCAAATGATGCAGGCACGATACAGAATAGTCGAGTTTTAGAACGTTCCGAGGATCTCTATGGTTGGGCTAAAGCGCTAGGAAATACGCGTTGCCCCGGTCAACTTATGACCGAATATATCCAGTACAAAACCCGGAGCCATGGTGCATTTAATACTCGGCATTAATCCACACTCTCTCCTCTAGTCCGGGAAACCCTCCGTATAACCTACAAGGTTTATTATTACAGTGAAATCTGTCTAAAACGGAACCTGTATAAAACGGAATTCTGTCAAAACGGAAAAATTATCTCGGAACGCACCGAATTTATACCTAAAACCACCTTGCATAAGCCGGAAATCGGTCTAACCCGGAAACGGAAGGCTTTTTTCGGTACGAAAATTTTCATAAAACGGAAAATAGTTGTTAGTCGCTTTAATGAACTATCCGGTAGGAGACAGATTTCAAAGAATCTGTTTAATCCAATATATACTCTGCTCTTATGAGCGCTTTAGCTTGAAAGGCAGGAAATCGAATTTTCGAAGAACCGCGTCCTGTAATCCTCCTTACTATGGCTGTACCGGTAATCCGTCTTCTATTTCTTAGCTTTTCTATTTAGTCCTTTTAAAGCTTTTGAAATATACACTTGTGAGTAGTGCCTTTATCAAAATTAATTTTTCTTATTCGAGATGTCAGTTCGTAAAAACAAATCTTAATCTCTCAATGAAAAAGTGAAACTGATTGAGGAGCACGAAATGAAAAAAACATCGGTTAAACTTTTAGCTGAAAAATATCAAATCGGGTAAACACAAGTTTATGAAGCTATTAAAAATAAGAATACAATTAAAGATCAGTGGTTAAGTGGAACAGCAGGCCAGTCAAAACGGGCCAAAAAAGTTGGTTCAAATGAAGAAATTAATGAAGCTGTTTGGGAATGGTTCCTAAGTGCCCGAGCGAGAGGAATGCCGATTTCTGGACCCATGATTCAAGCAGAACCTTTAGAAGTAGCCCAAAAAATAGGTAATGTGGATTTTAAAGCATCATCTGGATGGCTTAACAGCTTCAGAAAAAGGCACAATACAGTGTTAAATATAATTTCTGGAGTATCAAAAGATCCTAATACAACGTCATCCTAATATGTATAAAAAAATCACTACGTAATAACGTAGGTAAGGTAAACGCTTACCTTAAAAACGTTATTTTTTTACTTTCACTTACCTATATATGAAATATATAGTAAGTGGAAGTATTGCGATCGTGAAAAATTAAGGACTCCCACTGTAGCATCGTCCGATTAGCCTTAGTAGCATAAAAATGGACGTTAAACAAACAAACAAAAAAATCCACAAATTTCGTGGAATTTATACTACTAAGCAGCCGTCCGGTTATATACTGGGTGTCCCAGACCTAGTGTAAAAAAAAAAAAAATTGTATAATACTGCATGCTAAACGGGGTAGAATGGCGCAGAAACGAGTTTCCTATCTCAATCTGTTGAGGAGATAGAATTTTTTTGTTTTTATTTTTAAAATCTTACTTTTTTTCTAAAAAATTGCAGTTTTCTCTACTTTAGCGTAGATACAAAAACAATGATATTTTTTTAATCAGCATTAAATTTCCTAAAAGATGAGTTAGGTTTGGTTATTTTAAATCCACTTTTAGTGGGCCTTTTAACGCGCAAAAAACAAAACATTTATTAAAACTTAAATTATTAATAGTTTTTGAAAATTCCTCGCTCCTCACTGGCACCCTAGAAGCTGTCAAATTTCCTAAAACTGCGGAATTTAGTTAGCTTTATAATGGTGTAACCCATAATACAATTGCACTTCACCTTTTGAGTCTAAAAGAAGTTTTTCTGATGAAAAACACGATAGAGAATAAATACTTCATTGCTTCAAGTACCTATTAGAAAAACTACTTGATTAAATAAAAGTATTAGTTATGTTATATTCTTGTCGATATTGCCCTCCCCCCCCCAAAATAAAATAAAAATAATCTTATTTATAGGGAGTCAAGGGGGGGGAGGGTGACCAAAGTTTTTGTTGATCACCTAATGTTACATAAACCTAAGTTGTGAAGGGGGCAAGCCCCCCCCCCCCCCCCTACTCCTTGAATTTACTTGAATAAATTAAATACACCAACAGAAAAATAACTCTAATTCCAATCAGAACGTGATATCATTGTCAGGGCTAATGATAGCAGGGCACATTATGAAATGTCATTTTTCTGTTGGTGTATTTAAACATTCAAATAATCCTAAATTGTTATTTTAAAAAATAACAATCCCCTTTTAAAAAAAAGGGGAAAAAGTACGTTTATGTAACATTAGGTGATCAACAAAAACTTTGGTCACCCCCCCCCCCCCTTGACTCCCTATAAATAAGATTATTTTTATTTTATTTTGGGGGGGGGGAGGGGGAGGGAGGGCTTGCCACCTTCACAGCCCTTTACCTCTCATGCATATCGACAAGAATATAACATAACTAATACTTTTATTCAATCAAGTAGTTTGTCTAATAGGTACGTGAAGCAATGAAGTATTTATTCTCTAGCGTGTTTTTCATCAGTATAACTTCTTTTAGACTCAAAAGGTGAAGTGCAATTGTATCATGGGTTGCACCATTAAAAAGCTAACTAAATTCCGCAGTTTTAGGAAATTTGACAGCTTCTAGGGTGCTCCAGTGAGGAGCGAGGAATTTTCAAAAACTATTAATAATTTAAGTTTTAATAAATGTTTTGTGTTTTGCGCGTTAAAAGGCCCACTGAAAGTGGATTTAAAATAACCAAACCTAGATCATCTTTTAGGAAATTTAATGCTGATTAAAAAAATATCATTGTTATTGTTTCTACGCTAAACCAAAGTAGAGAAAACTGCAATTTTTTAGAAAAAAGTAAGATTTTAAAAATAAAAACAAAAAAATTCTATCTCCTCAACAGATTGAGATAGGAAACTCGTTTCTGCGCCATTATACCCCATTTTTTTCACACTAGGTCTGGGACACCCAGTATAGTGACCTCACCACGCCACCAAAGCTCCTCCTTTCTTAGACGGAGTAGCCTAAAATTTTAAATTAAATAAATGTTTACTTCCCTGACTCAGATCAGCCAGGTAATTGAAGAAAAAAAGACAAGAAGATAATGAAACATATTCAAGATTGGAAAATTAGCCCAATTTTGGAAATCTGTATCTCAAAAGCTATTTAGCCTACTGAGCTAGTTTTGGTTTTTCATTGCAG
The DNA here is from genome assembly GCA_911387785.2 of Aelia acuminata. NCBI lineage: Eukaryota > Metazoa > Arthropoda > Insecta > Hemiptera > Pentatomidae > Aelia > Aelia acuminata. Next base: position 144,513,031 of record OU426979.1, on the reverse strand, counting down.
GGAATTCTATCTCGTTTAAAAATAGAGGCTTTGTCAAAAACCTGCTTCTTGATGGTCAAAACGGGGAAAACCGAAAAAGTGCAAACATTTTAGTTTAGGAGATACTAAAAAGTGATTCGGTCGGGCTGCCGAGGTCGGAAATTTGGCTTTTTCATCTCAGCCACATTCCATAATAAAACAAAACAATCGAAACCTACAACCACCACTCGATACTACTTATGATGTACAAATTTGCCGGACTATAGAGAAATAAATTTGTATATGAAAGACAATTTAACTTTAAAGCTTAACTGAAATAACAGATACTACACACGTCTAAATTTAAGGGAACTGAAGGCAATGAACAAGATCATGAGCATACCATAGTGGGAGAAATGGCAAATCTAGATGGAAATAATTAGGGAAGCAACTTATTTCATTTTTACTTTCACTTAACTATATTTATTTTTTTATTTATTTAACACCCTTCCCTGCCTTTCGGCAACACGGGTTTCGGCAACATTAACATATAACGCTCACGCGTACGTTAATGTTGCGCAATTCTTCTTCCTCATTAGTCTCATACTGTATTCTTCCTCTTCCATCCAGTTCTTCAATCCGGTGGCATCCCGGAAGTAGGTCTCCTTCTACCTAGATTAAAGATTTCTGGACCCATCGCTGTTTTCCACCCGTACACAAAATCCTTGTAGTACGGGTAGTTATTCTCGGTGACTAGTTGAGGAAGATCAGTCTCCGACAGGACAAAGGGTCCAGATTTCCTCAACAACCTGGCTCTTTGTGTCTCAAAGGCAGCGCAGTCTATAATGATATGTTCAGCAGTTTCTAAGACACCGCAGAACTTAACTATATATGAAATATATAGTAAGTGGAAGTATTGCGATCGTGAAAAATTTCGACTTCCGGTTTTCAACAGAAATACACCCCTGAGTCCAATTAACCAAGTCCCGCGAAATGGTCTCTGTGTGTGTGTGTGTGTGTGTGTGTGTGTGTGTGTGTGTGTGTGTGTGTGTGTGTGTGTGTGTGTGTGTGTGTGTGTTTGTGTGTGTGTGAACAGACTAGCTCAAAAACTATAAACCGTGCGAACCTGAAATTGGGTATTTAGTGTATGTATATGCCCGCGATGTGACAGAAAAATTTCATCAAAATTGCTCAAAGGGAGGGGGTACTTTATTTAATAACTTTTTACGTTTTTTTCGATTTTCTCAAAAACGACTCTAACGATTTTGATTAAACTGAGTATTTGATCTATTTATATGCCCGAGATATGACTGTAAAAATTTCATCAAAATTGATTAACCGGAGGGGGGACTTTACTTAATAAATTTTGTATTATTTTCACATATTTTTTTTATTTACTCAAAAACGGTTTTCACGATTTTGATCAAACTGGGTATTTGATGTATGTATATGCCAAAGAGGTGATAGCCAACGTTTCATCAAAATTGATTAACCGGAGGGTGGACTTTACTTAATAAATTTTGTATCATTTTCACGTGTTTTTTTTATTTACTCAAAAACGGCTTTCACGATTTTGATCAAACTGGGTATTTGATGTATGTATATGCCAAAGATGTGATAGCCAACATTTCATCAAAATTAAACAACCGGAGGGGGGACTTTATTTCATAACTTTTTTTCCAATTTTTCGATTATCTCAAAAACGGCTTTAACGATTTTCATCATATTCGTCATGTTTAATGGAAATTAGGTTTTATTTAATATCAGGTAAGCGTTATCATTATTAAAATGTTCTGAGCTAATGGAAACAAAAATAAGAAATGAACTTGGAAAAATGAGTAACTTTGAGAAGTGGCATTAACAAAACGCATTAATTTCTTATATAAGTGAGTTGGTAAGTGAAAGTTGTGTGTTGCGCGCACGCACCAGATTTTTATATTTCTAAGCGATTACATCTACACATAAATTAATAAATGAAAGTCCAATCCTTTGTTTTTTTGACAAAGGATTTATAAAATAAAATAACCTTTATATATATAAATAAAATAGAATTATTTACATAATTGTGTATAATGGAAGTTAGTTGGGTCGTTCTAAAATTATAGGTTATTTTGATCTATACTTTTTTCAATAAATAAATCTCTTGACTAGCCCTAAAAGTACACACACACTTTAGTGCATATTTTGGGATATATAGGTTTTTGAAATTTTTGGGAAACTCATCGTTTGGAGGGAGTGAGAAATGACATGTCAAACGATGAGATAATGAGTATAATTATCGTAGTTTACTTTTCTTTTTTTTTTTTTTGAAAGTTTATTAGTAATTAATGAGTCAATTTCATTTTGGATTTCTCGTCAAGCAACTTCGGCAGTCTCTTTTGAAAATAAAAAAATCTGGTGCGATGCGCGCAACACACAACTTTCACTTACCAACTTACTTACATTAGAAATCGGCATGTTTTTTTAATTGCCATTTTTATAAATAATATAAAAGAGATGACTTGATTTTGATAAAAAATGATTAATTTAATCAAAATCATTAAAGCCGTTTTTGAGATATTCCAAAAAAATGTAAAAATTGGAAAAAAAAGTTATGAAATAAAGAGCCCCCTGCATTTGACCAATTTTGATGAAATGTTGTCTGTCACATTGTGAGCATATCCATATATCCAGCACACCAAATATCCAGTCTGATAAAAATCATTACAGCCGCTGTTGAGTAAATAAAAAAAAAACACGTGAACATAAGAAAAAGTTTATTAAATGAAGTACCCCCTCCGTTTCACCAATATTGATGAAATTTCGGCTGTCGCATCGCGGGCATATACATACATCAAATACCCAGTTTCATCAAAATCATCATAGTCGTTTTTGAGAAAAAAAAACGTAAACATTAAATAAAATTCTTTAAGTAAAGTCCCCCCTCCGGTTGATCAATTTTGATGAAATTTTTACAGTCGTATCTCGGGCATATTCATACATCATATACCCAATTTGATCAAAATAGTTAAAGCCGTTTTGAGTAAATAAAAAAAACACGTGAAAATGATACAAAATTTATTAAGTAAAGTCCCCCCTCCGGTTAATCAATTTTGATGAAATTTTTACAGTCATATCTCGGGCATATAAATAGATCAAATATTCAGTTTAATCAAAATCGTTAGAGCCGTTTTTGAGAAAATCGAAAAAAACCTAAAAAGTTATTAAATAAACTACCCCCTCCCTTTGAGCAATTTTGATGAAATTTTTGCTGTCACATCGCGGGCATATA